>JARHVA010002221.1:1702500-2302500 GCA_037957365.1 Torreya grandis | reverse complement strand
TGAGAAGACAAGGAAGCCAATGGAATAGCTAAAATTTGAGAATAAAGGTGAAGTGACCACTAGAGTCACTTATTAAAGAAAGAAGGAACAAGATGACTATCTTGAAGAATGAAGAGAAGAAAGAGAAGGCATCCCAAAGAGGCATGAGAGATGAGATGTTTCTAAGTGAGAAAAAAGACAAAGAGATAGAGAAGAGAGTTCTCATTGAAGATAATGATAAGAAGATATAAGTTACAAGATGAGCACATGAGAATGAATTCAAGAAGAAGAGATGGAGAGTGTCTATGTAAAAGGCATTCAAAGAGACTATATGGTCTCTCATTTTGTATGATAACTTTGCTTTCAAGTTTGTGTATGCAGGTATGAAGAAAGAATGGGTGAAGGTCAAGCATAAGGCCTAAGAGTTGGTGAAGGATAGACCAAGAACATCACCCATAAATTGTAAAAAGTATGACAAAGAAAGAGGAACTCTTGAATAATACATAGTAAAGGATATTGAAGACATTCCATATGTTGAAGATGAAGATAAAGAGGAATATTATCACGCATTGCCAAGTCTAGCACCTAAAGAAAGAGAAGAAGCATGCAAATAGGACTTAAAATTCACCAATGAAGACATGAATGAAGAGATGAGCTTGAATAAGTTGCCTTTAGGGGTAAATGAGTATTTGAACATTGATTTTAAATTACATTTATGATGAAGAAAAGGCTAATATGCAAATTGGGAGAAAAAATGACAAATTGTAGCCCTTAATGAGAGAATAAGGGCATGGATATGTTTCACCTAAGTGGATTAAAAAATAATGTGGTAATAAATAAGAGGTAAACCTAAAAAAATAGGTCAATCCAAGAAATAATATAGTTAGAAATCAAAAACAAATATGGAAATAAATAAAAAATGGTAATGAACACCAGGTTGGCATGATAGTTAAACAAGACATGAAGAAATAAGGAGATGAAATGAGAAGCAAGTGGAAGCCCAAAAAGGTACAAGGAAGAAAATGGGTGTTAAATATCAAGGAAATGGTACAAGAAGATCATATTATAGGTATCTCCCAAATAAGCATGAAGATTGAGGAAGATTACAATCCTACAAAATAAATAAGAGAGATGGTGCAAGAAAACCAAGCCAAGGAAGTGAAGGTATAGCCATGTAATCAAGAAGATGAATTCATAATTGAAGATAAGTGTTTACAAAAAAAAATTAATGTTTTATATTATGATGTATTTGAATTTGATTTCAATGATGAACTCTTGTACATTGAAATAATTACATTGATGAATGAGTGTGTAGAAAGATAAAGTGAGAATGAATAACATCAAAGAGTGATTGGGAATCATGGTATGAAACATGAGGAGGTTGATGTGACTCTCAAAAATGAGGGATTCCAAGGACAAGACAAGGAACAAATTGCCCAAGGAAAGGAAGAACAAAGTAGACCAAGTTTTGATGAGGATTTTGAAGAGATGAGGATGTTGGAAGAGATATTCAATCCATCTAAGGGGATGAATGAAGGTGACTTAAATTAGGTAAATTTAAATTATGAACCCAAAGAAACATCAAAAGAGGAGAAGCAAAGAGAAGCACATGAAGTTTTAAAAACAAGGCCACAATAAAAGGGAGTATGAACAAGTACACAAGGTGAGATATTTAATAGGTCAAGCTAAAGCTGAGTTTACATTTTCTAAGAATGGATATGGAAAATCAAAGATTGGTCAAATAATGTTGTATTATGTTGAGGATGAATGGAATAAGAATTTGCTCTTACATAATGATCAAGGTCAAACTAAAAGTCATCAAAAAGAAGAGACATGTGAAGTAGAGGTATAAAATCAAGTATAATATAACAAATGACAGAGGTTAACATGCATAATAGGTCATTAGAGCCTAAGTAAAAATATTATAGCATGAAAAAGGACCAAAAATCACTAAACAAGAAAGAATTAAGTGAAAACAATGAGGAAGTAATTCATAGAAAAAGCATGAGGAAAGAGAATAATACCTATATGGTTGAAGCTGAGTATGATGATGTTTCAAGTGACTTAGAACATGTAGAAGATGTAGAAAATAAGAGTCTACAATAGTGGGAACACCTCATAGAGGTATAAGATTCAATGAAAAGGGAGATATACAAAGCCAAAATAAGGAAATGAAATATTTTAGAAAATAAAAAAGAATAATAAATAATTAATAGTATTCAAGCAAGAATGGAGGACCCTCAAAGGATAAATTGGAAGGCAAGGAAGAAGGTTGGTAGTTCAAGTTTTCTCCCTCTTGGGGTGTATGATGCAGAAGCATCAAGCTAGGAAACATTTTTTGTGTTTTTGACAATAGGAGGTCAAAGTTGGTCAATTATTGATGTAAATTAGTGTGTGGGACATTTTAAGGTCCATTGGCTATCTTAGAGTCCATTTGGAGTCCTCAAGATGTGTTATATAGCTTCTAGGTGTTTTCCTTCCAAAATAGGGAATTTACAAATTTAAATGTTGTAACTAAGGATAGGAGGACCAAATGCATGGTTTGAATTTGATAGGTGAATTAAGTTGTCCAAGGATTAATTATAAACATATGTTGAATTCAAAAGGTTTAAGTCACTAGGGTGATATTTATCAAGAATAAAATAGAATAAAGGGACTCTCAAAACCTCATGTTGAAATGGTCATGTAAGGTAGTTTTGACATATAACCACCCTAACAAACATTAGAGTTGGTTGAATGAGAATTTGTGTATCATTATAAGGAGGAGGAGAATTTAAGAAAGGATATAAGAGGGAGAGGGAGTGATCTACAAAGAGAGGGAGGAAAACTAATAATGAGAAAATGTTCAAGAACCCTCAAGAAAGATGATCAAGTCAATTAATGGACTATTTTGTATGAATGTTGATTCAATGAATAAATATAAGTTATAATTTTATTATTTCTCATTAAATTTTATGAATTGATCCTTATATATTCATGTTGATTTAGGTGAACCTTAAGACTATACATGTATATATGCATAATACTTTGTGTGTGTCTACAAATTTGGGAGGATGGTAAGTTACAGTCAAATAAATTAGGTTTGAACAATTGATTTAAGTGTATAAACAATAATCCTAATTGTGGAACTCCATTTTAATGTTTCAATATCCTATAGACCCATTTGTGGTTGAAGAAGTATTTCAAGATAAAATAAACTTAAAGAAAGGTAACTTTGTCTATGACCTATTTTCACAAATTGGTGCCCTTTTACATTGCCTTATGCCAAGGAATGGGAATTTAATTTTAAACCAAGTGGTTTGTTATTTATTATTTAAATATTATCATGGATAAAGGTGGAAAATTTTAGATAATATTCCTTAAAGACCTTATAATGGTTGGTAATTGTTCACATGACATGTAAACCTACACATACTTTGAGAAACCCCTATTTTTAGAGGGTTGAAATGGAATCACACATTTGATTAAAGGAATGGTAATTAGAATAATTTTTTATTGGTATGAATATAGGAAAGAACAAGATTTGGTGATGGAATTAAGGAAGAGGCCCCTAGTTTGAATATTGTCAACACACAAACCCCTATTTTCTATGTATTTCTTGTTGCTTCATGACTGTGTATTTTGTCCTTAGAGGAAACCCATATATAAAATGAGTTATTAGATTTTGTATGGTTTTTTAAAGTATTAAATTGATTTCATAAGACTCAGATCATTCATTCTTTGCATGTAACATGGTATATTGTATATGAACTTCATTTTAGACCTGTGTAACACTCATTTCCTGCCCAATCAAATACAAACTAAGTTAGAAAAATTAAATAGAGACTTGGGGAATGATTTATAATGATTGGATGAGTTAGTTAAGGTAAAAATAGACCTGTTGGAGGCAATTTGGTACTTTTAAACGTTGTGGGTCTCAAGATATGGAATTCTTTAGGCTCTTGGGCCTGTATAGGGCATGTGAAACCCTAGATTAGGGTTTAGGCATTTATGAGATATTTAACCATGAAAATTTAATGAAAGTTTGTAATATTTATCTATTATATATGTAAAAGGTGAATAAATTTTTTTTATCCTAATATTGTATGGATGTGTCAAGATTTTGGGACTAAGTGTTTGGAATAGTGTTAATTAGGCCTAATTAAGGGAGGATAATGAAGTGAGAGTTAGTGGATTTAGGCTATTAAATTTTAGACACACCTCAAAATAGATAGAGTGTGTCTAAAAATGTATTTACATTTTCAAAATAGTGCCTAGTTAGGTCAAACAAAGAAAAAAGGCACAAAAAAGGCTACAAGCTTTGAGAGAGAATTGTGCCCATAAGGTGTGGACTAAGAATTAAATATTATTTGAGTACTTAAAGGATGTTATAACAAGTATGTTATGATCATATAATACCATTAATGCATTGAGATTGGATTATTGAAACATAGATCAATATTTGGTCTTTGAAGCCTAAGGAACTTGCCTAATGTGAAGCTAGAAAGAGATTGAGGGGAAATTTGTGAATAACATGAATTATATGAGGTGGAAAATGAGTTGTGAGTATATAGAGAAAGGTTGATGCCATCAAGAAGTACATAAAAATTCCAAATAATAGATTCCACTCAAAGACAATAAAAAATATAATGAGAGAAGAGACTAAAATTAGATTGATGCAAGGATGATCAAGACAAGCATAATAAGTGAATGAGATATCCTTCAAGACCAGATCTAGGAGTGATGTTTTATATACTTCTTCCCATTACCTCTACATCAACATTGGTCTGAAAGACATATATTTTGATATTAGACCATATGAATTTTGTGTTGTAGTTTATTATGAAGATGTAATAGAATAATTTGAATACATTAGGAGTATTTTAATATGTCTACACAGGAATTGGAGTTCAAAGTCACCATGACTAGTCTTTGAAGAAAACTAGTAGTTCTAAGTGATTGAGTTGTAGAGGTGTTCTTAAGTCCTTATCTCCTATGTGGAAGTGTCTAATGCATTTGGTAATGAGATTGAGATCATTTAAACTCTATCTATATACTTTTTTGATCATATTTTAGTGGCTTAAATATATTTGATCTTCACATTTTCAAGACAGAATTTTGAAGCACAAAACCCTAATAGGATAGTTTTTCCTAAAAGAGGTTTCATGGTATGAATGAAAGACACAAGTCTAACCAAGCATGGAGGAGGTCATTGTTGACCAAATTTGACTTTTAGGTCAAATTGGGGCACCCCTAGGTAAAAAATTGAGTTTTAAGTGTTTTAAAGGGTTTAATATTTTGTCATAAGGTATATCATAGATCATTTACTATTATTCAATGTTATATTAACCTTGGTCATTAATTTTATTAGCCAACATGTCCTTTAGAGTCATTTTAGGGGTTAAAATTGAGCATTTAATGACTTACACGGATTTATATGGAAGTGTGAAGGTTAAAGAAGTTTTTTCACGTTTCATGTGTCCTATGAGGCCTTTGGTAATTGTTTTTAGCTAAAAATTGGTGGGTTCCTCAAAAAAGGGTAGTTTTCTTGAAAAACTTGAGAATTTAATGTGTACCAAAATTATATGGCATCCTATACTTTGGGACATTTAATTAATGTCCCTTTTTCTTCCATACACTCACTTTAGTGAAAAATTTGACTAGAAACTCCAAAAAATGAATAAAATCACTTATCTCTCCTTCCACTAGGCAAGGCAAGCAAAAGCAATCTTTAGGTTTGTATTTAGTACATTAAGCATGAGAGGTTTCAGGGAAAATACTATTGATGGTGTATTTTAAAATTATTTAGATTTTTTTATATGTTTTTTTGTAGATAAATGGTGGTCGGAGCTTTATGAACCATTCCTAATAAGTTGACCTTTCAAATCTACCTACTAATCTATATACCCTATAGGGGTTGCCTTGGTTTGAGAAATTAAATAAAATATAGCTGCTAATATTTATTCCATAGTATTTTCACCTTCTTATATAATTATCCCCATACTTGGTTTCATGTTTAAATGTGTTTTGATGGGCTAATCACCTCAAGTTTGTAGACTGGTCCCATTCTATGTTGTTGGAAAGTTTCTACTATTTGTAATACTTTCATGCTTTGTTAATAGTTTCATAAGGTTATGATATGTTAATTATCATTTTATTAAATTATTATAAATCCATTAACCTTTCAATTTTATCCTTAAAATCATCATTCTCCTTGAATTTTTATTCACAACCACACATACAACCAATTTACCTTATGACTGCCATAGACAGTCTAACAGGAACTCTTATGGAGGATTCAATGTTTAAGAGGAGATTATGAGTTTATAAATTTTATATTATATGAAATGAATAAAATTGGAACCATGGTAAAATCTCAAAATTATTTTTAATAACACAATTCATGTATTTTTCCAATTTGTTAATCTTGTCTGCTTGCACTATGAAAAACCACCTACAGGGAGCTGAATATAGACTAAGAAGTGTTGAAAAATAATTATATGAGTTTTTGGAAGATTTATCAAGGTATATAAATTTTTTATAGAAAATTTTTATGTGTTTAAATAATCCTATAACACATTTAATTCCAATTATAAATCTCACTACCCATACTCTTTTTTCACTGCCTAAGTGTGCAAAAGTCCACCTACAGGTGGCTTACCATAGAGAGTTAAGATGCCTGAGGGAGTGTTGAAAGAGTGTTGAGGTTAATTTTTGGACCATAAAAAAATAATTTGGAGTTTCATGTTGTCATTTTTAATCAAATAAACTTTTAAAACACAAAAAGGACATGTTTAGGCCCACTTTCCCAAGAAGTGCAAAATAGAGCACCTAAGGGTTTTGTTGACACTTCATACATGGCTATAGGATCATTTGATGCATTTTGATTGTTTTTTATTATATTATCCACATATTACATGAACAATAATTTTTTTTAAGGAGTATTAGTAATGGATATTGGGTTTTAGATGGCCCAAACTTTTCAACGTATGCATAGATAGTAAGAAGTGAAACCTACAGGCCTGAGTCTAAAAATAAATTTTCTCCATCCAAAAGTTAAAAATTGACATTTAAACCATGTTTTTAATGTTTAAAATGGTTTTAATTGGTAACATAAATATAATATACCATCTAAAATAATATATACATTTTATTTTTCTTCCTAGACCACTCTTAATCTGTACATGTTACCAAAAAAATCCCACAAACAATGAACTAAGCTTGGTGTTTTAGTGGTATTTGAGCCCATATAAGGTGAATTATAGTATGATTATATATTATTTTATCCTAATTATCATGTAAGGTATTTAAACACTATTACCAATCTCATTGAAGCTAATATATGCACTTACAGGGGTCATCAAGGTAGAGTGTCTCAGTCAGGCAGGGAGGACTCAGTTTAGGAACTTAGAGTGAATGTGAATGAATAAGAGAGGTTCAAATGATAAATAAATTATGAGAAAACCTAAATTAATACCATAATAATATTCATAATCCCTTAAAATTATTAATTAAACCTATGCATACCCCTGATGACCCTAAGTACACCTATAGCCATTATAAATGACTATGAAAGGTAGTGAGCTTTAGGAGTGATGATGCTTAGTGTTGGAATTATATAAACATGATAAACAGGTTAAAATAATGGTTATTTAACCTATAATATTATAAAATATTATTTATGCACTAATATCAAGTTCCAATAGAACAAATCTCTACTTATAAAAGATCGAACAAGTAGAACCTAGTCAAGAGCAAAACCTAGTTTTGAATGTGTGCAAGGTGTATAGATTGGAGCATGGATATTTAGAGTGATAAGATAAATTGAGAAAAATTAAAAAATAAAATAAAATAAAATAATTATGTATTTTTAAATTAGATAAAATGTCTAAAAATTATTCACACAGACTACTCTAAAACACCCCTGCATATAGTCCATTTCACACTGTCAGCCTTAGAATCCTGAGGAGTTATAAGGTCAGTTAACCTAAATATAAGCATAAAAATATTATATATGGTATAAATCACTTGGATAACCCTCTCAAACCTTCATATTATCTGATAAAAAGGTTAGAGTTCCCTCTATTTTGTCTCAAATAGAGGACACTCCCTTGGGAACAAAATAGGTAGGTTTAGAGGAAAGTGCACAGGGAGATGAGACTAGGAGTTGTTTTGACACTATATAGAAGTGTATAAAATTTTATAACATAAAAAAAAACATTAATAACCTTTATAATGAGGATGAAACCAAAAAATGTGCTTTGGACCCTCAAAATTGTAGATAGGCTCATGAAGCATAGTCATGCCTAAAAGCCAAACAAGGGGTCAATTTCAATTATAGATATACGTGGACTTTATATTAGATTGTAAAATTTTTATGGTATGTAATTAGATGTGTTTTATGTTTTTAAATTAATTGAATACATCAAGAAAGTCATTTTGAGTAAAGGTTGTAGGTAGGCCTATTAGACATGGCTAGACCTAGTGTCCAAATGAAGAGCTAGTCATGCTTATAGCATTATATATGAGTTATAACATATCAAGACATGTTAATAAGGTAAATATATGTGTTTTTCATCTTATAACTTGTAGATAAAGAATTAGGAGATTCAATTTTGGCTCAAGACCAATGTTAGGCCTATGTAAGTGGAGAAAAGAGCTCGATAATAGAGTTTCAAATGCTCATATCTTCTTGGAGGATATGCATGGGGGAAAAAGGAGTTTGGGAAATTTATTAAGGTCATTTAAAATAAAATTAGTGAATTTTTTTTAAGTTTAACGTGAAACCTATATAAATAAATCTTAAAAATCAAAACTATCAGAAACCCTTACAAACCCTGATTAGTGACCCAATGGAGGAACTAGATTTTGATAGATATAATAATGGAATATTTTATCAATAATGGTGATTAAAATTTTTAAATTACTCAATATACTTCCCATTCTTTTTGTCTGTATGTACTTGTATAGATAGGGTACAAAATGGGATTTTATTCATAGTTTTATGTATTTTTTAGGTTCTAGGAGGAGTCTAAAGATGAAACCAACATTGGGAGAAATATTAAGAATTTTGATAACTCACCATATTAATTTAATTCCTCATAAAATCTCCTAAGTTCCTCAATAAGAGATCTCATGTCAACCAGTCAAAACTGACATATTAGACAAGCTAGTGAAAAGGGTGGAAAACTTCAAGTGGGGTGATTTTAAGGAATGTATGATGATTATAATACCATGGAGGGTCTTAAAAATTGTCATGCATTCCATTAAATTTATGTTAATGAAAACATTATTCCAATTTTGAGGCCAAGTGTGTAGGGTGCATGAAAGAGGAGTTTTCTTAACAATAGATGATGATATCTCATGTTGGGATGATTATAAAGGATAGCCTACAAATAATGCATAGAGAGGCATGTATAAAACCATTAAACTTAATCCAAATAATTATACATATCCATAATTATTTTTTGTATTTTCAAATAGGGATAATCATGAAGGAAGTTTTTCTAAGCTAGAATAAGGAGTTTCATGCCACTTTGCAAGAGTTTGATGACTTAGATGGACACTTGGGTTTCCTAACCTTGCATGGTTCATCCCACATCCTATTATCATGAAAAATTAACTAATTCTCTCAGATTTACAAGTGTCCTTGTGACCCTTTAACTTCTCTCTTCTCCTCTCTCTCTCAAATTATATAAGAACTAGCCATTTTGGTCTTGGTAATCTAATACCACACCATGTATGGAGAAGCCTTACTAGTTTTGGAATTTTAATTACCTTATAAAATAAATTTAATCTATTTTGAGTTTATAAATAAGATTTTTAAAGTTTTTGGAGAGATTTATAATGAATGACTAAGAGATATTCATTTATTCTTGCTTTCTTTCAATCCTTCCATGTTTGATGCAAGTGATTCCATGCCTAGCAGGTCATCTAAAGTGTATAAGTAATTATAATAATCTAAAAAATGATATATGTTTAAAATTACCTTGGATAGTCTTCATATATTTAACCTTCATATTGAAATATTGATGTTAGTGTACTCTACGAATCTTAAATTAATGTTGTATGGCTTGTCTCAAAGTGATGGAGTACAATAGTCTTATGGTAAACATCTTGGATAATAACCTCCTATAATAGTTTTAATTTCATTAAAATTATAACCCTTTTCCCCAAAATTAATTATTTAATATAGGTTAAATTGTTTCAAGGTATATCTATGGGGATAGCCCTTCATTCTAGAGATTCATCTCACTAAATTGACTACCCACAGTAATTGAGATGTTTCCATTATACCACTTGGATGAGTAGAGATAAAAAATCTCGTCAATAAGTTCAAATCCAAGTGAAAATAGTGATTATATGTCTATTTATAAGTAACTAAATGGTTTTAAATTGTTGTAAAAAGCCATCTAGGCCCAAGGGAATCAAGTTTTGGTGTTAAGAGATAAACCTAATGCAATTAGGTCTCCATGAGACCTAAATCTGAAATTAGGCCTAATTTATTCATGTTATACCAAAATAGACTAAAATATAATTATATTAATGTCCACAAGATGTCCTAATACCTATTATATGTTTGACTTACTAAGTTAAGGGTGTATGTCTGGCTAAGTGGTGTATGAACAAGGAATGGTATATATACAAGGCAAGTTTAAGCCTATTCTGTAAGCGAAGAGGAATAAAATTATATAGAAGATTTAATAATATAAGTAGGTATTATATAAAATTATGGTAGTGTGGATAAACTATCATGAATATATAATAATATTTTTGTGTATGAAAATCAAGGTCATATGACCTAGTTAGTCTTGAAGAGACCTAGTTGAGCAAAAAAACCTAAAAGGTAGTTTGAGAGGGTTAAAGAGTGTGAAGAGATAAATAAGGTAATCATCATATATTATGTGATAAATAATATTTTTTTAATGTGATCAAATAAATAAGTTTTCTAAATTGGTGTTGAGTCATCTAGGGGGTTGGCGCCTCTTTGCAAGTGGGTGTTTGCTAAAGCCTTGTCAAATGGGTGCTTGGCTAGTTGGGGTTGGTACTCCATGTGGATTTGGTAATTCAATAAATTTGTTTTTTTATATTATATGATTTTAGTATATTTGTAGAGATCAATGGGTTTTCTTACCCTTGAGGTTTTTCCACATATGTGATATGTTCTTGTATTTCATGTTCATATGTATGGTTGTATGTGCTTTGATTGATTTCTATGTTTATATCAATGGATCATGAATGTTAAGTATAATTGAATAAATTTTTTAAAGAATCATTTATCTCTTCTCAAACATTTTATTTATAATAGAGAGTATTCTTTAGGAAATGTTGGTAATCAACCATACATAGTGATCAAAGGTGTGTATGTTATTAGTGTAAAAATAGGATTTTTTTTTATAAACCATGTAATTCCCCCATACATAGAGATGATGGCACATATTTAATTAGAGTTGTTGATATAGTAATATAATTAATTCTAGTTACTAGGATACCTCAAGTATAATTATTAAAAACTCTAAAAGGCACCTCTTTTTGTTGTGTTAAAGATGATGAAATATTTGCTTAATGTGTAGTCATATATTCTAAGAGTAATTGGACAACCCTATCCACTTGTTTATAAAATTGACAAAGTCCTTGATGGAAATTAGATAATTATTTGACATGCTTAATATATAAACTATTAATCTCATTGGGATCAATTATATTAGATCTCTTAATGTTATCTTCCATAGTTTTATTATCTTGATTATCATGTTCATTAATAACATCAATGTGTAAATAGATTTAGAGAGTTACAATATCATATTAATCAAAATTATTTATATTATCCATTTTAGAAGAGACCAAAGGAATTTGAATAAGATATATAGGAATTCCACTTAATATAACACTACTCCTTCGATAATTAGAGGAGATAACCTTATTGAGTGATATTTAAAGTTGTAAAACAAAAAAGGAAAATTAATGTAAGTAGATATGGCATGTTTTCTTTCTAGGCTATCATATATATATTGATCCTAGTTTTAAAAAATGAACACAACCTAAAGGGCATTGACTATGAAGGATTTTAATATCACATAGATACACTATCTTATCTATAGAATAAATTAAGATCAACTTAATGCTAACATCTTGCCGATGCACTACAAGAATAAATATTCAAAGCCTTCCTATGGCTGAAAAATAAAACCTAGGTATTTTTGATATACTATGAGGTATCGAAATTAAAATCCATAAATATTTTTTTATAATGGATTAAGTATTGGATTATTACCCCTCACACCAAGGCTTAGGTAAAAATAAAGACCCATTTTCCTAAAATTATAGCTCGTGTGAGTTTTAAAAGTATCATAACATAATTTCTAGGAAATTAAGAAAAAAAATTAAAATTAAAAATCAATATTGAAAGTGAAATTCTTGTGTATAGAAATTGGAAGTTAATCTAAAACCATAGAAAAAAAGAAAAACATTGCTCAAAAAATATACGGGTTCACTAATATGTTTTTCCATTTTTTATTTTATAATTAAATGTGTTTGTGCTAATAGGTATAAAACTTGAAAGATATCAGAATACTAAATATGTACAATAATTAACAATTCTAGTTTTGGAAAAGAAAAATTAAAAAAAAATCACTATTTTTGAAAACTACTAAGAAGAAATATATTTGTCTCAAATCAAGGTTTATATTGAATTTTTCACATATCTAAAAGTGGAAATCAATAATAGATATGATTTTATATCCTCAATATCAAGAATAAAATATGATTTTTCTAGACAGGTCTCTGCTTCCTTGATAGTAGTGCAAGTTTGTCATGTTTGTTGACTATGGACTTGTCCCAATTGATTATGAATGATGACTGATAGGAAAAATATTTAAAAACTATAAATTGACAATGACAAACCAAAATTATAATTTAATGATATTATAAGATGGGACCATTATTTCTAGATTATAGTTCAAGCTTCTCGAATCCATTAATTATGGGCTCTTCTACATTGACTATGATGAAAATTGACTTATGTACATTCTACACCTATGTCTACTAATTAGGCTGAGATATTTAAATTTAGACTTTACCGCATGGATATCATTACTTTTATTTTTTTCTTTGAAACCCTAAGGGGACCTTGAAAACTTGAAACCTTAAAAAAATGGAGTATTTTAATGGATTGAGTTAATGTAAATCACCCCCTTGATGATTGACCACTACCTACATATCTAGTAATCCAAGGAGGAAATTCAATCCCATTAATTTCTCCCACATATAGTTAATATACAATTATGATCTTCGACTATGTGTATGCAACTATAAATATGGCTTTGATACTTGATAATGGTAGCTCATGGCTTAATTTGAGATGTTATAGACTTATGTTATGGTTGATCCTTGTAAAGATCTTGAATTTGAGAAGAATAAGTTATATTTGTTTAATTTTAAATAATGTGTAAGATATGAACCAATCGGGGATAATGAATGACATTGAATGTGTATTTATATGAAAACCTTTTGATGGATTTCCTTTGCCCAAAATCATGAAATATATGAGAAGACCCAAAAAAATAATTTGAAATTTAGAAACTAGCCATTATTTATTGGGGGATGTGGTTTTTGTGTACAAGCCCATGGTAGTAATCATGTTTTGCTAGTGTTGACCTATCAACGAGAATTAGGGATAATTATACTTAGTTTCAAATTGTTTGAGGCTAGTATAAAATTATTTAAGCATTTAAATTTGAATTTTTTGTGTATTAATGATAGAAAACATAGAGTTTATCCCACATATAGATAAATGTATTAAAGGAGTGGTGAATATGAGTTATGTATTTGGGCATAATTCATGTGGTTTAGGATGTGTCAATAATTATCACTTTTATGTGTCAGTGACCAAATTTATGTGTCTATAGAAATACATTTGTAAACATGTATGGGAGACCATGACCCCTTTAAGTATTATGACATGGTTCAATATTCTAATCAGTTCTCCCAATTGACCCTATAAAGAAGATATTTTCTTGTATTTATCTAATATCCCATGTCAAAAATTACATGAATGTGGTCTTATATCTCTCCGTCCTCACAAACAATTTGATATAATAAAACCTCAATTTAATTTATTTAATTAATATAAAAATAATTTTATTGGAATGACTATGCTACCACTGAAAGTGGGATCAATACTAATTGTTACATTATTCCTAGTTATATTCATCATAGGAGCATTTAAAATTAGAGCATACTTAGATACACATGATGTGTGTAATATCATATATATTACATGAATGTATGAAGTATATACATGTTAATAGGGTGGAAACATTTTTAGGTATTACATATGAACACCCTCTTTTATATGAAATTATTCCTCCACCACCCCCACCACCACCACAATCATTTATAAAACTTATTAAGGTTCACTCTACTCAGAAACCTTAGAGGAAGATAGTGGATTTTCCAAGATGACTAGTATTACATTTTTCATTACATCATATACATATTCAATACTTAGGGGATCCATTATCTATATTTTACCCTATTTTTTATAAAACACTAATTAGGATTAAGAATTGTTATTATTATAATTATAAGTGTAAAACTAGAAATATTAGAATGTTAAAGATATAAATTAATTAACTATTTAAATTTTTACAAATATGTTACATATGGAAAGTTTCTATTTTTTAAAAGTAATTATAATAAATATAATTAACTTGCATATTTAACTATGTTGACTTTATTACTATGTGACTATGAAAACTAGAAGAAGAGATGAATGCGTAATCTTAGTATGAGAATTGGAAGTAGAATGGAATCTAGAAAATTATGTTGTAAGTATATGGTAGTGTAATTCACTCCTATCTATTGACTGTGAACTTGTCTAAGTTGAATTTGATAGAAAGTAGACAAGAAAATATAGATAAAGTAGGAATCTAAAAATGACATAAAAGAAGTAGAGCATGAGATGAATCTATACAATAACATAGTAGGTAGATAGTTTCATAGTGTACCTAATTCTATTGATTATATAATTGGATAGGTTGAATGTGAATACAAACCAATCATGGTATGTATTTTGCTTATGGATTAGGATTAATATGAGATATTACACTTAGAGTTTTTCTATATTTTTATGCAAAGAAATCATTATTTCCTTTCTCTTTTAAAACTTTTGGGGAAATTTTATAGCTTGAAAACTTAAAATAGAATGAGGGGAGTGTAATGTGATGAACTAGACTAAATCACCCCCTTGATCATTAACTATTTCCTACATATCTAATACTCTAAGGAGGTAAATCAAGCCCATGTAGTTCTCCCATCTAGAGTGAATGTGAAATTGTGCTCCTTTGACTATGTGTATGTTTCTAGAGGATGGATTTCATACTTGAAAATGATAGATTTTGAATTGATTTATAGGGATCTTGACTTGGTTTATGATTTTTCCTTTTAAGTGATTCAAAATTTAGGTATAATAGATTAAACATTTTCAATATACAAAACTATAAATGCTTATATGAAGTGGATAGGTATTATGGAAAATGAATGGATCTTGAAATGTATTTATAGATGAATCTTTTTACACTTTTCTTTATTTGACCATTTGAAATATATGGGAATACCTAAAAAGATAACTTTGAATTTATAAACTCAACATTATTAGGTGTGGTATGCAATCATCTAAAGCATATAGGGGCATGGTGCACCATTTTTTGTTGAGGGTAGACCAATCCATGAGGAAAAAAGACAAGTTTACTTTTAAAATAACAATATAAAGATTTTTTAGATATCTTGATAATTTAAAATTGACTTTTCTATATAGTTATAATGGAAAAAAAAGAGTTGAAATCGCATATAGATAAATGCATTAGATGAATGGAAATAAAAATAATGTATTTGAGCTTAATCCATGTAGTTTGGAATGTGTTAAGAATTAATATTATCAATTTACTATGACCAAACTTATGTGTCTACATCCCCCCCATTCTATAAATGTAAGTTCTAGAGTAAGAGAAATAATAGAACCTGAGTGTGTACAACACACCTTATGTTTTAGTAGACACTTAAATTTTACAAGGCACTTTAATCTATCAAACCTTTAAATATATCATTAATTAGTCATTTTTTCACTTTAAATTTTAAAAATTTGAACTTTGAAATCTTAAAATTTTAAACTAATATCAAGGGAGGAGTACACTTGTATATAGGTGAAACCAATTTTCCCTACAACATGTAACTAATAATGTAAAACCATGCCCCCACTATAAATCATTTGGATAATTTGAACCAATGGAGAATTTAGAATGATCAAATCTCAATTTGAATAAATAATAAACCTCTTAAGTTTAAAAGACACATTATTACTACTCTTGTGAAAAATGGATTAGTACCTATTGTATTAACACAAAAAGGTGGAGCCAAGCTATGTTCACTATAAATGATGACAAAGTCATTGAGTGTCACTTAAATTGAATGTACATCACCCACACATATTCAAATCACACCACTATAGATAGATCTATATTTTATACTTACATGATCAAAATGGAATAAAAGCTATTGATGCCCCCCTCATGACTGCATTTCTCATAGAATTTGAATATTTTTTCACTTTGAACTTTGAAAATTTGAATTTTTAAAATTTGAATAATATATAACTTTAAATAATATCATTCCTTATTTTAATATGTGTTACAATGATATATAATGATATGCACCTCTATGCTCCATTGTATTTTCAACTTGTAACTTTGTTCATGTAACTATATTTGCATACACCCATACACATGCATTCAAGTGTGTATAATTATGTCCTTTGAGTATTTATAAAATGATTACATATTCATGTCATATTACTCTATAATGTGTATCAATATACCAATATCTATCATAATTTTTTCTTTCTGAATCACTTTGAATCTTTTAAAAACTTGTATTTTACTATAAAACCTGATTTTATATTTTTGGATATTTTTAAAACTTGTATTATTTATTTTTAAATATATATTTTATGTATTTGAACTTTTATTATGTCTTAGTTATACTCATGGAGGTTTTTATCTCTAATACAAGGCCCCACTATGATTCTCCCTTTTGATATGAGTGATGTAACTTGCAAGTCACTCATCTCAAAAGTAGATTTAAATGTATCATGATAAATATATGATCATATAGTAATATGTCATCATGTTGGAGAGTATGGTATCATATAAAATTAAATTTATCATTTTAATAATGTATGTAACATATTCAATTTGAGGCACACAAGTGTCATGTCTAGATAGATATAACATTGAAGTGTTTAGTGAAATAAGTATCTTTGAAGTAGATTATTCCCTATGAGTGCATGATAGGAATCATGGAACCACTAGTCAAGCTCAAAAAACACACATAAAATAATATTACATAATTTCATTCAAAAATTACAATGTCCACATGAAAGGAACATGTTTGAATGTCACATAAGTAAATATTGCACACACATAAGGCCATGTTCCACAAGCAATAGACATGTTCAAATTTCACATATACCACACAATGATCTCATAGAGATGCTCAATAAATTTTAAAATAAGGGAAAAGAGACACACATAATCATAAATAAATGTTATTCTTATTATGAAATAAATAAACAACATCAAATGAGCATTAAATAAGTAAAAACTAGTTTATTCTATCCACATGTATCAATGTAATTTTTGTTAGCAAAGTAGCATATCTAGTAGCATATTGTAAAATATAAGTGATTTATAAGATAATTTTAAGATATGTGTTTAAACATTGTATTTTAATTAATAGATACATATAACATGTTAAAGTGAAACTTGTATATTTATATGCCCTTAGCATAGGCATGGCCACTAGGTATAAGTGAAGTCCAACATCTAAGAATGCATAAGTAATGTATGTCATGTATCACACTTAAATAACTCATGAAATTCATTTTTATATATATAATAATATTCTATATACCAAAATATATGATAAATAATATATTAAAATGAATAACTAGCATCTCATATCATGCTTAGATCCTGATTTTTAATTTTTTTGAGATATTTTGAATGTTCTTGTATTTTTGCAATCTATTAATTTTTTGGAATATTTATTTTTTAATTTATTTTTTGAAATTTGTTTTGAAATTTCAAATATCATATTATCCCATCAATTTTAGAATCAAAGTGTATGCTTTAATTGAAAAAATTAATCTTGATTTTCCATGGATGAGGAATTCTACATGTAGATGTATCTAAATTTGAAAAATCATCATGTGTTATATCATAACTTTCAAGATCACTACTAATATAATTTATTACCATATGCATAAATAGGGAAAGTGTAAGACTTGGTCAATTTTACTGTATAAATACTTTTTTTCACTGTGGAACACGTTTAAATATCTTAAGAGTTTCCTTAGGATGTGTTGTAGAGGGTTTAGCATTTTTTTGAACCTTGATTATCCATTTGAGATGAATCTTTATGTTTAGGAAGGTATATTTTTTCCCCTTTAATTTAATATATAGATAAATTTTATATAGGTAAAATAATTGCATTTGAATTTTGTTCATGAATGGTTGCACCCATTATCTTTGTACTATGCTTTGGAGTGGGTATCTTGATTGATTTTGTATGGTGTTAATAAATAGATGTTATATCCAATTATGTGGTGTTTACCATTGATTTTAGAGTGTACTCATATGGAATGCCATGAATTTTTACCACTTGATTTAAATATATGTATTTGAGTCATTTATGGATTTTAGATGGTATTATGTGAAGTTTGTATCCAGGGATTTACTAATGACATGGTAAAGACCCTTGTGCTTACAAAGACTAAAAATGGATTTACCACTATTTATAAATCAACTTGAAGAGGTAACACTATATGTCCAAATTTATCTTATGTATGTCCATTGAATGCTTTGATTACCTTTAATGTAGCCTATAAATCATGTGTTGTATATCTGAAACTATGGATAAGTATCATCATGCATGAATTTTTTATTGATCCATTATCAATAATAAAAATATTTATGGGTTTATTTTTTGTGTATTCTCTAATAAATACTACATGATTATTTGAATCATCATAATTGATTATACCATAATCAAATTTAATTATTGGACTTGTGCTTATGTACCTATAAATGTACCAATATTTCCATCTATTAGATGGTCAATTGTGTTATGCCCCTAACTCTAGTTTAATTGAAGTTTTCATGCCAACCTGATATCTACCTTGATGCATCTAGATATTTTGTCAAGCAATTGGTCTAATTGTTTTGATAGCCAGTTGGAGGATGCAACATAAAACATGCACTAGTTGTCCCATGGCTAACCATATCTTGGATAATTAGGACATCAATGGATATTTGAAAAAACATGGAAAGTGTAGCATGTGAATCATGAGATCATGTAACTAGTAGTTATGATGATATAACTCTAGCTCAGTGCTCATATGCAACCTCCACCCTAAAAAAGATGTTCTTAAACTCCTATATAAAGTGTTTGAGCTAGTAGAGGAAAAATATGAATAATTACAATGAAGCTCTAGAAAAATATTTTTGGAAGAATGCCCTATAAAATTTGTTTTATCATCCATTAAGGCTTAAATATAGAATAGAGGTCACCCTAGCTCCAATTGTATGTGCCCAAGTTTACCTGTGAACCTATGGGCTATGGATAATATGTATTTATATGTAAACTCTCATTCTAGACTTTGAACAATGAGTAATGGTGTTACTTTGAAATACATTTAGGTTTGTCTGGGTTTGCATGTTTTATAGTATTGTTATGGAATGAAAGTGTTTGTGTTATGTCACATCTTGGTAAATTATGTGATCTAAAGTTGATGTGTTTTTCTAGTTTTGATTTTACTAGAGTATTTATATTTTCATGATGTCATCATCATTATGCATGCAACATGAGTATAGATCTATGCTCATGAACCCAACCCTTATTTAATTTACATATGTTAAGCATAATAAATAACTTGAATCAAATTAGTCTTATGACCCACGTAGAGCCTATATGACCCCAAGCTTACCCTAAAATAGGCCTGAACCTATGGGTGTGACCCTCAGCTAAGCTAATGTGGTAATTATTGAACCCCTCCCCCCATTTTTTAATCCTTGTACCATGGCACAACTAACCCAAAGTAGGCCCCAGTTCCTTCTTACTTGTGATTTAGGTGAGTGCATAGGGCTTGTGCCTTATATGAATTGATGCCAACACAACTAAGTGTTTAAATGTTGAGCAAAAATAAGTTATCCTATACTTATTCTTATTTTCATAAAACCCCTACTTGACTTAACATAACATTTTGGTTATATTTCTGAGATCTTTGTTGAATTTTTTTGTTATTATGGTGTGACAAAATGATGTATAGGCTTTCTCTCAAAAACATTAAACACTAGGTAAACTAGGTGGATAATAGTTTCGCACCAAAACATCCAACATTAAAAGGAAAAAATAAAATAAAATGGGTTCATGATAACTCATAATATGCTTTGTATGAGGTCTTTTTCTATGAGTTACTTGAGCATGTGTTCAATTGGTTGGATACTATTGATGCACTTAATGTGCTCCCTATGTTACTAGGGAATAGTGTTAAGGTGTTTTTATTGATGTATCTAAGGTGTAAAATAATTTCCATGAGGTGGAAAAGAGTGTTCATGAGGTGTCAAGGTTTGTAGCTAGTCAATGACAAAGTGTGCTTCAATAATCATGTATGGATCTTCAGTGTTTGGTTAGATAGGTAGGTTGATGGATGTTTTTGATGATGTGATCATGTTACAAATGCCCTATGGGGTGTCAATATTTCTTGGAGTGATTATGTAAGTGACAGGTTTCCATTTGGTTCATATTTTTGGTCATCTAGACATAGTTGGTCTTTTTGTAAATCAAGTTGAGTGATTAGATTGACGATGTCATAATTCACACATTTGAAGGTGTCGAAAGCAAATGGTCACATGGATTTTTTAAGATTTGTGTCTAGATCATGTTATTAAAATTTTAGGTCTTGAAAATGTGTATAATATAATTTATGGTAGTGCAAATTTGGTATCCTAGGCATATTTCTCTGTTTTCCATAGCCAAATTTGCATTAAAAAGTGACTGTTAGAATTCAAATATTTGAATTTACAAAGGAAAACCAGTACTTATTATTTTGGATATAAATTTTAATATTGGAATAATTTTATGGTGGTATAAAAATAAAATTGGTATATAATTTCAAGGGAATCCAAGAAAAATAATTTAGAGGTTTGACTAGTTGTAGACCTACATTTATTATGGTTAAAAGTTGACTCAGGGTTTAACCTTCTTCTACAAGTCACTTGAGAAGGATGTTTGAATTTTTATTAATGGTGTTTGGATGTTTCAAGGTGAATCATATATCTAGAAGCATACAATGCAAAAAATTTAATCATTCACATTAAATTGCATAAGCACATAAGCTGCAAATAAGATGAAAACATAGCACATATACTATCATATTTGTTAGATTAGTGTTAAAATCAAACCAATAGATGTATATTATGGTGTTTTTATTAGATTAGCTAGCATAAAAGAAACCATTAGTTATCTAAAAGCATGAGAAGCAAAAATCATAGAATTACATAATAAATAATACAAATAGTCTCTCAAATTCTTAGCACTTTGTATTAGTTCTATAACAATTGTTCCTATTTTATAATGAGGGAGAATACCCATTTATATAGGCCTCAAAAATGCCTATACAAGTTTAAGTGGGCCCATTAAAATATGCCAAACATAGCCAAGTGACTAAAGTGCCACATGTTACAATGGAATATTTAAAATTTAAATTTAAAAAACTAAGTTGAATATTCCTCAAGGCCCTAGAGGAGGTTATTGGCTGTTTGTTATTGTTGCCTTTTCTTATTTGCCTCTTCCTTTATCCAAACCTCTACACATGCTAAGTAATCTTGATCAATTTGGCTAAAATCTAGGATCATAAGATAGAATACGTCAAGTGTTTCTTTAATGAGCCTTTTATGCTCCACAAGTACACGCCTTAATGCTTTTTCAATGGCTTCAAATCTTTCTAGCATTTTATTGGGAAAAGTCACAATTTTCATCACCTCAGTATTAGTCTTGGCATTGGTAATGTCCTACTATAATTTTGAAACAAAAACCTTCATTTGGACCCTAAATTCTTGGTCATCCATGAAGGTACCATCAGGTTTGGTTACCCTAGTGACCATGGCATCCTTTAGCAATAGGAAAATCTTGAATTATATCTTCTCTAAAGATGTAGTTAAATCCTTAACCTATTCTAGGCACCTCTTCAATATCTTTCTTCTATTTATAAGATGGTTTATGTTGGATGATGTCTTCAAGGTAAATATCTTCAGGTCTGAGAACTTATTGCTCCTTGCAACTCTAGCCAAATTTGTCAACTTGTCATCATAGAGTGCAAGTTTTGGTCAAATTTAATGATCATGTTAAATTGAAGAGTCCCATCTTCTTGCCTCATCTTCATGACCTTATACATATTTAAGAAATTGATTATTGCATTAAGTATTTTAACTATGGTGTTTTATATAACTATAGGCAGTATCTATTCCCTTAGTGTCTTCATCTCCTACTACATGAATTTCATCAAGGCCACTATCAATTCTGCATTAGTTAAACTATGAACATAGGGTCTTCTACATATTCATCCACCTCACTGAGTCTAACCTTCCTCTTCCTTGTCAAAGTGAAGAGGGACTCTTCACTTTCATGGGACACAACTAAGCTAGACTAGGGTTTCTCAACCTACCTCCTCACCACTCTCTTCATTATGCCTATGGAATCATCAAATCTAATCCCAATTTGTGGTGTAAAGAGGACCATCTAAGGCCTCTCTTGTCTTGTTTCCTATATAATATCTCTAACCCAATTTGGGGTAGTAGTAGGTGTTGTCTTTGTTGGAGGTGGATGAAATGGAGGAGCTTGATTTAAGGTAGAGGCCAACGTTGTCACAGGAATGTGAGGTAAGATCATTGGGTCTATTTTCTTAAGTGTGCCAAATAGAGGTTTTGTAGGGCCCATATTAAGGACAAATGAAGGCAATTTGGGAGGCACATTCACCTTTTTAGTCATGGTAATATTAAATGGGGATGTAGGAAAAGGTGGATTTGGGAAGGCGAACAATTTTTAAATGGGCCTTAATGGCCTTGTAGTTGCAAGGAAGCCAATGGCAAGTGATACACTTGTTATAGTTGCCTAAAAAAGAGTGGAACCTATAGCCTGACTGATACTTAGGCATTAGGAGCTTGTTGAAGGTTTTATATTGGTATTGACATCAGATATGAAGTGGGAGATGGTAAATATCAAAGAACTGCTAGCTTAGATCATGATAGTATCAAATGAAATATGAGTAGTGGTAGTTGTAGCCTTTGATTTTATTAAAACTAGTGGGAGAGAAATGGTAGGAGGAACAAATGTAGAAGTATAAGTAGATGTACTTGAAATTGGGAAGGAGGTTATTGGGAAGGTACTTATGGTAAGATATTGAGGTGTGATAGTGGGCTCTATGGTCACTTGAGAATCTAATATAGTATTTTTTGATCCTCTCATGGTGATCTTGGGCTCCTTCTTCCTCTTATAGACCTTTTTGATGTTTCTACCAGCTAATGCCTGCAATTATTCTATAGAGATCTTAATGCCTTATTGAAATTCCTCAAGGTTAATGATGTCAAGTTTAGGTTGATCTAGGATTTGGATAATTGGCTCCCATAGTAGATGTAGAGATCAATGTGGGATTTTGGGAAGGGTCAATTTGGCTTCTAGATCTTCCTTGCTCAAATCATGGAGGTGGGATCTAATCTTTTAAATTGGCAAGAAGTGGAGGTCTACATGGTATGTTCCTAATAAGAGGAACATTTTCTTCTTCCTCCTCTTCTTATATTTCTTCATAATCAACATCAAAAAAGCTCTCATGGGTTAGTGGTGGCTGAGACCTAGTAATATCTTCATTTTCCTTCTCCTTATCTAGTCTCATCTCAAGCTCAATGGTCTTCCTTGATACATTCTTGAGAAACACTTCATCATTCATAGCATCTCTATATATCTAGTCATGAACTTATTCTTTATTCTTGTAATCCATTTCCACATATTTCTTGAACTTGAAAAGGTGCTTGTTAATTATATTATTAGGATCCCATCGTATAAAGTCATCTTTAGGTAATAGGTAAGAATCCCTATGCCTAGTAGCCATAATGATATCATGACACTTTGTGATCTTATCCCTCCCTAGCTTATAAATAACCTTATGGGGGGTTGTTTTCTTCTTTTTTTTGAAGACTCCATCAACTCCATGTAATAGTTGATAATCCATCTTTTCTTCTACTAGCTTTATTGGCATGTACCTTGATAATCTAAGAGCCACCATCACCACTTATATCTTGATGACTATGTAGGCTGGGTATAACCAATATCCAACCATATCTCTCAAGGTTTTCCTAACCTTAGGAGGAACCCTTTTCATCTCACACTCAGTGACTGAATTATAAATCACTAGGTAAAATTATTATTTTATCACTTTAATGTTGTGTCTAAACTGATGGATGTGCATTATTGAGAAGAATTGAGGCACAACTTCTTATTTCTTAGGAGACCATGAATTCTAACCTAGTTGAGTAGTTGTGTATTTTTGTTCTAGAAAGTATCTCATCATGAATAATAAGGCACCATTATTATATGTGTCTTGTATAGCATACAACAAATTATTGTTGATAATTTCCCCAAGTGGGGGAATCTATTAGTCTTCAAGGATGATTTATAGTAACAGAATAGCCCTTATGTCTAATAGATAATGTGTATATTACCAAATACTATGTTCAAGAGGGATAGGCTAATTATAAATCCATATTTTAATTTTTAGATGGGTAAGTTTCCTTGATCATCCATGAGAATATCTCCTATTGGTTTAGTCACCCATGAATCCAAGACCTTCTCTAGGGAGTGCACCTCATACTATTTGTCAGTGACAACCTAGTTGTATTCAATCTATGAAGAGGGAAGGTCATAATGCTTCTCAAATTTTATCCCTAATATGAAAGAAATAAGGATCCCTTTAGAGATTGACTTGAGTAGATTGTCTTCACATTTTGACCTCTTAAAGATACCATAAACTAGGTTAATACATGGCATGACCTTTAGCTTTGTTGCATCCTTATGGAGACTAACCATGTTAATTTCAATGATATATAAATCTAGTTGAATTATATGAGGCATGGTATCATCCTCATTAATATCCCTAATTACTTCCATGTTGATATAGTGAATTTCACTATATGTTATGGCTTTAGGAATGAATTCAATGTCCTTGAAGATGACATAAGTACCATACTAGAACAAAAATTCATCATTCCCAAAGGAAATGATCTTACCTAGGGTGGATGGACCTACTTATTCCATCTCTTTCAATAATCTAGGTAGTATTTAATGTCTTTCAAGTATCCTACTATAACTTTTAGGCTTCAATAATGGTGGTTGGGAGTGAAATCTATTAATAGCTTAAACTTTTTCAACTTCTAAGATCACAAACAATAGAGAAAGTGAATGCATATAGTGTAAAAATGCAAATAGAAATAGTTTTGATTGTGTATCCTTTTAAAATATTTCTATGATTAATGGAATATTGATGGTGATCCTAATTCATGTCATAGTAATGGAAAGTTTGTCAACCTTTTATATATTTGAAACAATCTTCAAACTATTTCTTTTAGTAATTAATTACACTATAATTAAAATTTAGATTTAATTAATCTTTGATTTGCCATCAATTTTAGCTTTAAAGATAAATATTTCCACCTTTTGACATGTGGCTACCACTTTCGATCTATCTAAGCACTCATATGGGTTGAATATGACTAGGTTACCTAGTTGGATCAAAATCCAAACTCATTTCATCCTTTGATTACCTCATGTATTCTTAGAATGAAACTTAGCATGATGAATCATTTATATCCTACCATGTGGCATCTTTGAATTCATGATGAGCTCTCAAGTGGTTCCCTTTTAATTTTAATTGGATGAGAGAATTACATGTGTCACTCTCATGGGAAATCATAGAATTTCTTATTAGGCTTCACTCTCATATCAGATTTTCTAATTACATGGATCGAGTGGAGACATGAATCCATATCAGAGGAAATATCATGAATCTCAGGTAGAAGAAGCACAAGAATGACATGTGGCATCATTTCATGGGCCCAAAGGGGAGACACATCACTCTCATGGGATTTTATTTTTTCTTATACTAAGTTTCATTCTTGAAGGGTTCTTTAGATAGTTTTACATTACCAAACCTTGATCAAATAGCTTAGGTGCAATTATCTATCTACTTTGTGATCTCTCATGAGATTTTGGATGGATGTAATTTGGTGTGGACACATGATGACCTTAGATGAACCCAAATGGGATATGCATCAATTTATAAGGCTACTCAGGTCTAGCTAGTTGTTGTTTGAGACATACAGTAGCATCTCACAAGCTTATGCACTATATAAATATGAATGGAGGATAAAATTAAATGGGCTTACTCATAGAGCCTAAGATCTTGACACATAGTCCTAGGATTTGAATTCTAATGGCTAGCTTCTTCTCGATCTCTCTATATGGTGCCATGTATCTCATAGATTCATAGATTTTTTCTAGGTGTCTTATGTGGGATGCAATGAATTTTTAAGGTGTTGTGAATCCTAGTGAGATGGTACCCTATCCTTTTTAATCCATAGTCTAAAATTTGACATCTTTCAAGGCATCATAAACCACTACTTTAATTTAACATCCTATGAGGTCAAGCAAGAAACTAAGTTAGATTCTAAAAGACATTATAGTCTATCTTAAGTAAATTTTAAAAAGTTTAAATCAAAAATTTTCAAGTAAATGCTTTAAACACAACATGATGTTAGTTCAATAAAACATAGCAAAGCTCATTATGTTTATGATGATTAGAGAACTAGGTCAAACTTCCTTAGAAATCCTATCTGCACATCATTTAACTATCAATGGTTAATAATTCATTATTGAATAAAAATTGAAGAAGACTTGTAATAACTTGAATATTTATAAGTGTAAATCATTAATACAAAATTAATGATTAACCATAAATTTTAGAATCATAATTAATGGTAAATTAAATCAAATCCATGTAGTAATAGAATTATTTAATATGCTTAGCATCTTAGGTACTTTTTGGAAGTTGAAAAAAGAGGGTGCCCATTCTAAGAATATGGGATTTTTAATCATTAAAAAATAGTGACCTCTACAGGGAATATTGGAAAATGTTAAAATCTAGATATTATATTCAAGGATTAATAAAAAATTAGTTATCTCATTATGATCTTTAGTTATTAACAAAACTATTTTTCAAAACTAATGAAATCCCATAGGTTAGAAATAGAGATTAAACCTTGTAGACAATCATACTATGTGTGTGCTTTGAGGTTCCTTATCCATTACCATTGGGTTTATAAATGATAAATTTCAAGTTTCAAGACATCAAACATGAAATTACTTAAGGATTATTTAGATTTTACACAATCATTCTTTGTTTAGTTAAGGATGGTTTTGGCATTACTCTACTACTAGCTTGGTGTCTATATCTCCAATAGAGATACTTTAACTCCACTCTGGACCTTACTCTACTACCATCCAGACATCCATAACCTTGATAGAGATTCACTAAATCACAATTCATAAAATCTAAAAGTATTTTATGATTTCATTTCATGGTGTATCATTTTTTTGTTATACATACACTCATAAACTATAATGGTTGGGAACTAGAATTAGCTAGGTGTAAGGTTTTGTCAAGACATAATTTGGATTTAATTCACTTTCAAATATCAAGTTCTACCCTGGAAATTTACCTGGTGAATTTAAGGGAAATTATGATGGTTGACACAAATTCAAGCACTCATTCAAGAAAATTTTCATTCATTTGAACTATATTATAGTCTTAAATGACTTTGGATTTTCATGAGGAAACTAACTTCCAATTATCCCCACCCAATTTTTATACATTGGAACACTATTAGAGGTTTCCAAAATTTGGATGACCAATGTTTAAAACTAGAAATCCCTTCTTCCTATTTTTAGGACTATACTAACATAGATTGAGCCAATGATTTATTGTCCAAGGAAATTATTACTAAGCTACAACACACACACACACACAAAACAACAAGAAAAAAGTGAGAAAGAACATAATAGGAAATCAAAGCAAGAAAGTGAGAAAGAACACAACAAGAAATAAAAGTGGGAAAGGAAACTACTCTACTCCTACCTACTCTAACTCTAAATAATTTTACTACCCTTCTAGAGTTTGTGACAAAGCAATAGAGAAATAATGTTTCATGTAATTAATATTGAATACAAATGTTAAGTAATTTCCTTATAGGTCTTTGAGACTAAATACATTTTCCCCTAGTATTTCTACCACTTGATATGGTCCAATCTAGAGAGGAGTGAACTTGGCATGTTATCCTTTCTTCTCATGGGTCAAGTTTCATAGTAGGACCAAGTCTAATTTGAAAAATGATTTAACTTTGGCTCATTTATCAAAACATCTCTTCACAACATCTTGATTCTTGATAAAATTCTTCAAAACTTTGTCTATGGCATCTTCCATTTGGATGATGTTCAATATTTAGGACTGTATTCTTTCATCATCTTCCATATACTTGACCATAAACCCATAAGTGGGTAACTTAAGTGTGATGGGAAAAATAGGTTGTTACCTATAGAACAATAGAAATGGGGATGCCTTGAGTGCCTATTTATATCTATTTGTCTATCCATAAATCATACTTTAGTGGGGACTACCATTCTCTAGGTTTTTTCTACAGATTTCTCGATGTCATTCATCAAGTTTTTATTGGTAGATTGTACAACTCTATTACCTTGAGGGTAGTAGTTTGAAGTAGAATTGATGATTATTTTATTATCATATGCCCACTCAGTGAATTTGGTTGATGAAAAGTATGGTCCATTATCACATACTAAGGATAGGGTTGTCCCAAATTGAGTGATTATATTCTCTTCTAGAAATTTGATGATGTCAATCGCTCTACTATTCTTTGTGGCCATTGCTTTAGTCCACCTAGTGCAGTAATATGTTGAAATGAGTAAAAATTAATGTTTGACTAAGGAGTTAGGATTTATCACTCCTAAAAATTTGAGGCCCTATTGTTCAAATGGATTCATTTCAATTATTGGTTACAAAGGCATGGCTACTTTTGGCTCTCATCAATCAAACACTTGACATTGATGGCACATGAGCATGGGCATATTTGAATATGGTTAGTCAATAGTAGCCTTCTCTCAATATCTTGTGTGATGTGGTATGCCATAAAGGGTGAACACTTCCTAGTTTATCATGGAAATTATTCATGATTTTAGTGGCTTCATCTTGATAAACACATCTTAGATAAATCTCCTTATAATTTTTTATATAGAGGGCCCCTCTTTTGATCATAAAATGAGATGATCTTAGCTTAAGGTCAATTTTTGATCTCTTTTAAGGTGTGGAGGAGACACTTAATACATCAAATAGTGAACAATATCCTTGTACCAATCACCACTAACTACTTGACCTACTTCAACTTGTAAAATGACAATGCATGGATTAGTATTTGTAATAAATTAGATTAGAACTTGGCCTGTAGCTAACTTAGAAGATTTTATTTCTATGCCATATTTTTTATGTATCTAAGGATATGATGTATCAATGTATATGGCTTGATGGAGTTTGGTCATCCAATTCCCTATTCTTTCTCTAAGTTCATTTTATCCTAGAATTAACTTGATATCTGGATCGAACATTATGGCATATGTCTTGTTCTATATGATGTACTGTGTGAATTTTGTGATGGCCTTCACTAGAGCCTAGGCTTACTTATCTAGAATAGGATAGTTAAGCTCCACTCTCTTCAAATTGGTGATTATTAATGTTACAGGGTGTTATTTTTCATCTTCTTTCTATTTTAAGATAGTGTCAATAATATGATTAGAAGAAAAATAGTATAGATAAAAGTCTTTACTAAAATTAGGAATCATTAGAATAGGAGCTTGAATAATAACATCCTTAATGTCTTGAAATGTATACTTCATAATTTCATTCTATCTTTTCATCTTTCTTCAACATCATGTTTAGTGGTCTTACAATCTCTACAAAACTAGAGATAATTTTTCTTACAATATTAATCTTCCCAGAGAAATATTTTAACTCTTTTTTGCTATTAGGGACTTACACCTTTGAAATTGTGTTTATCCTATCAGGTTTAATAGTCATACCTTCTTGGGTGATTATATGTCCTAGAATTTTTCCTTTAATTACATAGAATATACTTTTATTAGGGTTTAAATAAATGCCATACCTTATGTACTTATCCATCACTTATTCCAAATACATCATGTGATCATATCTATTTTTTGAAAAAACTATTAGATCATACATGTAAATAATGATGCACTTACTAATTAATCCTTGGAATGCATGGTCCATTACTCATTTGAAATTTTTTATTGCATTGATAAATCTAAATGGCATTAGTTTGTATGTAGATGTTCCCCATTTGGTAGTGAAGGCAGTTTTCACTTTGTCATTATTATTCACTAGGACTTGGTTGTAGCCTAAAAAACCATCCAAGAATGACATCATTCTATACCCACTCACCAATTGAATAACCTTGCCCAAATATGGTAAGGGATAATTATCCTTCTCAAAAGATCAATTCAAATTTCTAAAATCAACATAGAGTCTAATTTATCCATTCTTCATTTAGACTGGCACAAGGTTTGCAACCCATGATGAGTGTTGTATGGGAAGATTATCTTTGCATCTAGAAAAATTCCTTATAAATTAGTGGTTCTAGCTATTAGGATTAGTTTTCACATTATGTAAATTTGGGTATTTACCAAGAGGTAAATAGTAATAGGTTAGTTAATTAGTATTTGGTAGTAATATTGTTATAAACAATATTACGATATTAGGTTAGAATATATTATTTATTGAGATATATTGTTATAAGTTATAAAAATATATCATATATAGAATATTGAGATTTTTGGGATGAGAAAATGATAGATATATTATATGAATCATATTCCTATATAAATTTAATTTCCTAAATGATTAATTAATTAATTAGAGAGTATGTAGAATATAATTATGTTATGTTGAAAATTTATCTCTATGTGTTCATCTATATTGGTCAATGCATGAGTTAAATGTTTGTATTGGCTCCTCCAATACCTAACACTAACACTATGTTCACATGCTCTATCTTTTTCTAAAGGGTTTATAGGCTTCTTTCAAGGGGATAATATGATTAATCACACTAGTATCAAATATCTTAATATCATCATATGACTAGGCAATGACATCTTTGAACTTGGTTAAAATGGAAGTGGCTTATTTTAGCTTTTCATCAGTTTAAAATGAACCAATATTAACACTTTGTTTGTTCCTTAAACTTCCAAAGTTGACTATTTTATAATCTTTTTCACTCACCTTGGGTGGTTTATCTTTAGTTATTTGTTTATCTAGGTCAAACATTCTTTCTAAGGAGATCATGCCCTTCGGTATTCAGTTCTTCTTGAGTTGAATTACTACATATTTATTGTCCTTTTAATTTTTATAGAAATTTTGTCTTGTTCATCAATAATGTGGTATTCAAATATGCCAACATTCCACATGAAGTCAATTATCTGCATATCATCATCATAAACTTGGAAGTGATTGATATTGTTTGGTATGGAGGGGCATGAAATTATTTCCACAATAAACTCTTACAAGTTCAAAGGCTCTAGAGGTATCAAGTTGGTTTTTTTTGAAGCTAGAGCATATTTCAATTGGTTCTACTCCCTAGGTAAGGAAAAAATATTAAATGAGTCAAAATACTCAATTAAATCCCAATTTCTAAATTTATACTTTCTTAAATAGGAAAGTTTACATTGATATCTACTCTTGACCTAATTAACAACTAATTATAAATCACCATAGACTAATAATTATTTTACCTTATGTTTGATTGAAAATTGAAGTCCTAAACTAAGAGATTTATATTTTGATAAATTATTAGTACAAGAAAACTATAATCTATAAAAATCTAGATACTATTTTCCTTTGAGATTTGTTAGGATAATTCCAATGCCAAAACCTTGCTTAGCTCATGCACCATCAAAGTGAAATGTCCAGGGACCTTTGTTTTCTTATTTCACCTTATCATCTACAATAACATTAGTGGTTTCCAAAGTTTAAATGCCTAGGTTAAATGATTGGTAATTTACCTTTTCATTATTGGCATTATATTTAGTGATTATGTATTTCATTTTGGGTTCCTAGTCAATCTTGATTTGATTGGGAATTCCATGACAAAGTATCCACATGTGGGAATAATTAGTGGACATATATCCATTTAGGGATTTATTCTAATCATGAATCAATAAGAATCCATAATCCTTAGGTATGTCAATGACTTGAGTTTTGATGATCTACTAGATTCAAGGTTCATGGGTGAGTTTCTTGTGAATATTTAATAATTCACCCATAACTTTCACTATTGATTTGTCTAATTTCACCACTATATTATTTTATTTAACTGGGTTTAATCCCAATTTTTCATAGATTCCTAAAATCATAATGTTAATTGAATTACCATAATCAAGTAATAAATTATGAATATTCTTACCAAAAATCCTTATAGTTAATAGAAATGGTGGAACTTCATGTTATACATTACCACATTTTCATGAGTTGGTTTAGATTTAATAAAGCTAGTATTTTCAATGATTTCAATATAAAACCACTTTGTTCAGTGATTTGAGTGATTTAATGAAATTTTATGTTTGCCTTGATATTTTTCATCTCTTCTACTATGCTTTATCCACCTTTCAATGTTGTGTAGGAAACTTTATTTATTGGCTCACTTTCCTTATCTTTAGGGGGTAGAGAATTATTGTTTTTCCTACCATCAAGAGGTCTATCTATTTTATTAGGTTGGGTGGAAGTTTCTAGAGGTGGGTTCTAACCTTTAATTCTCAAGTCATAGTTGCTCCTCTAGTATTGTTGGAAAGCATGCACCTCCTCAACATTATCTTTAGGCTCATTTTCATCTTGACTAGGATATCATAGGCCTCAACCATGAGGACTATTTTTAAGGCTCTAGAGGCATCGTTGATATTGTTAGAGCCTTTGGAATTACTTTGATCAATGGGATTCATCTCCTCCATTTGGCTCTAAATGGTTTCAAATGCATGACAAAATTCAATGCAATCTAGCTCTCCATGTCTGGTGGTATTGTGCACTTAGCACTAGTTAGGTAAGGCTAACTTGTAAATGTTGATCTCAAGAAACTTGATCAAAGGGTGAGTGTTATTATTTTTATACCTATTGAATGGTCTGTTATATCTTTGGAAGTTGTAATTTCTATTGGAAATCTCACCAGTATTTCCCATTTATTTCTTGAGATCTAAGAAATCATTAGTGAGTTTTTGAATGGTTCTTTATATTGAATCTAAATCTCCCTTTAGAGGCTCTAATTTCTTATTTCAGGTCTTAATTTGAATGTTGGTGTTATTTATGAGCACCAGTGCTTGATTGATATTATTTTGGGGTTGTGTTCCAATATTCTCTTGGTTAAAAAATACTAGCTATTGGTTGGGTGTAGAGTGGCTTAATAAGAACTATTTAATCTCTAGCAATTGGTTAAATTTAGGAAAGTTCTATTTCATATTGAATATAACATTTAGAGTAGGCAGTTTTGGGTCATTGTTTGGAATAACAAAGGTAGGATGCCCCTATGGGTGCATTTGCTCATCAATATGTATGGATTCAGTATATGCTAAAGGCAATGTGTCAATATTCAAGGATCTTCTCAAGAAGACAAATATCATTAGGTCTAAGGCATTTTTTTATATTTCCAAATCTAAATCATCCACTGGGGTGGGGATGTGGGGATGTCAGGGTATACATCTTTTTTAACCTTACATTGAACATTCTAATTGGTTCCTTTATGTCCCTTTCGAGGGTGGTGAACTATTGATACACAACTCTTGAGCTTACTACCATAACAAATTAGGTAATAAAATTATCATTGAATTGACCCCATCTTCTAATGGAATCTTTTGGTAAGTTGAGGAACCATCATAAGCCATGTCTAAGAATGTAAAGGGAAAGAGATGGCAAGCCATGTCTTCCTCATGGATTATATTAATTAGCCTCAAAGATGATTTAAATTACTTTATATTCTCCTTAGTGACTACTCTACCGATAGGGGTAAACAGAGGAAAATATTTTATGGGTTCCTTGGTAGATTCTACATAGCTCTAGGGATATTGATAGATGAGCCAACTAGCCATGACATGATTAGAAAGAGAGGTGGTAAATTTCGGTTAGATCAAAAATTTAGTTGGGTCTTAGACTTTATACATTTACCTTTATCTTCTCTATCCCTCTTATGGGTTTCTAGGGATGTTAAAGGGACATTGGATTTAGATTAGGATCTAGTTCAAATCTTAGGTAACTCTAGGATGCAGTACGAGTATTAAGAGTAAAGGGACTTCAAAGGTAGCTTCACAAGTGTGAAATACTATAAATATTAGTCTAATTCTTATAGAAAAATACTCTACAAACTATATGTAATAGCTTTACCTTGATCTTTGAGGATTCAATCCTTGAAACCTTAAATTTTTCAATACCTACATTACTATTGTTAGTTATGCACATTAACCTACTAAAATCAGTGTTAAACCAACATTTCAAAGCATTTTTACATGTAATTTAAAAACCTAAGAGTGTTTAAGCATTTAAAACATCTTTCAGCATAAATCTATGCAAAGGTTTACTCAATCCCAAATGAATTAGAGTGATTATGACTTTAAGTACTTGGATTCAATATAAACAAGGTCTTTGTGATTGATATTTGCATAAATTTTCACAAACACCTAGATTATTTACCAAATTTATGTGAATCTTTGCAAAGTTGACCAAAATAACCTTTAATATACCTAAATAATGGGGTATTTCACCTATATTTCCATTAATTTAGACAAATATCTATATTATTTACCAAATTTTGACAAATAAAACTAATTTTGATGAAATCATTTAAAGAATGCAAAGATTCATATAAAGAATGCAAATCCTTAGTGTTATTTAACAATATTTGTGTACTTTTAAATAATTAGTCATATATCTAATGAATTACACTACAATTTCACTAAGATACATGAAATTAACTACACAAGATCCCTCCTTCTAGTGCCAACATTTCCCTTCTTATAGATGCACTTAATGTGTTCCCTATGTCACTAAGAAATAAGGGGAAGTTATAAACTCAATTTTAAGTCTTGGAGGACTCAAGGCTTTAGCTTTTTACATAACTTCTATTATAAATAACAAAATAGAAGAGATATGGCCACTAATAGTAAGTTTGCAAGCAAACCCTACTGTAACGACAACAAATATTATAGAGTGACACTTTATTTCTTGCTAATCTATGTGAAATCATTCTAAACTTTGTCAATCATTTTGCAAGCACAAAAAACCATGACTATTTATAGAATGATCTAAAATAAATTGATTCATGAGGTAAATCCAAATATGAGTAGGGTAAGGTAGAAAAGATATTTTTCTTCAAATGGTTAAAGGTGCCAATTCTCCCAAATTCTATGACAAAAACATGTAAAACTAGCATCCACCAACCCTAGTGTAATTCTCAAGGCCAAATGAACGTAGTTAAAGCTTTAAAGGAAAATAAATTCATATATATAAAATAATAAATTTCACAAAATTTACTCATTCACATTAAATTTCATAAGAACATTCATTTCAAATAAGATGAAATAGAGCACATATACTAGCAAATTTGTTAGCTTAGTGTCAAACTCAAACCAACAGATACATAAGATGATGTTGTTATTATATTATTTAGTATAAAATAAACCATTAGTTATCTAAAATCATGAAAAGTATAAATCAAATAATTATGCAATAAAGCATACAGACAATCTTTCAAATTCTTAGCTCTTTATATTAGCTCTATAACAACTATTCATGTTTTACAATGAGGGGGAATACCCATATATATAGGCCTCAAAAATGCCTATAAAATTTAAAGTGGGCCCATTAATATATTCTCAAATGCATCTAAGTGGCTAAAGTACCACATGTTATAATGGAATATTCTAAATTTAATAAACAAAACTAAGTTGAATATTCCTCAAGGCCCTAGAGGAGGTTGTTGGCCAGTTTGTTGTTGCTACCTCTTCTTATTTGCCTCTTACTTTGTCCAAAAATTTATATAATATAATTAATCCTAATCAGTTTGGATGAAATATATGATCACAGGCTAGAATAATTTGGGTGTTTCTTGAATGAGCCTTTTGTGCTCCATAAGTACAGGCCTTAGTGCTTCTTCAATGTTTTCAACTCTCTCTAACCATTGATTGGAAAAAGCCACAATGTTCATCAACTCAGTAGCATTTTTGGCTTTGTAAATGTCCTATTATAAATTTACAACAAATAATTTCATTTAAACCTTAAAGTCTTGGTCATGCATGAAGGTGTCATTAGGTTTGGTCACCCTAGTGACCATGACATCCTTTAGCAATAAGGAAATCTTGAATTCTATCTTCTCTAAGGATGTAGTTACATCCTTGACCTATTTTATCCACCTCTTTAATATCCTTCTTCTATTCATCAAGATGGTCTATTTGGGGATGTTGTCTTAAAGGGGTAATATCTTCAGGTCTGGGAACTTATTGCTCCTTGTAACTCTAACCAATTTTGTCAAATTGGAATCATAGAGTGTAAGTTTTTGGTCAAATTTAATGACCATATTAAATTATAGAGTCCGATCTTATTTCTTCCTCTTCATGACCTTTTAAAAATTAAATACATTGATGACTATGTTAATTATTTGAACTATGGTATTTTTTAACACTATAAGCAATGCATATTCCCTTAGTCTCTTCATCTCTTATTACATACATTTCATCAAGGTCACTATGGATTATATATTGGCTTAAACTATGGACATAGGGTCTTCTACATATTCATCTACCTCATCAATTTTAACCTTCCTCTTCCTTTTCAAAGTGAAGGGGAATATTCACTTTCATGGCCCATGACTCGACTCGACTAGGGTTTTTCAACCTACATCCTCACCACTCTCTTCATTATGTATATGACAACATAAAATCTCATCCTAATTTTTGGTAAAAATAGGACCACCTGAGGCCTCTCTTATCTTGTTGCTTGTATAATGTCTCTGACCCAATTTGGTGCAATAGTAGGTGTTAGCTTTGTTGAAGGTGGATGTAACGGAGGTGCTTGAGTTGAGGTATAGGTAAAATCTATAGTAGGAATGTGATTCAATATTTTTTATTCTATTGTCCCAAGTGTTACAAATAGAGTTTTCACAAGGCCCATATTAAGGACAAATGAATTTGGGAGGTACATACACCTTTAAATCTATGGTAATACTAAATGAGGATGCAGACAAAGGTGGCTTTAGGGAGGTGATTTTTTTTTAAATGGGCCTTAATGGCCTTAAAAATTTAGGATATCCAATAGTAAGTGATGAACTTATTGTCGTTACTTGGGAAGGAGTGAAACCTACAGCCTGACTAGCACTAGTGCATTGGGATCCTGATGAAGGTGTTATATTATAAGTGGCATGGGATATGAAGTGGGGGATGGTAAATCCTAAGGAAATACTAACTTGTCTCATACTAGTATAAAATTAAGGTTGAATAGTGGTATTTTTAATTGTTTATGGTATTAAACCTAGTGGGAGAGAAATGGTGGGAGGAACAAATATAGAAGCAAAAGTAGATGTAATTTAAATTAGGAGGGAAGGTAGTGGGAAGGTACTTATGTTTGGAGCTTGAGGTGTGATAGTGGGATTTGCAATCACTTGAGAATATGATGGAGGAGTTATTTCTCCTCTCATGGTGATCTTGGGTTCCCTCTTCCTCTTGTAGACCTTCTTAATGTTCCTACCAATCAATGCCTATAATTATTTTATAGAGAGGTCATTGCCTTATTATAATTTATCAAGTTTAATGGTAAAAAGGTTAGGTTGATCCAATATTTGGAGAATGGTTCCCATATTAGATGGAGAGATCAATGTGGGCCCATGGGAGCTGTAAAGTTAGCTTCTAAATCCTCTTTGCTTAAAGCTTGGAGGTAGGCTCTGAATGCTTGAAGTGTTAATAAGTGAAGGTCTACATGTTATATTCCTAATAAGAGGAATGTTGTCTTCTTCTTACTCTTCTTGTCTTTATTTATAATCAAAATCAAACATGTTCCCATGGGTTGGTGGTGGCCAAAACTTGGTAATATCTTCCTTTTTCTTCTCCCTATCTAGTCTCAACTCAAACTCAATGTTCTTCCTCACTACATTCTTGAGAACCACCTTGTCATTCATAGAATATTTGTATATCCACTCATGAACTTATTTTGGATGCTTGTACTCCATTGATACATCTTTATTGAACTTGAAAAGGTGCTTTAAAATGACACTGTTAAGATCCCATAGTCTAAATTCATCTTTAGGCAATAAGTAAGAATACCTATGCCTAGTAGCAACAATTATATCATGCCACTTTGTGATCTTAGTCCTCCAAAAATTTTAAATAACCTTATGGGGGGTTATTTTATTCTTATTTTTAAAGACTCCATTAGTTTCATGTAGTAGTTTTAAATCCATCTCTTCTTTTTCCAGCTTCATTGGCACATACCTTGGAAATCTAAGAGGAGCCACCATCACTCCTCCTTATATCCTAATGATTGTGTAGTTTGGGTATAGCCAATAGCTACCCATGTCTCTCAAGGTTTGACTAAAATCAAGAGGAACCCTTTGCATCTTACACTCAGTGATTGACTTATAAACCATTGGGTATAATTATTCTACAATCACTTTAATGTTGTATCTAAACTGATGGATGTGCATTGTTGACAAGAGCTAAGGCATAACTTCTTATTGCTCAGAAGACCGTGAATTATAACCTATCTAAGTAGTTGCATAAATTTTATTAAGAAAGTATCTCATCATGAATAATGGGGAACCATTATTATAGGTGTCCTATATAACATGCACCAAATTATTACTAATAATTTCCCCAATTGGGGGAATATGTTGGTCCTCAAGGATGATTTGCAATAGTGGAATAACCCTTATGTCTACATAGGCAATGTGTGGATTACCAAACACTCTATTCAAAAGGGTTAGGCTATTTCTAACTCCCTATATAAATTATTAGATGGATAATTTTACTTGATCTCCTATGATAACATCTCCCATTGGGTTAGTCACCCATGAAGCCAAGACCTTCTCTAAGGAGTGCACCTCATACTAGCTGTTGATTATGACCTGATTGTATTTAATCCTATAGAGAGGGAAGGTCATAATACTTATCAAATATTTACCCTATTATGAAAGTGATAGGTATACCTTGGGAGATTTACTTGATTATCCCATCTTCACATTTTGACCTCCAAAAGATACCATAAACTAGGTCAATGCATGATATAACATCTAGATTAGTTATGACCTTGTGGAGACTAACTACATTGATTTCAAGGATATATAAAGCTAGTTGAATTATATGAGGCATGGTTTCATCCTCATCAATAAACCTAGCTACTTCCACATTGAAATATATGCTACTATAGTGCATGTCACCATATGCTACGACTTTAGGAACAAATTTAGTGTCCTTAACTATGAAAAAAGTACCATGCTAGAACATAAAGTCATCATTCCAAAAGGAAATGATCTTACCTAAGGTGGAGGGACCTAATTATGCCATCTCTTTTAATAATCTAGGTATATATCAATGTCTTTTTGGTATCCTCCTGCAACTTTCAAGCTTCAACAATGGCAGTCAGGAGTGCAATCTATTAATAGCTTTAAATTTACTTACTTGTGAGAGCATAGATAGTAGAGAAAGCAAATGAATGTAGTGTTGAAATTCAAATAAAAATAGTCTTGATTATGTATCCTTTTAAAATATCTCTTTGATTAATGCAATATTGACGATGACCCTAGTTTATATCATATTAATGACAAGCTTGTCAACCTTGCATATATTCTAAACAATATTTAAACTATTCATTTTAGCATTTAATTATACTAGAATTAAAATTTATATTTAATTCATCTTTGATTTGTCATTAATTTTAGATTTAAGGATAAATATTTCCACTTTTTGTCATCAAATTTAATACTCACACGGTCTAAATATGACTAGGCTACCTAGTTGGGTCAAAATCTAGATACATGAAATCATTTGATTACCTCACTAATTCTCAAAATGCATATTAGTATGATGATTAATTTGTATCCTACCATATGGAATATTTTAATTCATGGTGAGCTCTCAGGTGGTGCCCTTTTAATTTTTATTGGATATGAGAATTCCATGCATCACTCTCATAAGTAATCATATATTTTCTTACCAGGCATCACTCTCACGAAAGGATCTTAGAGATTTCTTTACCAAGTGTATCCCTCAAAAATATTTTGGACAAATATTATATACTTTGTGTTAATCACATGGCTTAGGTGGAGATATGTGTCCATCTCATAGGTGATCTCATGGATATCAAGTAGAATTAGTGTGAGAATGACATGTGGCATCATCATGTGAACCTAAAGGGGACATGTGTCACTCTTGTAGGATTTTATTTATTCTTCTACCAGGTATAATTATTGAAAGGTGTGTTATACATCTATACATCACCAAACATTGATCAAAAGGATTAAGTGAAACTATGTGTCTATCTTGAGAGCTCTCATGAGCTTTTGTATGGATGCAATATGGCACAAACACATGGTAACCCTAGATGAACCCAAAAGGGACATGCATTGATTTTGAAGGCTACTCGAGTATGGATGGTTACTATTTGAGACACACATTGGCATCACGTGGGCTTCTACATTATATTATGATGCATGGTAGCTCAAATTAAATGGGCTTGCTCATGGAGACTAAAATCCTAGCATGTAGTCCTAGGATTTGAATTCTAATAGATAGCTTCTTCATGAGCTCTCTATATGGTGCCACATAGCTCACAAATTCATAGATTTTCTCTATGTGTCTTATGAATGATTAAATAAATCTCTAAGGCATTGTGAATCCTATAGAGATGGACACATATCCTTTATAATCCATAGTCTAAACTTTGATGTCCTAAGAGGCATCATAAACCACTAATTTAATTTAAGGTCCTATGAGGCAAAGTGAGAAACTAAGTTAGATTATGGAAAAAATCATAGCATATCTTAATCAAATTTAAACAAGTTTAAAGAAAACCTTTGCAAGTAAATTATTTAAACATAGCATGATTTTAGTTTAATAAAACCTAGTGAAGCTCACTGTGTTTGTGCTAATTGGAGAACCAGGTCAAACTTCCTTAGCAAAAGCCTATATACAAACCATTGAACTACCAATGGTTGATAATTCATTGTTTAATAAAACTTAAATAAGACTTATAGTATTTTGAATATTTTTAAGTGTCAATCATTATTGTAAAATGAATTATTAACCAAAAATTATAGAAGCAAAAGTAATGGTAGATTAAATCAAAGCCATGTAGCAATGAAATGATTTAATATGCTTGGCATCTTAGGTACTTTTCTTAAGTTGAGGAAATGAGGGTCCCCATTCTTAGAATAGGTATTGTTGATCATCAATATATACATATTCAACCCATAAAAGAAGAAGCTATGGTTGGGGCTATGAGTGGACAAAAGAGTGCCTAGAGAAGTTTGGGACCCTAAATGCTCCCTAGAATAGAGTAGTGGACAAATGGTGGTAAGGAAATCTAAATATTTATGTTCTTGTGTTAATATTATCAACTTATTCATGCCCTGAGGAAGTGGAGTACTAGTTCTTACATGACCCTAGAGATGCATTCATGGAGGAGTTTTTCATAGAGCTCAAGATAATGGTTGATTATAGTTTTGAAAATTTGGTGATGGAAGGATAAAATCCTTTCATGAATTAAATTAAAAAAAGGGAAGAGGGGGATATATAGGTGAGGCATGATAGAATGGGATGGTCCAATTTACACCTTATCTTAGAAGACAAGCCTATAATAAGAGACATCACCTACTAATGGAGGATTTGGAACCTGGAAGTGTTGAGAGGACCTATAGTGAAAAAAAAGGGAATGGGGAAGGATCTCTTGAAAAATAGTATCATAAATATGAGAGGTATATTTAATTGATGGACCAAGCATGACACTTGAAAATAGTGGAATTCATTGAGTTCTTATAGAATTTGGTGAGTGCATATATGCTTGATGTACTTAACCCCTTTGAACCTATGGTGCATACTCATGCATTAGATACTTTACTTGAAGAAAATAAAAAAATGTTTTTTTACCCTACGAACACCTCAAATCTTAGACATTTTTCATATTTATATTATAACGTTATTATTGAATAGATTATTCCATATAAAGAGGTGAGTAAAACTACCTCTAGACCATTAAACACTAGCTCACCACAAAAGAACTTGAATGTGAGCATACCAACATAGAAAATTTCAATAACTCAAGGTAGGAAATATCTTTAAAGAATAAATTTTATGCCACATATGATAATGACTATGCCAACATGAATGATAGGACCAATGCCTAGCCTCAAAGCCAAATGTGTTAGAGGAAACCTACCTAGAGAAGGAAGTAACATCCTTGGTGGAATAATACCACCACCAAGAGGTTTTTTACCAGGGTAAAAACACCACATGTACTATCCAACCCTATAATATATCTACTATGAAATGTCTATGCACCTCCTAGAGTATCATGGTGTCAAAATGATGCAGAACATATGCTAAAATGTGAACTATAGTGTCATGCATGAGGCATAACCTATTGAGAGTGTAAGGATACTCATTTTTTAACTAATTTAATTGATCACACCCACACATATTATAGTAATTTTTATCCCATCTAGGCCATGGTTGACTATGATACCCAAAAGGATGCATTACTGAAGTAGATCGACATCCTAAAGTTTGAACAATAGAGCATTGTTACATTAAAATAAATTACCTAAGGACTCACAAAGAGTGTACACTTGTATGATTCATGGTTCAAAACTCTCTTATTGAAGCTATCATATGATATAAAACCTTCTCAACATGCATAGTGGTTTATTTGGGGTTTCTCATGCCATTCCATATGGTGCTTCCTATGAAATTTTTTACAAACCCTTAAGAAGTGCTTAAATCTACACTCAAAGTTGAGGTAGTCATACATGTAGACATTAATATCAGCCCATTTATGGAGGCATATATTACATATAAGGAATCCCATCTCCAAAATCTTACCACCAACTCTATACAAGACACTTGAAGTGTATTATGGTACACTGACTATGAAGTAAAAGGCTATAATAAAACTAACTACCAATGGAGGAATGTGTGTGATATGCTTCTAATCTAAATTTTTTTTTGAGAAGTGCATGACATGAAAAAATACCCTTTGTTATAACATAAAAACCAAGTCAACATAACCATTTATTATCATTTGTGTTATGCCTACACCCATACCATTACTAACTATTAGGTGATTGATAAAATGCATGAAAACATGAAAAGGGGCACACAACAAGATACAATAGCTATAAGAGGAAAAAAACCAAGGGAATTATGGATATGAAAAATATAATGTAAGCCTTGATATGTAGAAAGGCATTAGAGGGTGAGGCAGAGGATATAGTGGTAGAAGGTTCCCATCATGCTCATATTATAAGTTTGGCTCAACAAAGCATTATTAGTGTGACTACCCTACATGTCCCAATTGTGGGTATTGTTTGGGGCCCCATTAAGTTGAAGAATTCCCTAACCTTTATGAAAATTTTACACAAGGAAGGCCTGGTGCAAATAATGATATAGGTATGATCAGACTAGAGTAGAAGATGGAAAAATGGACCTAAAAATCACAACCTACACACACAATAGAAGTCAAGATGAAAGTAACCACTAAAAGTGGGTTCACCACTTAGCTTCTAGCTATGTCAGTACCCTAATTACACCTCAAATATAGGGATAAGGGTCAACATAAATTCATAATACAACCTAAACTAATAGTTTTTCTTTATCTAGACCCAATGTGCCAGAAGGACATACTATAGTAGGCTATGATAAAAATCCAAAACTTGTAAGGGGAACTCCAATTAACATGGGACCTATAAGAAAAGACTATTATAGTTCATAAGAATCAAGATAGATAAGAGGATAAAGTAAAATAATTGACTAATATCCTTTGCCTCCTACATACTGAGGGTATGTTGCCCCTATTAAAGAACTTACTCTTATAACATGAAAGCTAAAATCAATTCAAGGTCACTGCACCATGCATGGAGATGGCACAATAAGTCCAACACACTTATGATGTTAAATATGACCAATAAATCTTGGTGGATAACACTATTGATAGATGGTCTATCTATATGGTTCTCATACACATGGGCATCAATGTTAACATTTTGACAAAGATTACTTGGGATAAAATGGGTATCCCATCTTTGATACCTTTCCCTCATGTGCTCTTCATGGTCAATAAGACTCAGGCATAGCTTATCAAGATTATAAAAATTGCATTTGTAGATATAATAGGCACCAAATTTTAGGTTAACCTTGAAGTCATAGAGTTATCAGAGTAGGATAACTACTTGATGCTTCTGGGAAAGTCATGGTGTTATACAAAAAATGTAGATATGTACTTAAAAATGCACTACATGACCTTTGAGAATGAAAAAATAGAGAGTACTCATACCTCTTTCAAATGACTAAGGACCCCCTATGTTGAGAACATGGATATTAAAGATGAAATCAACCATATCTATAACATCATAGTGTAAGGTGTCAAGACCGTAGAGCCAAATAATCAAGGAATCCTCTCTTAGGAGGATGGATAATTAGCCTTAGATACCATAGATGTTTTTTATGATAAATGGGTCAAGGAAGCATATGAGACAACTAGTTGATGGTGCCACTTGGTATGAGCAAAAGAACCAAAAATGATAAAGATAAGTTGGATACAGATTGATCTCACTCCTAAAATATGGATCCCTTATGCCAAGAAAAGTGGAAAAATAGTGTTTCACATTAGTAAAGGAAATCTTGTTTCACTCCCAAGGTATGAAGGTAGCAATCCTATAGAATACTATGTATGTGATATTGAGTCATGTGCACCAAAGGAGGTGGATAGAATGGGATCACTCATGTACACATTAAAAAGTCTTAGCTCTCATTGCTAGGTGGCATAGAATCCTATCTTGCCAACTTGGTAAGATGTAAAGGTTGCCATTTTCACCAAATTTGGAAAAAATAATAAGGACTTGGACATTTTATCTTACTTCAGTGACACTAACCCCATATCACATGTATAATTTTGTGAAGAAACATGGACTATTTTTGGTGAAAATTCCCTAAGAAATCTATGGGTGCACACCTTCTACATAACCTTAAAGACTTGGGTATGGGTGTGGTACATAGTAAATGAGATGCACCATGAAACGACAGACTAAGATGACCTTTAGAAGTGGTTTTTTCATACCCTCTCCTTTTCTTTTAAAAATATTAAACTAATTGAGCCATTACAGATAGTTCAAAGGTCAATGTTTGAGGAGAATACTATATTGAAAAAGTTCATAAGAGACATGTTTGATGAAAAAGGGTTAGCACTCCCAATGTTCTTTGAAGAAAAAATAATGAATAGTGACTCTAGTGATGAAGATGATGATACTTAGAAAGTGTACAATTGGAAGAATATAGCAAGAGGTAAGAAGTTAGTACACCAAGTTGAGGATGGCATCCAAGAAGAAGAAGACCTTACCCATCTTTAGGTAGAGACAACTAAGGGTAGTAGATAGGTCATGGATTCACACCAAGATAAGCATTAACCTTATTAGGCATCTTTAAAAACTACCAAGGTAGATATCAACTCAAAGGGGGAACCCAAAATTACCACTCTATGTGCCTTTTGATTATTTTTACCATAAGTCAAAATAGATCAACCCCTTGTAGTCGAAAACTTTATATAAAGGTCTATTATCATGTTATAAGGTGTGTCATGTTTCATTTGATGTGATTTAATGTCTTTTAGCCTTGGTCATAGTCACATTTAGTCCTTGTGTCATTTTATATCACTTAGGAGTCACATATTGGTCATTAATGAAGGTGGTCCATCTTTCTTAGGTGGCCAAGTTTTCTAAACTTCCTTATAATGACCAATATGTCATATTCCTTGTCAATAATGTTAGGACTAACTGAAACTTGTAGGTTCCTAACTAAAAATCAAGAAAACAAGTGAAAAGGAGTTTTAAATGTTGTAAAACCTATGGGAGAGAGTGGCACATGGTAGAATCTTATTTAATGACACTCTCAACTATGATGGAACAAAATTAAAACTAGCTTGATGTTTCTAGTAACCATGTGTATTATACATAAGAAGATAGAAAGGTTGAGGCAGTTGGCATACATTCTAATCTACAATTTGAGGAAGGTATATCAAAGATGACAAAGATCAATCAACTTGTAGCCTCAGTCAAGGATCTTAGATATAAATAAATATCATTCATGAAGGCTGTAAATAGTTCACTTTTAGGCCTAATAAGACATAAAGGTGTTAGGTTTCTTGACCATCAACATATGTAAGTGGTTGATGATGAACATGTTTCTCATGCTAGACTACCTTCATGGAATGACAAAGATGTAAGGGGAACCATTTTTTAAACTAGTTGAGGTATGATAAAATGTTTTTCACCTCATGAGAGAGGTTTTTTAAATAGTATAATAGGTGTGTGTGTCTTTCTTTTGGTTGTGTTGTGTTCCATAAGTGTTCTAGTTGAACGCATGTGTGTTTATTTTGGGTGTGTCTTATTTTGTGTGTCTTTCCTTTATGTTTGGTATGGTCTCAAATTAAAATTATGTGTCAAAAAATTATATAGGTGACTACATTTCCCAATGGAGAATATTAGGCTACTGGTCTTGGCATATTAAGAATACCACCCTTGGAAAATTGCTAAGAATGTTGACTATTTTGACCACAAGTAAAAATAGGTCAACCCTATATAGTCTAAAACTTGATATAGGGGTCTATTATCATGTTATGGGGTGTGTTATGTTTCATTTAATGTTATTTAATGTTCTATTATCCTTGGTCATGGTCACATTTAGTCCTTATGTCATTTTATGTCACTTAGGGGTCATATATGGGTCATTAATGAGGGTGGTATGGTTTTCCTAGGTGGCCAAGTGTTCTAAACTTCATTCCAATTACCAATATGTCATATTCCTTATTATTAATGTTAGGACTAATTTAAAATTACAGGTTTTGTTGATGCACCTAAATGTATCAACAAGTTCATATAGTTTTTAAGAAATGCTTCTCATTTATGAATCTAAAGAATCTATTGCATGAATTGTTAGTTGTAATATTCCCAAGATCTATGGTGGAGTAGCAGATAATCTAAATGACTATTTCATAAAATGAACATGTAAATTATTTTTGGGAGCAATCATGGTCCTAAATATTTGTGAAGATGAAAGTGATCTAAACTAAATCTAGTGAATGTTGTTCAAACCCTAAAGTCTAACCCTAATCTAACATGGATATTTATAATGACAATCTAAAATAAAGTGAATTGGTAAAAAAAGGAACAAAAGGGAGGGTAGGGTATAAATAAGGTGTTTCTAATGTTCAATCTAGACATTATGATAGATCTTAAATTTCATTAAGACATGCACTAAACCAATATATAACATAAAATTTCATGGGCACAGATCCTACTATTTATCAAGCAAATGTCTAAGAAAAGGTAACATAAATAATAAATTAGGCTCAATTTAAGAATTTTACCCCTATAAGAAAATATTATTATACCATATTGAAGAAGAGTAAATAAATCAAAGTAAACCTAATAACTTTCAATCAACCTAGCATAGGCACAAATTGACAACTTGGCATTAACATGTGCACATGTAGGATCCATAAAAATAATTCAAAACTAAGTATTGAACTAGATAACTAAGGAATTAGCCATGATAACAAACACATAGATAAATATTGGACAAACTTTGTAGAATTCCTTGCTTGTAATGCTTGCTCCAAGTTTACAAAGTAATTTTTGCTCTAAGAAATCCCCCCGTACTTTTTACAAATACCATACCTCTTTATATAAACCTTTAATGAGGTATGATAGTTAGTCATGTCAAATGACAATTGAATAAGTGTTATAGATAGTTATCCCATTTAGAATGCCCTAATCTCAATGAAACTTTTCTAATATGATTAATCAAAAGCTATATATGTTCCATGTTGATCCTTCTTTTATAAAATAAAATATTCCCTTGAAAGGATTTATAGGGTCTTTAACTCAAAATAATATACCATGTCAACTTAATTTACCTTTGAGATGACTCTATAAATACATCCTTCTCTTGTTTTGTTACCAAATCTTCATTTTCATATTCACTAACAAGATTAAGTCTAAGACACATGTGTTCATATTTTTGATCTTCACTAGTCCAGGATAATTATAGTTAAAGCATTGTTGGGTCCATAAGACCTTGCAATCCAACATGTCAAGTCTATATGGTAATGCCGATGATAAACTATCCATTTGATCTTAAAACATGACTATTTTTACCTTTGGACATGTTTCATTACCTTGTGCTCTCTCAGGCTAGATCAAGTTCACATAACTGATATGCATTAGAGTCTTCTTTGTATTAGCTTTCATTGTGAGTCATTGATCTTCATCTTTGAGATCATGATATTATGCCACATGGTATCATCTCATGAGATCTGATCTCCTTTCATCATTTAATCATTATCACACCATGTGGAAACCTCTCACTTTCTCTGATCTCCTTTAAATTTTCAACCCTCACTTCATGCTATTAGATCATCCTCCCCTGAGTTGATGCGGTCCATCAGATCTTGTCTACCTAAAATAATGTGCTCTGTAGGATCTTGGCATTGAGTTTGAAGATCATACCACTTGGTGAATCCTAACTTATCTTAGGGATCTTGATTTTTTAACTTATGCTCTCCATTGGATTTTTAGGTTACCCATTGAGATGGTGACACTTGTCACTTTCACAGTGCTCCTAGATCCTTTTGACCTTTCAACATTTCTCACACACTGTTTGATCATCTCAACCTAAGAAAATTATCTCCATTGGATCTTTCCTTGACTTATTAACTCCTCACAAACTTGACACTTTTATTTTTTAGGTTCACTCTATTTTTTTTCCATTGGATCTTTGGGTAGCCCACTGAGATGGTGACACTTGTCACTCTCATAGAACTCTTAGAACCTTTGACATTTCAACTTTAATATTGCATCATTAGATCATATTCAAGTGAATAAATACATGCCATTATATATTTTACCTAACTTAATGACCTTTTAACTTGATACATAGGTTATTGATATCCTTTTGAAGCCCTAATAGCTCACCACCTATTGCCTTGATGTTTATCCATTTTTATAGGCATAAAATTAAAGACATAAGTGTTTGGAGACTTAAATGACTTAGCATAAAGAATTCAAACAATTTTTTTTGTCATGTTAATAAACATGATTAAAACTTTAATATAAATTTTAAGCTAAGTTTAAAACATAATAAAAGAGTCCCCTTGTTAATTATTCCCTGTGAATCATTGATCTCTAATATATAAAGGACTTAGCATAAAGACCTTTGATTAAGGTCTTAGTGGTATTAATAAATACAACTAGGACCTAGGATAAAGTTTTAAACTAAGTCTATAATAAAATGCTTCTTACATAAATTCAAATAAAAATGACCCACATAAATTTGAATCTTATTTTAAAAGACCCAAGCTAAAAACATTTTAGACTAAGGTTTTTACATGATTTAGACATAGATTTAATTAGACAATTAAGGGCCAAAAAGATTAAGCAAAGGGTACATTAATCATTAAAGTATAAATCCCTACATAGTGTTTATCCAAAAGGGAATCCATTAAACCTATATCCTAAAATGTAGAGATCTAATGTTAGAAAATTTAGACAAGATCAAACCAGAATCATGTGTAAATATGTCAATCCAACCACGGTGTGGATGATCTTCAAATAAATATAATGAGAAACACTTTAATGGTACTTTGATCAGATGAATTTTCAATTTAAAGCACAAATTTATATAATTTGAAACAAGGGTCCCCATTTTTAGGAATGGGGTATGTTTACCTCAATAAATGACAAATTCTAGGTGAAACATAACAATATGATAGAATTCAAAGACTCTAGTTTAAACTAATAACTAGGATACTTATTCCACTTGATCAAGAACTATTACTAAGATTAGTTCATGCTTATAACAAGTCTTGTATATGTATAATTGAGATCAAATATCAAATCTCATCCATGTTGTGTGTGTGCTTTGATTCCACTTACTGAATGCCATAGGATTTAGAGAACAACTTATAGATTCATGACTTTGACCATTAACATTGACTTATAACATATGTAGATGTTCATTAATAACCATGATTTTTACATTGAAGTATTGGGCATTGATCTACTACTAACCAAGTGTCCATAGCCCTGATAGATATATCTTTGGCTCCACTCAAGGCCTTACTTCACTGTTAGCTAGGTGCCCATATCCCCAATGGAGATTACAAGTATCACATTTTCTTGGAAAGATTTTGAATTATGCAATAAGCTCTTTTTTTATAGATATTTTGAATTTCTAGAAAAGCCTGATAGCCATATTAGTCAATTTTTAGGATTTGGCCACATGTTTGATCTTTAGACAATCATCCTTGGCTGTAAACTTTGTCCCAAGCAATTAATGTTTTTTAAGTGAAAACATGATTATATTGTAATAATCCAATCTTTCACCTTATACATGAAATCCTTCTTAGAACCAAACTTAGATCAGAACAAGGTCTATAATCTAAAAGAACAATTAACCTTATTATTAATCTTTACTAGTTTCTCTAAAATCTAACATTAAGCTCATATTTCAATAATCCATGATCAACCAATGCTGAGAAAATATACTTTCATTTTTTAAGTATGAAGTTTTTGAGAAATTAGGTGAAATTTGATATAATGGATTTCCAAAAATACTTATTTAGAATCAATAAACAAGTAAAGAAATCAGACACACCAAACACAAAGCAAAACAAATAGCAAGCAAATAAATATTTACAAGCACTACTTACTAACAAGGGATAGGAAGGAAACATATAAGAAAGAAACTAATATAAATCCCTACACTAACCTCACAAAGAACTTATCTCCAAGATAAAATGGAAAGTTATTTAGTATACTACATAACCTTGAAATATGATTTCTTTCATTCAATGGCCTCTTCTTGTGCATAAGAGCACTAGTATGCTTGTGTCTTCTGTATGATACAACTTGGATTCCCATCTCCATTATAAATCACATGGATTGAAGATATGTATCAAAGATATAATCATATTATTCCCAATTTATTCTTTCTTACATCAAGAAATATATCTTTCCTTCATTCAAATATTGATCATGTCTTATCTCATTCTCTTTCCATGGTTGTATTGTGAACTCAGCTGGTATACTTGGATTGATGTCTTCATTAGGATCCAACTCATCTTGCTTTGTGATATCTAGAATATCATTGCATTCTTGAAGAACATATGCAACATTAATTAATGTCACACATTCATAATCTCTATATGAAGTGGGCATGGACTATTAATCATTGGAATAAAACTCTCCAAGTCATCCCAAAAAGCTTCTTCATCATGATCAATAGAAAGGATATGAGATTCATTTGTAATCTTACCATTTGAAACATTTTTATCACATAATTATGACATTTTGATGGATTCATATGAAATATCTTGATCTGTTGCATTTACTTCATCTTCATCTTCTTTACATGCAAGTGTTTTAATTAAATCCTTAGGAACTCCAATCATCTCAGTTGTAACTTATTTTATATATTTAGAAAGGATAGGATATTACTCCATGATTGGTATATTATATCCCTCCTCTAAATCATCTTTTAATTCATTTTCATCTTGAAATGGAAAATCATAGGTCTCTACCATAATAATTATTTTGGAAGATGTAGATGTCTCAAAAGAGCTAGATGACCTTGCAACATTATTATGAACCCTACAATAATTAGCTAAAGGCACATAACAAGTGTCTATGTCAGGAACATTCATAATTTTAGATGGATCATTTTTTTATTTGTCTTTGTTATTTTGAAACCTAGATGTGGATTTTTTAAACCCTTGAACAAAATAATTTCTATTAGAATATTCCCCATTGTTACCTGATTGCTTTTGTGTCTCAATAAAATCAATGTTCAAATTTTTAACCATTTTTAAAATGGATTCATTTTTATTTTTAGGTGCCTCTAAATTTTGAGCTTTATTTCCACTACCAACCATTGTCACCATAGCTCTTTGATCTTGTGGATGAAATTCACTTGCAATATTATTCAAGAATCCTAGGTTTTGACTAGGATGAGCATGACTCAAAGGTAATTAGTTTAAAATTTAAGTTTGATTAAAGTAAGCATGATATAATTAACATCAAGCATGACATTCAACATGGGCAAATTAGGATTGCTATTTATAAGGGTATATGCCATTTAACCCTAGGGTTTCATATGGTCATTAATTATCATAGCTTCAACATAAGTTAAAGCTAATGTATTAATGATTCCAACATATCTTTTCAAAAACATAAAAGTTAATGGATCTAAATAATCTTTATAAATCTCTAAATCTAAATCCATAATAGGTATATAAGTATTTATAGTTATATTCAACATATTTTTAAATTTGACATTAAAATTTTTAATGGTTTCATTTGAATCCTTCTTCACAGTAATGAATTGTTGATGAAAAACATATGTACTAATGGTTTTTCCAAATTGATTAATGAAATAATTATTGAAATCATTCCAACCAACAATGAAATCTTTAGGAAGGTTAAAAAACCAATAATATGCCTCATCTTTAAGAGTAAAAGGAAAAAATATACAAATAACATCTTCATGAATAACATTTAACAATCCTAAGGTAGATTTAAAGCACTTGATGTGTTATTAAATAATCACATCACCAGTAGGACTAAAACAACGAAAATGCATTTCAAGATTTTGAGGAAAATCATATACCTGACTAGGTACATTGATAGAATATCTACCTATCCATGCCATACCTTAATGAATATCTTACTCGTGGTCATTCTAGCTCTGAATCCTATTCACAATACAACATAGAAACCAAATATTTACAAAGACAAATGGATCTTCAAATCTTTGCAAAATATTTCATATAGATCTTCAAAGAATATTGATCTTTGGCTAAAAGAAGCCCAAAGACTAGTCTATAACCATGAATATCAACGATCTTTACACAATTGAGCTAATAATAACACAAATATGAAAAGGATAAACTAATCTTTGAAAAAAATTCTCTAAACTTAGCAAAGATATTTCAAATTCATAAATCTTTAGCTAAAGGCCCTCTTAGTGCCAATTTTTTCCCTATTGATGCACCTAAATGTATTAGCAGGATCATACAGTGTTTAAAAAACACTTATCATTTTTGGATCCAAATAATCTATTACATGAGTTATTGGTTATGATATTTTTAAGATCTATGGTGGAGTAGCAGCCAAGCTAAATGACTATTTCACAAAATGAACATGTAAATGGTTATTGGGATCAACCATGGTCCTAAATATTTTTGAAGATTAAAGTGATCTAAATTAAATCCAATTAATTATGTCTAAACCCTAAAATATAAACCCTAAGCTAACATGGATATTTATAATGACAAGCTAAACTAAAGTGAATTGGTAAAAAAAGAGCAAAAGGGATGATAGGGTAGAAAGAAGGTGTTTCCGGTCTTCAATCTAGGCATTATGATAGAGCTTAAATTTCATCAAGACATGCACTAAACCAATATATAGCATGAAATTGCATGGGCATATATCCTAATATATATTAGGAAAATGTCTAACAAAAGGTAATACAAATAAGAAATCTAGCTCAATTTAAGAATTTTACCCGTGCAAGCAAATACCATTAGCCCAAATGAAAGAAGAGCAAAGAAAGTGAAGTAAACCTAATAAATATCAATCAACCTAGCATAATCACAAATTGACAACTCTACATTAACATGTACACATGTAAGATCCATAAAAACAATTCAAATATGAATATCAAACCAGATAACTAAGAAAATAGCCATGATAGTAAACACATAGAAAAATATTGGACAAACTTTATAGAATTCCTTGCTTGTACTACTTGTTCCAAGTTTACAAAGTAATTTTGGCTCTAAGAAATCCCCCACACTTTTTAAATATACCATACCTCTTTCTATATACCTTTCATGAGGTATTTTGGTTATTCATGTAAAATAATAATTGAACAAGTGTTATGGATAACTATCCCTTTTAGAAAACCCTAATATCGATGACACTTTTCCAATATAACTAACCAAAATCTATATATGTTCTATGTTTCTCCTAATTTTATAGAATAAAATATTCCATTGAAATGATTTATAGGGTCTTTAACTCAAAATAATATACTATATCAACTTAATTTACCTTTAAGATGCCTCTATAACTACAACCTTGTTCTATTACCATATCATCATTTTCATATTCGCTAACCAGATTAAGTGTAAGACACATGTGTTCATAGTTTTGATCTTTATTGGTCTAAAACAATTATAATTCAAGCACTTTCAGGTCTACAAAACCTTACAATCAAATATGTCATCTCTATGTGGAAATGCCCATGTTGAGCTATCCATTTGATCTCAAAATGTGACTGTTATTACCTTTGGACACATGTCCTTACCTCGTGCTCTCTTAGGCTAGATCAAGTTTGCACTATTGATCTGCTTTGGAGTCCTCTTTGTACTAGCTTTCATCACAATCCATTTTCATTTCCAAGCTCATAAGATTATGCCACATAGCAACATATCAGGAGATCTAAGCTCTTTTCATCATTTGGGCACTATCGCACCACATGGAAGCCTCTTGTTTGGTCTAAGATCCTTCGAGTTTTCAACCCTCACTTCATGTCATTAGATCATCCTCACTTGATTTGATGTAGTTTATTAGATCTTGTTTACCTTAGTGAATGTGCTCTATAGGATCTTTCCATTAAGCTCTAGGATCATGCCACTTGGAAAATCCTCACTTGTCTCAAGGCTCTTAACTTTTTAACTTATGCTCTCTATTTGATCTTAAATATAACACTTGTCACTCTTGCATTGTTCTTATATCCTTTTGACCTTTCAATTTTGCTCATGCACCATTTGATTATCTCCACCTAAGAAAACACTCTCTATTAGATCTTGCCATAAATTATTGACTCCATGTAAGCTTGACACTTGTCTTTTCTATGGTAACTCTATTGTTTTCCATTGGATCTTTAGGTAGCCCACCAAGATGGTGACACTTGTCACTCTCATGAAACTCTTAGAACCTTTGACATTTCAACTTGGATTTCATGTTGTTAGATCATCTTTGAGTGAGTAAATGCATACTATCAGATCCTTTCCTTGACTTATTGACCTTTTAACTTGACCATTGATCTCCTTTTGAATCCTTGAGATCTCACTAGTTGTCACCTTTGGGTTTGTCCATTTTTGTGGGCATAAAATTAAAGATATAAGTGTTTGAAGACTTAAATGACTTAGCATAAAAAATTTAGAATAAGGTTTTTATCATGTCAATAAACATGATTAAAACTTTAATATAAATTTTAAGCTAAGGTCAAAACATAATAAAATATTACCCTCTTTAATTATTCCCCATGAATCATTTATCTCTAAGATATAAAGGACTTAGCATAAAGACTTTTGATTAAGGTCTTAGTGGTATTAATAAATACAACTAGGACCTAGGCTAAAGTTTTAAACTAAGTCTATAATAAATTTATTCTTGCATAAATTCAAATAAAAATGATCGACATAAATTGGAATCTTATTTTAAAATACCCAGGCTAAAAACATTTTAGACTAAGGTTTTTACATGATTTAGACATAGTTTCAATTAGACAATTAAGGGCCAAAAATATTAATCAAGGGTCAATTAATCATTAAATTACCAAAACCTACATAGTTTTTATCCAAAAGGTACTCCATTAAACCTATAAATTAAAACACATACATCCAATGTTAGTAAATTTAGATAAGAGCAAACTAAAATCATGTGTAAATATGCCAATCCATCCATGGTGTGGATGGTCTTCAAATAAAGATAATGTGAAAAACACTTTAATGGTACTTTAATAAAATTAATTTTCAATTTAAATCACAAATTTAAAAAATATGGAACAAGGGTCCACATTATTAGGAATGGGGGTATGCTGACCTCAACAAGTTCCTAACTTAAAATCAAGAAAATAAGTGAAAATAAGGAGTTTTAAAGGTTATATGCCTATGTGAGAGATTGGTACATGGGAGAAGCTTATGAAATGACCTTTCAAATTCCTTTAATCCATTTCCATGCTTTATTTACTTAGGATCTTCCAAAATTAGACCAAAACCATTTTCTCTTTCCATCTCTCCATTAGGCAAGCAAAATTGGTAAACAGGTATTTTGATGGTATGGTTAGTAGGAGAAATTCTAGGTAAAATTACCTTGGTGGTAGATATTAAAAAATTTATAATTCATTTTAATGTTTTTATTTTGAGTAATTATGGCCTATAATTTATGAACCATTCCTAAGAAGTTGATTGTCTGGTTTTGCTTGCCAATCCCCACACCCTACAAGTTTTACTACTATTTGAGCTATTATGTATAAATTATTTTTTTATTTTGATAATAAATTATTTTGGATTACTTATAACATGTTTACCATGTTTTTTTTCATGAATATAATTGACTTGATGGGTCAAATAGTTTAAATTATAGGAAGATGTCACTAGTGGACTAGTAGTCAAATTTCACCACTTGCAAGAGGTTTATTTATCTAAAATGGTTTCATGTGAATGTTATATGTTGTGATTCATGTTTTTAATTTCATATTAATCGCCTTATTTCCAATATATGTCTCTCAATATCATGTATTGATCAAGGACATAGTCATATACAACACAAAGTCATCTATTAGCAAGCTTCCAATTGCAGTCATGGTTTCTTGAAGTGTATAAACATTCATGGAAAGTATATGTAGAGTTTCAAGATGTTTTACATCTTCTTGGAGCATGAAATATTAATCCAAAACTTCCAAATGACATGTATGATATACTGTGATAGTCAACCCTCATATATGTAGAGTCATCCACCATGAATGAACAAATATAGGAGATTATAAAAAGATCAATCATGTTTAAAAGGATAAATTGTCTAGTTTCAAGTAATTCATGGTTGAAATTTCTTGTTTTAATAAGATGAAGATGTTAAATATGAACTATAAGGTCACATTCCATGTGTAGTCATATATAATGTGAAAACTAGTGACTTAATTATGGCTAATGACACCTAACCTATAGTCCCTCTTACATGCTCTCATGACCCTCATAGGTTTCTTTTCACTAATTCCTAGTCATTCATAGCCTTCCAAACTTGATCCCAACTCATCCAAAATAATCTTTCCATGTTATCCCCTAGGTCATGTTAGCTTAGGACTATAGTGCCTAACTTGGACTAAAGCATTGGGCCCTCTAGTGTCCACTTTCGGTGCTCCTATCCAAGTGCATTTTTACCTCCAATGATCAATTTTTTTGGGTTCATATCCCCCTTAATGTTAGCCTAATATGAGCACACTCAACCCATGACCAATAGATACCTATAAAATCTCATTCAAAGTTTATTTATAAGGGGTTGGAAAATATCACAAAGCAAGAAATAATAAAATCAAGACCACTAAGGCAATCTTCCCTATTATCTACATACAACTAGCCAATACTACTACAAGCTTATTCAAATCCTTACACTAGTTCCTAGATACCTTAAGCACACCTAGTTTAACATTTTTCATCTTAATACACACAATTTCATAAAGCACATCAAGTGGGAAAACTACATATGGCTTGATCCCTCTTCAGAGTATTGGTATGTAGGAATCATTCCCACACAAGGGTGTAGATACATGTTCAGTGCATCTTACATAGACTAACCCCCACTCTTTCTTAAAGTTTGTCAAAGAATAATGAAGTATAGGGTTTGAAGACTAAATCAACTCTAAAATGATTTATGAAGACATCTAATAGTCAAAATTTCATAGGCAAGCTCACACAGACACAACTAACAAAACCCAGGAAACTTAGGTCTCCTAGACAATAGTGATAGAAGAGGACTATAGCACTGGACCCTAGGGTGTCCTATTTTGATTCTCCTATCCAATCATAAAACAAAGTCCAGATCCTAATTTGTGATAGTGTTAGTCTTGTATAGTGAATTTTAGACCCTACAACAACCATCATAGTCAATTTCCAACTAAGTTTTATTTTATTCATATTTATTACTATTTTTTAAAAGGTTAAAATTATAGTCTAATTACACAAATTTGTAACTTAATTATTGATAATTTATTTAATAATTTTATTACTCTATACCCTTAAATAAATTAGGAATAATACTCCAATATTCCCAAAACTATTAAATCACCATGCATATAGATATCTACATTCACTACCTTACCTATAATTGTATCAACACTCTCAAGATAATGTCACATTGAAATGGGGTGTGGAAAATTGTTTCAAGTCTTGAACTATTGTAAACTCTCATTTTAACACTTTGAGAGATTATAAAATTGGCTATGAAGATATATCATATACACACTACCTACATTCACATTCACTACCTACACATTGAAATACCCATCTATAGGTGGCACTAACAAAGACTTGGGATTGTCTCATAAATATTTTCAAACATGCACTAAAACATTTATTAGGTTTGTAGAGTTAGATAATACTATGATAGTCATGTTTGAGGCAATAGATTAATAAGAAGGTTCTTAAAAGTCATCTTCAAGTTGAAGGACTGAGCTTTAGGGACAACTTCCTTAAAAGCTCCAAAATAAAGCCCTCAATACTTTTGGTGTTAATATATGATAATGTACCAAGGGGTTTAGATGGTATTATGGGTGTTGACATAGTTTGAACATGAGGTGAATGAATCCAAATGACTATTAAATGATCTTAGTGACTCTGATAAGGTATTTAATCCTTGTATTCAAGGTCCAACCATGCAAGAATGTACTTATAGGCATCTCTTTCATAATGAAAAAATACAAGGTATGTAATGAATAATTTTGATAAGTTTTTAAGGTGTTGACATGCCTAAAATTAATATGATAATGATATTATCCTTATGAGACCCTCATATATTGGAAACAAAGGAAGGAGGGATTCTAATATGACAACATACAGTCAACATATAAGGCCTACACATAATCAACTTTCTCAATATGTTTATCTTGGGATTTTGAACATTTAAAGGTACTAAAGACATGGTGAGACCTTGGGATTTGGCATAGAAAATACCAATCACTTTTTTAATCCCTTCATATCCTCCTTTTACCTAAGACAATAAGGGAGATGCACTCTATTCTATCTTAGATAGAGAGTACTCCCATAATATGAAACCCTATAGGTTCAAAATGAAAAGATAGAAGGGTGAGTTGAAGATTGATTAAGAGTTCTAAAGGAGATGTGGAAGGATGTTTTAGACATGAAACAACATAAGGAATAGTGAAAAAATGATATAAACCCAACATGATGATCTAAACTCACAAATGTGTAGTCAAGTCCTTTAGGTCTAATTTAGGTCTAAAACCCAATTGGACGGTCAACTTCATTTTAAGTGATAGAACATTATAAAGCCTTGGGATAGGTTTGTAAGAAGATATTAGGTGTGTTCGAGCTATTGGAATGTAAATTAGGTCATAGATAAGCCATATTTTGGCTCAAATCAACTTAAGCCTACACAAAATAGAGAACAAATCTTTCAATGATAAATTTGAGAGCTCATACCTACTTGGAAGATTTGCATGGGAGTCTAAGGAGTTGATAGATTTTTAAGGAGATCTTAAACAAGGATTTTGTATAATTTGTTCAAAAATTAAATGTCAGACTTGTATGAACAATCCTTAAAGGGAAAATGACTCTAAACCCTCTAAAAACCTTACTAGTGACCCAATTAGGAAGATGAAATAAGAGAGGAATCCAAGAGGGATAGAATGGCTTTGGAAATGATTGAATATTTTATAAGACTCTATAGGGCTCCTTCCCATCAACTTGATTTTTACCTTACTCATATGGACAAGGTGGAAATTGGATTTTATTCATTGTTTTTTATGTTTTGCATGTTCAAAGGAGATTCAAATGATAAAATTCAATTTATGAGATAGGTTGGGTTCTGAATAAACTCACCATGTTCATTTCATGCTTTAGATAATCTCACAAGTGCCTTCATCTTATCCATTCTAAACTAGCATAGTGAGCAAGCAAGTGATAAGGTGAAAAATCTAAGTGAGAGGAATTTTAAGTTATAATTATGGAATCTAAGTCCATGAGGGATATATAAAGGTGTAATAAACTCTTATATATGGATTGGTTTGGAAAATTGAAGGCAATTTTGGTGCCAATTGTGTAAGGTGAGTGAAAGAGGAGTTATTTACACTATAAGCAGTGATAACTCATGTCCAAAAGAATCCTAATGATTAGGGACACCTCTAATGCATGTTATATCAAGTATAAAACCCCTCCCCCTTAATACAATCATCACATATAGCCCTAGTATATTGTGGAGCATTATAAGAAGGTCAAATGATGAAGGCAGATTCTTGGCAAACAAATGAGGAATCTTATGCCACATTTCAAGATTTTCATGTTTAGAGGGACATTTGTCTGAGTATACCTTGCATGGTCTATTCCATATTCCTCTCTCCTACATGAATAACTCCTTTTCTCAGCATAACACATGTCCTAGTGACTCTTGGACTCATTTCTTCTCACTTCTCTCACAAATTCTATAAGTAGTAGCCATTTTGGTTCTTATAGAATAATACCACACCATGTATGGAAAAGCCATACTAGATTGACATTGTATTTTTACTTTGAATAATAAATACAATTATAGTTTTGAGTTCATGAACATTTGTATAAGTGTGCAAAGGGATGTATGGTGATGTTAAGTGATAATTTTCTATCCTTGCTTATCTTTATCCTCTCATGTTTATGCAAGAGTTCCTATTCTAATAGGTCATATAGAGTAGTTAATGTGTTAGGATCCTTTCAAGTGTACAATTTTTATTAGAGTGTGAAATCTATCCTTTGGTTTACTTACTTTTTTTTGTCTCATGCATATCACCTCTATGTTGAAACACTTATGTTATAACCTTTTAAGAATTTAAAGATGGTTTGTAGGTCTTATTTCTTAGTGAAATAAGTATGGTGGGCATGTGGAAATCATCTTGGTGAATCACCCAATTATATTAGTTTATTTTCATGAAAAATGTTACCTCTTTTCCCACAAGTAATTAATTAACTAGGTGATAATCATTTCAAGGTATATTTAGGGAGTTAACCCTTAATACTAGAGGTCTACTTCTACTATAGGTAAACCCACATACCTATAAGTATTCCCTTGTTACCCATGTTGTCCCCAAAAAATATCACTCATTTTTGGGACAACATGTGAACTATTTTGGTTCAACAAACCAAAATAATCTCTTCCCTTCTTGAAATTTGTTTTGAGCTTTCAAATTCCTCATTTTTCAGGCTTTTTCAGTCAAGAGTTCAATGGGTTCAAGGTTCAATGTCATCGGAAAGCTTCAAAGAGTCAAGTGCTTTGTCAAAGTTCATCAAGTTCAACCACTTCCCAGTTCAATGGTTCAAAGGAGTGCTCAAAAGGAAAAATCCCTAGAGTAGAAGCTGCCAAGTGTCATCTATCTTGACACATTACAAGTTGTTTCTAAAAGCAACAGAACATGCCACATGTCCCTTGTAAATCTTGGTGGAAGCCACTAAGTGTCAACATCCATAGTTTCCTCCTTGTTTCTTATTATAACTCGGTAAAGCGTGCCAAGTGTCAACATCCACAATTTCTTCCTTTTGCTCCATTGTTAAGTAAGGACTATGGTGGGCCCCGAGTGAGTTGCTAAACTCAATGGAGTGTGACAAGTGTCTGCATCCACATTTTGAGTTTCTTATAAACTATTAAGCTTCTTTCAATAATCTTCTCTTAGAGTTCTATGGATGGCACCACATGGAAACTGTGGAAGGTTTTAATATGTTTTTCTAAAAAATAGTGGAAGTCACCACGTGTCCCTTGTAAATCTTGACGAAAGCTACTAAGTGTCAACAACCACAGTTTCTTCTTTTGGTTTTGTTATTTGAGTAAAGACTATGGTGGGCTCTGGGTGAGTTGTTAAATGAGTAGAAGCTACCAAGTGTCATCTATCAAGACACATTACAACTTGTTTCTAAAAAGTAATAGAATGTGCCATGTGTCCCATTGTAACCTAGTGGAGTGAGACAAGTGTCTACATCCATGTGAATCTAAATGAGTCCTGAATATTTCTACAGTGTTTCTAAATCTTAGCAGAAGCTACCATGTTCATATTCCATAGGAATCTCAAAAGGTATCTAAATATTCTATAAGTTAAGCGGATGCTACCAAGTGTCCTCGCCTATTTCACAGTGGAAAACACCACATGTCACTTGTTAAGATCAGTAAAAAGTGGCCAAAGCAAGTGAGAAAGACCCAAAGGAATTTCTAAGGAGGATGATAGGCCCACAGCCATCAAACTTAGGGAAACCAACTAGCTGTTGGCTTTCAAATGATGATGGACCCAAAGACATCAAATTTGTGGCAATAAATTATCCATTGATCTTTGCAGGCTTGAAACACGGATCTAAAGGCATTGAAAGACCTTCAGACCGAAAGTAAGAACCATTGAGAGGAGGAACCAAAAGAACTAGAAAGGGAAAAGGGTAGCTCAAGGGCTCAAATTATAGTAGGAAAGAGGGAAGAATAGAAATATCTATGCAATAGTTATTCCAATAGGTGGAACAGTCCACCAGGTAGATAGTTGAGCATGTAAACATTGAAGGTGTGGCATGTTTGTCTCTTTTAGGGTAAAGGCAAGGTGGATAGATGTGTAGACATTAGGTGATAGACTAGATGATTCAGGCCCAAGAGAAGACATTTGAGATAAATCAACATGCCACAGTTAAGGTGGCTACTCTGTTCCATCATGGCCCTCTTTGACAAAACTAAAAATTCATTCAATGCATTTAGTACAGCATGGGCCGTTCCATGGAGTAAAGTGTAAAACCTTTCTTGGCTACTATATATTGTATTCCCTTGTGTCATTTTAAGGGGGATCTTTTTTATCATAGAAGAAAAAATCTACCCCAATTGAAAGGCAAATGCCAAGACTTTGAGCTTAGATTATTGTTCATATTATTTTATCTAAATGAGAAAGCAAGTTACTTGCAAACTTTGTGCTATTATAGCTTATGCCATTTTAGGAGATTTTTCTTATGTCTATCTTCTAGATGAATTCTTATTTATTTAATCTAACAGGTAGAAATAGTGGAAATGCTAAGGAAGATGTCCTAAAGTCAATTACTTTCAGACTTTGTGCTATTATAATTGTCTTCAATGTGTGTTTTTAGTTTCTATTTCTATGTAAAAGACCTTGGGATGAATTTGTGCTCTCATCATTCTCTATATCTCACTCTTTGGGTAGCTAAAGTGGAGACTTTTTGCTATACTTCATTCTATTGGTTATTGTACCCTATTACCAATCACTTGTCACTACCTGAAAGAACTCTTGATGTTTCTTGTAAGACCACTTCTAAAAGAAGAGAAGTGCCTTCAATCTCTTCACCAAGATTTCTCCTTTGTCTGTGAGCATCATCTCTAAAAAAAGAGAGATGAATGGTGTTTCCCTACCCCTGAGTGTTATTTTCTACTTATATATATAGTATATGGCCCCTCATATTAAATAGGGAACCTCCCCTTGATGAGAGGAGAGATTTTTACACCTCTGATGTAGTAAACCTACACACTAGTCCAACCAATCTCCCTTGACATGGATGATAAGAACTATTTTGAACATCAGTTAGATGATTGATAAAATATTCACCCAACAGTCTTTTAAGTGACTCCGTTAGGGAAGGACAAGTAGTTTGAAGCCTCAAGCTTCAAGCTGAATTAAGACTAGTCCTTTTCCATTTTTGTTTCACAATCTGGCAACTCCACACTATACTAAAATTTAGAGAACCCAAGGTGTTGTTGAACCTATCTTTGAGTTGGTGCAGCAAGAAAATTTCAACTTATTCCCTCCCCAACTTCAAGCTCAATGATCCAGGAGTGTTCCTCCTACCCGTACCAAGTCACCAACCCAAGGTAAAGCTACTTTTTTTGATATCACCAGAGCTTTACCTATACATACTCCACCTATAATTTTTATCCCTGCTTTCCATAATCCCATCATGGCAACTCAAGGCCCCTAGGGTAACTCTTTTGGTCCACTCAATCTTACACCACCTCTACATGAACTTCCATGTAGTTTAAAAAAGAATATCCCTAAATTCTTTGGTGATGGGAGATTTCACCCTGATGAACACATTTCAGCCTTTAGCATAGCCTATGGTGTGATAGGCATGTAATTTGAGGACATGGTAGTCAAGTTTTTCATAGAAATGCTATAAGGTGTTGCTATAGACTGGTTCTACCATCTGCAAGCTAAATTAGTGACTGACTGGGACACACTCAAAGCTAAATTTGAAGCTAGGTTCAAGCCTACAAAAGATACACACACCTTACTATCCCAACTCACACAGATGAAGAAGAAACCTCATGAATTGATGAGGGATTTCATAGCAAATTTTGACAAGTTGATTAACCAAATTCTTGCAATTGCCTAGCCAACACTTGAAAACCTCAAATGCTTCTTCATCAACTCAAAACTACCTGAAGTGATTTTTTTGCTAAGACATGCTAGCCACATAGACTTTGAGGCTATTCAAGACTTGGCTATTGAGGTAGAATATGACCTTCTCTTGGTAGGAAAGATAAGGAGAGATCCAAATAGAGGTAAATCTTCTTCTTCCTTTGAAAACTCACCTTCAGTCACCACTGATCCAATGGTATAGAAGCTAGCAAATGAATTGTTGGCCCTCAAAAAAAAATGGCACAAGGGATGTCATCTACTCCTTCATAAAGAGATGCACCAAGGAGGACATTCCCTAATCAGTCATACCAAGGCAATGCTGCCAGAAACCAAGGACAAGAAAATCACCTTCCTCCTCCATAGAGGAACCTTGCCCTTGAAGCACCTCCAACCAACTCAGTAGTTGGATATCTTGAAGCTAAATCAGATTTATCATTCTAGATTTAGTTGAATCTTGAAGATGATGCTAATCTCTTCACTGAGGAAGAAGAAGAATTAGCTGGCAACTCCAACATTGGTTTCCTAAATTATCAGGATGAACCCAGAAGTGAAGGTAATGCAGTTGAGGGATCATATGTTGTATTCACTTGGTCCAAGAATCAATCATCTCAACCAACTGATAAGGAGAAATTATAGGAGTGAGCTCAGCCTACAATTTTAATTTACAAATGGGGAACCACTCTTCCTTTCTAGCTAAAGGACCCAGTGATTGCACGAAAGGTGAGTAAATCAAACACCCCTACTCCTACTTCAAATTCATAGTCTAGTTCTCTCCCTCTCAAAACTAAAAAGGATGAACTTCCATCTTATGTGCCTAGTCCATTTCAGGCATTTGACATTATTGATCATATAAAGAAAACCAAAATTCAAATGTCTAAATTTGAATTTTTATAGTCCAATGCTAAATAATTGGACAAACTAGTTCAATGTGTTAAAAACCAAGCTATCCCTATAAGACAAGCAATTCCCAAGGTGACTCATGATTCCCCCAAGAATACACCCACCATGAACAACCTTGTCATTACTCCTCCTACTGATCCTAGTAGGACTGAACCTTTCTATGTCTCATTGCTGATAAATAGACATTAGCTAAATAATTGCATCATTAATTCTAGAGCTTCAGACAATGTCATGCTTGCCAAAGTGGTAAAATCCCTTGGTCTCACATTGACCAAAACATTTGGTAGATGCTTCTCCATGGAGAACAAGCAAGTACCATTGCTAGGACAAATCAAGGATGCTCAATTTACATTTGTAGCATTCCCAAACAAGAGAATCAAGATGACTATCATGGTGGCTGACGTTCTGACATCATATGGCATCCTTCTTGGTTAGAATTTATGTAAGGATGTTGGAGGTGAATTGAGCATGGACCTATTTGAAGCAAGAATCCCAATCAAAGGTGTTATGAAGAGTTTGCTCCCTGAGAAAGAAGTAAAATATGTGGTTACTCAAACATCAACACCTGAAGCTCAAATTCTATTTGAGTCTTTAGGCATGGGTAACTACTTTTTATCCATAGAGGAAGTCCATGAAGCACCTTTTGAAGCTCTTTAAGGTGTCAACCTAGAAATACATTTAGATAGAATAGCATAATAATTAGTAGAGTGCAGTACAAGTGCTGAGGAATCTTCCTCCCCAAATGAAAAAGAACCCAAAGAAGAATCAATATCAAATGAGATATGGATTCTAGAATTTGATGGTAGCTACTCCTCTGTTAGTTCAGAAGTCAGTAATGTGTTAATATCTCCTCAAGGAGATATTTTTCCTTCATCATATAAGTTGAAGTTTAGTAACACCAATAGTACAACTGAGTATGAATCTCTCTTACTTAGATTGAAGGTTGCTTGTGACAAAGGTATCAAACTCCTTCATGCCAAGGGGGATGCTAAATTGGTGGTTTATCAGGTGAGAAACCTGTACCAAACCAAAAATGAGAGATTGTGCCATTACCACAATCTAGTTTGGGATCAAATTAAAAGATTTAATGCTTTTAGCATCTCTATATTTCCTAGGGAATTCAATGACAAAGCTAATGCACTAGCTATTTCAGCAACTCTCTTGGTTCCTCACCCAGACTTCAAAGGAGACAAGTTCATTATTGACCTAGTCTTTCAACCAAGTGTACCTGATAATGTCAGTCATTGGTAGGTGTTTAACAATGACAATCAAATAATTGTCTTCCTAAAATAAAAGGATGGCTTTTAACAACTTCACTTTGAAGGTAATGAGCCTCAAAAGCTTGAACCAGCCCCTAGATCAAGTGCAGATGCAGGTGAAGAATTCCTACAACTTAAAGGGAATAAGATTCCTAAAGGCCTAGTTTCCCTTGAGAAGCTATTTGATAAGCATGACAGATTCATCAAACAATAAGTGGATTCAAGCTCTCCCCAAGAGTTTGATCAGGTAAATCTAGGTACCAAAGATGACCCCAAGATGGTGAACATGGGAAAATGCTGCACTCCTGAAGAGAGATTCAAGTTCACTACTTTGCTCAGCCAGTACATGGACATCTTAGCATACTCCTATGATGATTTGAAGTCACTCAGGCCTGATGAAATTTGCCATGACATTCCTCTCAAAAGTGATTCAGCACCTTACAGGCAAAAATCTAGGTAGTACACTCCAAAGATATCAGGTACTATTTTGTCTAAAATACATAAAATGCTCAATGCTATAATTATTTTCCCAATCCATCATTCCATATGGATTGCAAACATAGTGCCTATAAGGAAGAAGAATGGAGAAATTAACATTTGTGTGTATTTCAAGAATTTAAATTAGTCATCCCTAGAAGATAACTATCCTTTACCTATCATAGATCAAGTGCTTCAGATAGTGACTAGTTTAGAAATGTTATCAATGTTAGATGGTTTCTTAGGATACAATCAGGTTGAAGTTGGTGAAGTAGACCAGCATAAGACTGTGTTCACCACACCTTGGGGCACATTTGCATATAGACATATGTCTTTTGGCTTGATTAATGCTGGTGCCACTTTCTAAAGAGCAATGGACCTTGATTTTAAGGATGAAATGGGAAAGTTCATTGTAGTATATCTTGATGACTTGACTGTTTTCTCTAAGCATCACTTGGATCATGTGTGCCGCTTGCAATAAGTGCTAGAATGATGTTTCCAAAATGGCATTTCCTTAAACCCTAAGAAGTCTATTTTTGGGGTAACAAGAGGGAAACTTCTCAGACGCATTGTGTCCAAAGGAGGCATGAAGATTGACTCAGATAGAGTCAAGTCCATCTAAGAGCTTACTTTTCCCACAAGTAAGACTACAGTTCACTCTTTATTTAGAAAGGTGAATTTCTTAAGAAGGTTCATCCTTGAGTTTGTTAAAAAGACTCATCATATTATAAACATGATGAAGGGAAAGGCCACATTTAGCTAGACTAAAGAAGGTAAATTGGCATTTCAAGATATCAAGATAGCTATTACCAGTGCCCCAATTCTGGTTTGTCCTAACTACAACAAGAAATTCACCATATATAGCCATCCTTCTAAACACACACTTTCAACAATTCTAGATCAACAGAACCAAGAAGGTGTATAATCTCCCATATCCTTCATGAGCTATCCTCTCAAAGCTCATGAGCTGAAATACGCAAACATGGAGAAGCATGCCTATGTAATGGTAAAGGTAGTGAAGCATTTCTGCTTCTACATCCTAAATTCACATGTTACTACCTTAGTTCCTGATACCATAGTTAAATCCATATTAACTCAGTAGGAGTTTGGGACAAAAAGAGGAAATTGGATTGCAAAAATCCAAGAGTTTGATCTAGTCATCAAACCAATGAAGTTGGCATAGGGAAAAGGCCTATGCTAATTAATTACTAATAATAGACCCAAAAAAAAAGGCATGAAGAATCAGATGAAGAAGACACACCAACAATCCTCTTTGTCTCCACTATAGATGAATGGTATTTAAATATTTCTTATTTCCTTACTTATGATGAGTGTCCTACTCACCTATCTCATAAAGAAAGGAGGACTGTCGAACTAAAAGATACCAATTTTGTCCTCTGGGACAACAGCCTGTATAAGAGGAACCTTGATGGATTGTTCCTTTGATGTGTGGTCAAGGAGCAACAAATCCAAATTTTGGAATCCTTTCACAATTTAGCCTATGGAGGACATTTCTCTACTCCTATAACTACCCATAAAATTCTACGGGCCAGGTATTACTGGCCAACTCTCTTTCAAAATGCGTATAAGTGGGTAAGAAAATGTGAATTATGCCAGTAGTTTATTGGAAGACCCAAGTTAGCTGCCCTGCCTCTCAAGCTGGTGGTCATAAAGGAGCCATTCCAGTAGTGGGGAATTGATTTCATTAGTGTTGTAAACCCATCTTTGAGTGTTGGACATGATTATGTCCTCACAGCCACAGACTACTTCACCAAGTGGGTGGAAGCTATCCTAACCAAGCATGCTACTTTAAAAGTAGTGTGCAATTTCCTCAAGGAGAACATCATTTCCAAGCTTGGGGTCTTGACCAAGATTGTCACTAATAATGCAGCTTGTTTCACTTCCCAAGAGATTACTTAGTTCTATTTTTACTATGGGATCACCCTCTCCCACTCTTCTAATTATTTTTTGCAAGGGAATGGACAAGCTGAATCAAGCAACAAGAACCTGGTAACTATCATTAAGAAGCTAGTAGATTACAACCAAAGGACATGGCATAAAGCATTGATTGATGCTCTATGGGTAGATAGGATGACACCAAAAAGGGCAATTGGTATATCTCCCTTCCAACTTCTTTATGGACTCAATGGTGAGATACCAATCACCCTAGAATTGCCAACATTGAAATTGGCTAAGGAAATTGAAGATCAAACATATGAAAGCTCCTTTGATAAGAGGATCATGTGCTTGGCTAAGTTGAATGAGTAGAGAACTATGGTGGTGGACTGAATTATGGCCCATCAAAGTCTGGTGAAGAAGCTCTTTGACCAAAAAGCAAAGAATCATGATTTCCAAATTAAAGATCAAGTCCTCCTGTGGGACAATAGAAGAGAACCAAAGGAATGCATGGAAATTTTGATTCCCTGTAGAGAGGCCCTTTTACTATCCATGAGCTCAATGGTGAAAATAAATTCTTATTGAAGTATCAAGATGGCACACTCTTTTCTCTACCTCACAATGGGTAGCATCTGAAGCACTTCAATTTTGAAGTATCAAATAAGTTCACCTGTACATATGTATTTTTGTATAGTCTTTGTTTTTATTTTCTATTGTTTATTTTCATTTTTTATAACCTTTTTTTTGGGTAGCATGACTCCATAGCCCAGTGGAATACTTTGAGGCACTGGAGATTCTAGTTTCTACTCCCCTCAGCTATTCCAAGTTTTCAACTGAGGGAAGTTCCCCAACTGGAGCCAGCTATTGTCCCCAAAACATATCACTCATTTTTGGGACATGTGAACTATTTTGGTTCAACAGACCAAAATAATCTCTTCCCTTCTTGAAATTTCTTTTGAGCTTTCAAATTCCTCATTTTCAAGCTTTTTCAGTCAAGAGTTCAATGGGTTCAAGGTTTAACATCATCGGTAAGCTTCAAAGAGTCAAGCGCTTTGTCAAAGTTCATCAAGTTTAATCACTTCCTAGTTCAATGGTTCAAAGGAGTGCCCAAAAGGAAAAAGCCTGAGAGTGGAAGCTGCCAAGTGTCAACTATTGAGACACATTACAATTTGTTTCTAAAAGTAGAAGAATGTGCCACGTGTCCCTTGTAAAGCTTGGTGAAAGCTGCCAAGTGTCAACATCTACAGTTTCCTCCTTATGTCTTGTTATAACTCGATGGAGTGCACCAAGTGTCAACATCCACAATTTTTTCCTTTTGCTCCATTATTAAGTAAGGACTATGGTGGGCCTTGGGTGAGTTGCTAAACTCAGTGGAATGTGACAAGTGTCTACATCCACGTTTTGAGTTTTTTATAAGCTATAAATATTCTTTCAATAAGCTTCTCTCAGAGTTTCGTGGAGGGTGCCACATGGTAACTGTGAAAGGTTTTAATATGTTTTTCTAAAAAATAATGGAAGTCACCACATGTCCCTTGTGAATCTTGATAGAAGCTACCAAGTGTCAACGGTTGCAATTTCTTATTTTGGTTTCATTATTTGAGTAAAGACTATGGTGGGCCTTGGGTGAGTTGCTTAATGAGTAAAAGCTACCAAGTGTCATCTGCTAGGACACATTACAACTTGTTTCTAAAAAGTAGTAGAATGTGCCATGTGTCCCATTATAACTCAGTGGAACATGACAAGTGTCTACATCCACGTGAATCCAAATGAGTCTTGAATGTTTCTACATTATTTCTAAATATCAGTGGAAGCCACCATGTGTCATCTTCCATAGGACTCTCAAAAGGTATCTAAATCTTCTATAAGTTAAGTGGATGTTGTTAAGTGTCCTTGCCTATTTTACAGTGGAAAATCCCATGTGTCACTTATTAAGATTAGTGGAAAGTAGCCAAATTAAGTGAGAAAGACCTGAAGGAATTGCTAAGGAGGATGACAGGCCCGTAGTTGTCAAATTTAGGGCAACCAACTAGCCATTGGCTTTCAAATGATGATAGACCTGAAGACATCAAATTTGTGGCCATAAATTATCCATTGATATTTACAAGCTTGAAATGCAGATTCGAAGGCATTCAAAGACCTTCAGACCAAAAGTAAGAACCACTGAGAGGAGGAACCAAAAGAACCAGAAAGGAGAAAAGGTAGCTCAAGGGCTCAAATTATAGTAGGAAAGAGGGAAGACTGGAAATATCTATGTAGTAGTTATTCTAGTAGGTGGAATAGTCCACCAGGTAGATAGTTGAGCCTACAAACATTGAAGGCATGGCCTATTTGTCTCCTTTGGGGTAAAGGTGAGGTGGATAGCTACGTAGACATCAGGTGATAGATTAGATGATTCAAGCCTAGGAAAAGACATTTGAGATGAATCAGCATGCCACAGTTAAGGTAGCTGCCCTGTTCTAGCATGGCCTTCTTTGAAAAAACTAAAAATGCATTCAATGCATTGAGTACAGCATGGGTCATTCCATGGAGCAAAGTGCCAAGCCTTTCTTGGCTACTATATATTGTATTCCCTTGTGTCATTTTTAAGGGGGATTTTTTTTATCACAGAAGAAAAAATCTACCCTAATTAAAAAGCAAATGCTAAGACTTTGAGCTCAAATTGTTGTTCATATTATTTTATCTCAATGAGAAAGCAAGTTACTTATAGACTTTATGATATTATAGCTTGTGCCATTTTAGGAGATTGTTCTTATGTCTATCTTCTATATGCATTATTATTTATTTAATCTAAAAGTTAGAACTAGTGGAAGTGATAAGGAAGATGTCCTAAAGTCAGTTACTTTTAGACTTTATGCTATTATAATTGTCTTCAATGTGTGTTTTTAGTTTCTATTTCTATGTAAAGGACATTGGGACAAATTTTTTCCCTCATCATTCTTCGTATCTCATTCTTTGGGTAGCTAAAGTGGAGATTTTATGCTATACTTCATTCTACTGGTTACTGTACCCTATTACCAGTCACTTATCACTACAAGAAAGAACTCTTGTTGTTTTTTGTAAGACCACTTTTGAAAGAAGAGAAGTGTCTTTAGTCTCTTCACCAAGATTTCTCCTTTGTCTGTGAGAATCATCTCTAAAATAAGAGAGATAGATGGTGTTTCCCTACCCCTGAGTGTTATTTTTTGCTTATATATATAGTATATAGCCCCTCATATTTAATAGGGAACCTCCCCTTGATGAGAGGAGAGATTTGTCTACCTCTGATGTAGTAAACCTACACACTGGGCTGACCAATATCCCTTAACATGGATGATAAGACCTATTTTGAACATTAGTTAGCTGATTGACAAAATATTCACCCAATAACCCAAATCTATAAGAGGCTTGAACACCTTCCTCTAGGGCGAAATATTTGGTGACAATAATGCATATTAGTCTAACATATAAATGCCATATATTTTTGATATATTTAATTAAATATAAGACCTATTCCCATGAAACTATAAGGATATGAAAGGCATCCACCCATACCTCAGGAAGATGAGAATCAAACTAGTTGATGGTGCATGACCTGTCAAGAAGAAGCCCTACATAATGAACCCAAATCTTTGTGCCATGGTAAAAAAAAAGATCAATGAAATTATATCCACACTAGTTATCTCTCAGTATAGGAGTTTGAATGGGTCATTCCTAAGGTCATTAGCATCAAAAAAGATGGTTTCATTCAAATTTGTGTTGATTACAGGATGTTGAACTCTATTTATGTGACCGACCCCTTCCCAACTCTATTTATCAATAAAGTATTGGATGGCATTTTAGGTTGTAAAATATACAATCAATTATATATTGAGGGAGAAGACAAGCTAAAAACCAAATTTATGATTGATTGGGGATGTTTCATGTAGAATGTGATGCCCTTTGGGCTGAAGAATGTGTTAGCAATTTTGTCCCACGTGGTGATCACCACATTCAAAGAGTTTATTCACAATTTCCTCTAAGTGTATTTAGATGATTGGATAGTGTATAGATTGGTAAAATATCATTATGATAATTTGTGCCTAATGTTTAAAAGTGGTGATAGTTATAAATCTTTTTAAATCTCAAGAAGTGTATTTTTACAATGTTTTTTGGCATGTTGCTCAGGCACATCTTCATCAAGGATGGTATGCTAATTGATCTAGATAAAATTGAAATCATCCTTCACCTTCAATCACCATCAATACATAAATACATTCATTCATTTCTTAGACATTATGGATATTTCATGAAGTTTATAAGTAATTTCTAGGATTGCAGCATCGCTAGAGGAATTATTATGGAAGGATGGCCAATTATATTGGGTTGTAACATAGAAAGATGCTTTCAAGACCCTAAATATAAATATAAAAAGTGTGATGATACTATAATTTCCTAACTATGTATCTTCCTTCCATGTCCATGTTGATGCATCTATTACTACAATTAGTGTCATTATTGCATAACTAGGTGAAGGGAAAATGGATCATCCTATTTATTTTACAAGCAATAAATTAACCAAGGTAGAATAAAATTACACCATGACTGAGCGTGAGTTACTTTTCATGTTCTATGCCCTAAATAAGTTTAGATAATACTTGATAGCAACCCCATTTATCTTATTTACTAATCATGAGGTGCTTAAGTACCTAGTGAACAAGCTTGTTTTATATAAGTGTATTTGTCAATAGATCATATTGTTCTAAGAATTCTAATTTTATATTATAGTCAAACTTGGAAATAAAAACTTAGGCCCATACCATCTATCTTGCATTAGCTCTAGAGATGTGGTAGTGCTAACTAGAGATGATATGCCCAATACATAACTCTAAAATATCCAACCCATCCTGAAAGACTTAGTAGATATCTCCACATTTCTAACCTCCAAATTTGTGCCTCAGGCCATGACAACTAAAGAAAATAAGTACGTCATGGTTCACACCACCCCATTTCAACTCATTGTTAGGGAATTGTACAAATTGGGTTGTGATGAGACCATTCACTGATATGTCCTAAAGCATGAATAGGACTTGATATTGAAAGAAGTGCATGAGGAGATTATTGAATGCCATTATGCTAGAGATGCTATAACATGAAAATTTCTACAATCAAGGTTATGGTGGTTGACTATGTTTAATGATGCAAAATAATATGTAGAAATGTGTGATGTTTACTAGTGGATAGGCAAACCAAACCACTAGTATGATATGTCTCTCATCCCTATCCTTGCATAGGCACCATTTGAAAAATGGGTCATTAATTTTATTGGGCCTATCACTCCCACCATGATGTGAATAGGCACAAAGTACATTCTATCTTCTATAGATTATTTTACTAAGTGGGAAAAATCAGCACCAATAAAATACTATACAACGATGATGGTAGTAATATTTATTTGGGAAAACATTATCATTAGGTATGGGTTCCCCTAAACTTGACTAGAAATCATGGCACACATTTCATTAATGAAATAATTTAGAAATTATTGTCTAAGTATATGGTAGTGTACCATAAAATGACACCCTAACACCTTCAAGATAATGGCACCATAGAAGCATTCAATAAAATACTAGGGACATACCTAACAAAAATCTATAATGTTGGTCACAATTATTAGGATGACTATTTGTCAACTATGTTATGTGCCTATTGTATGACATACAAGCACCTAAACAAGGCTATACCATTCCAATTGGTGTTTAGTGTAGAGGCCATTTTACGTATATATTTCTTATTGCCCTCATTGCACATCATGCATATTGGTTGATTAGATGACCAATATTTATTAAGTGTATTCCTAGAAGATTTGGAGAGGGTAGATGAGACACATGCCTAAGCATGATAGAACCAATAGATAGAGAAGGCCTACCAAAAGACATGGCATGATAATCACATCAAGGCAAAGGTGTTTATATAAGGTACATTAGTCCTTTTATATGATTTTAAGTACCTAAATCACCTAGGTAAACTATAAATTAGGTGGATGGGACCTTATGTGATCCACATCATCTTAGATACTGGCACATGCAAGTTGTACACATTGAGTGGTAAAATTATCCCCAAGCACTTAAATGGTATTATATTCAAATTATACCATCATTAGAATGGTGTTTTCACCCTTTAATACTAACTTTTTGATCAAAATTTAGGTGATTTATATTATGACCATAATAAAATTAATGTGAGTTAAATCTTTGCCTTATATTTTTTGTATTTTATGTTATTTTAATAAGTGTGGAACTTTTAGTCCCATAATAGAATGTTCCTAGCACTTTTACTCACATAAATTCAATCAGGTGAGTTGAGTCTAGTCACTTTTTAAGCACCTATGGCTAGACACCTAAGTTTATGGGCACATGTGAAGTCTACCAGGCTAATTGAATTATAAGTAAAATTTGACAAGTATACATAAAGGTGTTCATGTGAAAGATACCAAAAAGAGATAGTGAGGCATTTAAGTACCATCACAAGTATTTATATGGCGTAGGAGAGGCTAAATCAAGAGATAGTAAAGCACAAAGAAATTGACCAAGATAGTGAGGTGCACTTAAAAGGAAGTGTAGCACCAAAAAAGAGAGGGAACTTGAGAGGTTGAATCACATGCATATGAAGTGCTACACCTAAGTAACTAGAGGAAGATGAGGGTCATGCCAAGATGAATAAAGTGCAAGGAAGTGACTATTGTGATAGTTGGTACCCACCCAATAGTTGGTAGGAAGTGACCATTTAAACTGCCTGTCACTTCTTAAAATAAATTGTTAGTAGAGTTAATGCTATGGAATGATGGTAAAAAAACAAAAAAATTGCATTAATGATTAGATGGAAATGTATGTTAGTGGATTTCATGGATTTTATTAGATTTTGAGGATCTCAATGATGTCATCCATCAATTTAATAGATGAGAATAGTGTATAAAAACAAATTTGGTAAAGGTAGGTAGTTTACTTGTCATTTTCAAGAGATCAAAGAATGGATCCAAAGCTACCAGAAAGAGAAAATGCTACTAGAGAGAAAAAAAGTTCCATATATCCTTATTAAGTGTGAGAAAAAAAATGAATAGGAGATTGCATTTTTACCTAAGGTGAAGAGGAGGCAAACATATGAAATTTGAAGGGGAAACAAGAATGTAGAGGTTTTGATAGGATAACTAGTCTACCATTGAGGGGTAGGAAGTTCAAAAGATAAAAATGAAATCACATTTTTTGTAGCTATGAATTAGACTAGACATAATTTTTATCTTTGGTAGGATCAATCAATCATGTTTTAACAGTAGTAGGTTTAGGATAGGGAAGAAAAATTGAGCATAGAAGCACTAAAAGTGCATAGGGATGTAAAGAAAGTAAAAGTAGTGAGAGAAATAGTCACCATAAAATATGAGGTATAAATAGTAGAGGGATTTAGCATCATAGACATTGATCTAACTACAAGTGCAAATCTCACCTACTAATAAATGGAGTACCCATCAAAAGTCATGGTGGGGGAAAAATGGGTATCTTTTGCTCATGTATGTAAGTTGAAAGACTACAACCATAAAATGAGCAATAATGTATAGGAGATAGATACATATTGGATGGTGGATATAGGTAAAAATAAAAAGGTAAGTGCCACACTCTTTTATGTCTCCATCAAAGACAAGTTAAAAACCATGAGGATAACACAACTCTTTGAGTTTCTAAGCTTTGGAAAACCTAAGGACCTAGTACATTTCCTTTTCTCATGTGTGCATGGTGACTAATTCTATTTTACTAGATGGTTTATGAGAATTTATGCAATCCACATAAGCAAAATCATAGGGATACCTTGCATAGGTATATATATAAGGGAGATGATGGATGTTGTTGTAGAAGTAGAAAAGTTTGTAAAGATCCTAGGCTATTACAAGTTAGGATTTGCAATCCCCATAAGAAATTTAGGACCTAGGAAAAAGCGTGGTAGTGCACCTAGTAAACACAAAACTTTGACCTAGTGGTCAATGGTAAAACAAAATTAAAATCTTCCTTTACATTCCCCACCATATGGTGCAAGGAGAAATTTTCAACATTTCCAAATTTGTTGTAGAATAAATCATAAAGAATGTGAAAGAATTCCATTAGGCATGTGAGACTTTTAAATTGGGGTATATGATTATCTTGATGGTGATATAATAGATAGCTGTGTTAGATGGTGATGATGACCACCTATGGGTGTTTCCACCAAATCACAAGTCCTCAATGATGAAGTACCAAGACTACATGTTCCCCCCTATTTTTTTATAGAAGTATAAAATGATAGTGTAGGGATGGTTTGAAAAATATATGGATGCATTTAGAAAGGAATGACACATACCAAAATAACTCCCTCAATAACTTGTGGGAATAATTACCTTCACCATGATGCAATACTTTTATGTGGTGCACCTAGTGATCATATATGGAAATTTTTTAGGTTGCCTATAATTTCCTTATGCATTTTAAGCCAAATACTTCATGGTATCACTTAAAAGGATCCTGAATGTGTAACATATTGATATCTAGGCCAAGGTTGTGGATTATAATAGGAGGATGAGGCACCAGTTTATGTTCCCCAAAATTAAGGTAATTAAATATGAAGAGGATGATAGTGATAAACCACAAATCCATCCCCTCTATAGGGTTATAATTAATAGAATATTTTTTAACTTATAATATGAGATGAAGCCATGTAAGAAGGGAAAACATCCTATAAAAGATGATGATCACCCCATCCTAGCCATGATGAAGGAAAAGATGTGCCAAAAGTTTAGGTGAAGTCACTCCAAAGGAAGTAGAGTAAAAAACTAGAAGAAATTATGTATTGCATAAAGTTGAAGATAGCCTTCAAAGAACCTATCATGACACTTATACAAAAGAAGTGCATAACATTCAAGAAACGGGGTACTTATTCTTAAAAACATCCAAAAAAGACTAAGGACCTATGGTATTCCATACTAAGACCCTTGCATACATGGAGAAAGATTTGGCCCTAGAACCTATAATGAAAGAAGAGATTGAAGAAGATAAGGCATGGACTTATATCTTATAAATAGAGGAAGGTGAAGAAGAGCTCGATGATAGAAACATTTAGGAAGCCTTGCAAAGTGGCATGGCTAAAACACTAAAAGTAACTAAGGAAATGGAAAACCTTACCTCTAATGAAACCCCACTAAAGACCCCACCAAAGAAGACAATGTTGATGTCCAAATATAAGGCATCCCCAGTGGCCCCTCAATTTATCAAGGAGAAAATAGTAACCTATAAGAAGATTGGACTTGATGAGGAACATTTAAACATGGTTTTGGTACTTGAAGAAAAGTAGAAACTTGATTATGGACAAAAGAAGGCCAAGTTGGAGAAGAGGGACCTAAAATTACCTTAAACTATAGAAACATAATTATAGGTGGCCAAACAGGTGCCAAGTGGCCCTACCAAACAAGAAAATGAAGTTGATAAGGCATACCCAAGTAGTGAAGGGGTGTCTAGACTAAAATAAGGTGATGTTGGTGCCTCAAAGCAAAAAATGGAGATATTTGAGGAGTACCAGTAGTAACAAAGTGAACCTAGCACTAAAATTATAACCCTTAAAATAAACATTGAGAAGACCTAGGATGAAGAAATAGATAAGGAGGATAGGTTTGATGAATAAACCCCCAAGGTATAGATAAGTGACTCCTTAAAGGAACATGTTGAAGAAATAAGTGGCATCATTAAAGGGGAATAAGTGCACATATAGGAGAAATATGTCAATAAAAATTGTGATAGAGATCTCAACATTAGAGAAATGGCACAAAAGGATTGAGATGATGAATATTTATACTTGCATAAAGATATGCCCCCACAAGCTATCATGATAAGGATGCACAAATAAATTTCATTTACACTAGACTATTACATGGATGATCCCTAATTTGAGGTGCTAAAGGATATAAATTCAAGCCTAGAGGATACTAAGGAAGGGTAGTAATCTCTTCTTATTGACCTATGCATCGTGAACCTAGTCTAATTTGTGAATGTAATAATAATAATGGCCATAGAATTAACACCTAAAATGTCATAAATGATGGTAAGGTGAAAAAACTAAAGAAACTCCTCAAAAAATCAGAGGAAGTGTAGGCCAATAGGTTTAAATTATAACAACTTTTTGAGTGTATGGAAGTACCCAAGCCATCTCTTTTGATCGACATCAACACCTCAGACTTGTCAAAGAATGATAAAATATGTGTATTGGTGGAACATATTCTCCCAAGACTCCAAGCCAAGCCAACACAATAAGAAGAAGAAGAGGAAGACCCTAGTGTCATACTAAATAAGGAGCTATTAGAAAAGCTCTAAGAATGGGAAGATCTTTTTTAAAAGTTAAAGGAAGGCAAAAAAATAGTAGATGCAATCTTCTTGAACTTCTCCAACCAACCATTGGTGATATATGCATGCTTAAAAAAATCAAAGGATTAGGATTAGTTGATGGCAAAGTTGTACTCTATAGGCAAGGTTAAAAGTTTGTAGATCATGGAAAGAGTGAATGTGGAGTAATTAGATTAAGGATTAGGAGATAACCTTGGAATAAATATTTCATGTCTTGTAGTCTAAGGCCTATGAGAAAGGGGAGATTTTGGATGGAATTATGAAAAAGTCACAATCCAACCTAAAAGTCTTTCAAAAGGAGTTAGATAAGATAAATATACTTTCACTTGTTATTACATAAACAAAAATTTATAACACCATAAATGAGATCATGATAGTCATAAAGGGCTTTGAGGACTTTAGTGCAGAGCTCCAAGAGAATATGCCTAAGTTTTACACTCCTAAAAGTTTGACAGCTTAGTCTGAGGGTAGACTATGGTTTTGTTTATATGGGGTAAAATGTTGAGCCCCTAGTTTTTTTTTAATATAAGTCTTTGTGCCAACCTTATTTCCACCTCAGTATGGATAGATATTTTGGCAAGTAGTTAGCCTAATGTTTTTGATAGCCATATGGAGGATGCAACACAAAACATTCAGGAGCTAGCTGATGACTAACCATCTCTTAGATAATCAGGATATCAATGAATATCTAAATAAATGTGGCAAGTGGAGAATGGGAATCATGGGATCATGGATTCACTGGTTATGATGATAGAACTATAGCTCAACACTCACATGCATCCTCCACCTTGGAAATGATGCTCTTGAAGGCCTATATAAATAGCTCAATCTAGAAGAGGAAAAAGATGGAGAATTGTAATTAAGCTCTAGTAGAATATTTTTGGAAGCATACTCTATAGAATTTGTTTTAGCAGCCATTATGGCTTAGATATAGAATGGAGACCACCCTGGCTCTAAGTTTATGTGCCTCAGTTCACATTTGAACCTATGGGTTGTGGATAGGATGTCTTTATATGTAAAATCTCATTCTAGACTTTAAATAATGAGTAATGGTGTTAAATTTTAATACATTTGGGTTTTTCTTGGTTTGCATGTTTTGTATTACTGTTATGGGATGTAAGTGTTTATGTTATGTTGTATCTTGGTTAATTATATGATTTTAATTTCATGTGTTTCATTGGTTTTTAATTCTAATGGATTCTTTGTATTTTCATGACATCATAATTCTGAATGCAACATGAGTATAGATTTGTGTCTATGAACCCAACCCTTGTGTAATTTGAATTTGTTAAGTGTGGATAATAACTTGAATCAAATTAGTCTTACAACCCACTTAGAGCCTATATGACCTTAGGATTACCCTAAAATAATCCTATGCCTATATGTGTGCCCCTCATCTAAGTTAATATGGTAATTATTTATCCCTTCCCCCTTTTTTTTAAGCCTCATGCCATAACATAACTATCTCAATGTAGGCCCTGATTCCTTCTCAACTATGCTTTGAGTAGCACATATGGCATGTACCTTATGTAAATTGATGACATTGTAGCTGAGTGTTTAAATGTTGATTGAAAAATAATTTATCATATGCTTGTGATTGTTTACATTAAACCCCTACTATACTTAGCACAACAAAATGACATAGGAGGATGATGTACATTGTATTCATGATCTACTTTTGAATTGTTTATATTCTCAATTGTACCATGATTAGGGAAAGGATTGTTGAATATTTTGAGTGTTGTATTATAATTTTATTGTGGTCTAACTTCCTTTGTGGGTGTGCTTACCTCAATAATGTTATCATAAATGAGATCTTTATCTTATTCCATAACTTTAAATACATGTTCATATAATTCCCTATACTCATATGATAATCAAAATATGCATTACTGACAAATCCCTTAAGTTGATAATTGATCAAATTAATCTCATATGGAGGAGGTAGAGATATTAGATTAAAATCAATGATATTTTGTACCAAGATATGAGTAGGTTGTGGTAACCTTATAAATTTCCTCTTAGATGAAGTTATTAATTAAATCTTGTTTAACTATTGTGTTATTGCATTAACTATTACCTAGTCTTCATTTTTGTTCTCAATATATTTTACTTTATAGTTTGGTTTTTAAAAACTTAACATTTAATGTATATGGATTACTCGGTACATACTTGAGCTTATTCAATGCTAATATCTTAACTTATCTTTCGTTAACTATATGGAATAACTCACCAAAGGATTTGAATTTATCAAACATGATTGATTCATGGAATGGAGATAACAAGTTTTGAGTGAAGATATCTTGTAATTGATTATCTACCATATATTTTGTCATATTTTCTAGCATAATCTTGTATTGTATAACTTAGTTATTGATTTTATCATTTGGCCCATGCTTGAGTTTATAAATTTGTGCATAAGATAACTTTTCACTAATGTTTATTTAGAAATGTGATAATAATATATCTACTAATGGGATGATAGTGGCAGATCATAAAACCATCAAAGATCATAGTCTATAGGAATTCTTGGAAAGAGCTTGGTAAGTAATTTGTCATTGTAAGAATAGTACAAATATGTTACATGGAAAGATATAAGATGATACTCAGGATCACCTTTACTCTCATAAATTGGTAGCTTAGGTGTGACAAAGACTTTAAGTGGGTAAAAGGTTATTTTAGGTGTCAAATGATTATGAATTAAAGTATAAGAGTTTATTAAATGAGTAGATTTGGAAACACCTTGATGTAATTACAATTAGTTTGTTTAAGAGAGGATAAATTAGGTAAATTTGGAATTATATCACTTACAATAATTAAAGGTAGTGTATATAATGCACTTGTATGAATAGGCATGTTGATTTTTTGTAATCTAAGTGATGCCCCATACCCATGAATATTGGCACATATGCAACTATGAGAGTTGATATAGGAATAGTAACAATAGTAGTGACTAGAGCATATGAAGTAGAAGTGGAAGTTAAAGCTAATTTATTTTTCTCATATCTTGAAATGTAAAATAATCCATTAATTTTATATGGGTTTGCATTAAAATAATCAACAAATTATTTTTCATGAATTTCCTCCTCTTTTTCTTTATTAATATCAATCTCAATGATCATAATGAGTTCATCAAGAGGATATTGTATCATTATGAATGTATGATTGTTCTTATTCCCTTGTCATGTTAGACTTTACAAATATTTTTTTAATTATGCTTGTTTCATATTATGTGACTTGATTAAAGGTTGAGATTGTACATTAATACTTTGAGTCATAATATGACATTTTTCTTTGATCGATGTATACTGATAATGAATAATAACATGGAAAGTAAGACATCATATAATATTGAACTTAAAAATATATGAACTAGATATACTCATTATGACTAGGGTTTTGAAAAAATGTAACAAAGAAAGAGGATGAAACTAGTCAAAGGTGTGTGTGCTTTGTATGATCTCAAACATATTTATCCTAGTTATTAATAGTGAATACATCTATGAAGGCACTAACTAAAGTATTCAGCCATTCTTATAGCCACACTATATTGTCTCATGGGGTTTGTTGAGATTTATTTTTCAAGTATGACAAATTATTAAATCACTATAGGAATAAATGATTGAGGGCTTCTTATGGCTGAAAATAAAATCCTAAGCATTCCTATGTTGGGAGAAGAAAACTAGATAAGAAAGTTGTGTAGGATATTCTTTAAATATTCATGAGTTATATATGAATTTTTTAGCTAATGTATCCTCTCAGCTTCTAAAAGGATAGAAGGTGAATATTCTCCTCATTTTGGTGCCAATATATGAAGAGGAATATGAATAGTCAAGAACTATAGTGACTATAAATATGTATGCTTATATGAATAATTTGATGAACTTTTAATGAGATCAATATTGACTTTTTAGTTCATGGTTACCTGTTGAATCTCTTATGTTAATACTTTTTTTTTTATCATGTTTAATGCTTGGTTTTTATTTACCTTAACATAATCTAAATGCTTTATATACTTCAAGAACTCTTGTAAAAGCTTAGTTTCTTCTTATCACATGATCATTCACTTATGTCACACTTATGGTTAATATGAATTCATTACAATATCTTGAATATACTAATAAAATTTAGTTGTCCTCATCTTTATCATGTTATATTGAAATAAGAACCTCTGTTAATAATGGTGTGGTGATCATGGAAACACTCTTTCTAGAGAAATCTATGCTAAAATGATTACTAAGACAATGAGATATTAAAACTTAGTTATAACAAAAAATATGGCACTTCATAGAAGAATAATAAAAAAGGATGGGTCTCACCATGAGTGAAATCGTTTAATAACATATATATGGTAAAACATATGAAATTTTTTAGTCTGAGAATTGTTTGATAATTGGTTGAAAAGATTGGAGTACTATTGATTCCATCCTAGAGTGGAAGAGACCATTACTTGGATTGAAGAAAAGATAGACCAATTAGTGAAGTTAGAAACTAATTAGACAAGAGTGATAGACTACTAGGTTATAACCACTATAAATAGATACACTACTAACTTTATAATACAAGGCTATATAGCATTCAAAGTTGTGTAAGATTGCTTCATTTGAGAAATTAGAGGAAAAAATTTATAGCAACTACCTCTTCTATTGAAAATTTTGGTGATGGAAAAGGTCATGGTACCTATTCTAACCAATATGGAGTAGTCACTTCAAGTATATGGGGATATTTGCACATGATGGTGAATTATGGATAGATGAATGAATAGAACTTGAGCTTAGTTTAAGAGTACAATGGATGGAAGATAAAAGTAGTGCACAACTACAAAAAAGGGTATTAATATAAAAGAGGAATTACAAAAAGAAATAGAACCTATTTATAGGTTAATCATAAGCTCAATCACATCAAAGAAAGAAGTCATGGGAAAGGATTATTCACAAGAAGTGTATGTATCCCTACAGCCTAATATTATATATCCTAGTAGAAGTTTTCATCTAACCTAGTAGGAGGAGGAGAAGAGTTGGGAAAAAACATTTTTAGAGCACGTGAACTGTTGGGGTAAGGAGATTCAAACAAAATCAATTAAGAAGGATTTGAAGTGTATAATATTAGGTGAATTTGACTAATAACAACAAGAATGTGTAGATAAGTAGAGTGCACATGAAAATTCCTCTGGTTCATAGATTAGTATGTAGGCAGGAACACCTAAGATATAGTCACCTTAAATAATATTTACATAGAAGACTCCATCTATACTAGTCACTATGATGAATAAATTAGGAGTATTATTAAATTTGGTCATCTATGATGGGTCTATAATAGTATAGATCCCATATTAATTCACACTTGTAAAATGAAATGAAAAGTTAAGGGTGTCACTGATGAAAAATTACAAAAGTGTGAATTAATAGGGGCTCTAGTTAGGAGAACATTAGAGTTCATGTACAAAAGAGATATATAATAGGAAAGTCTTAAATACATACAAGATTAGCTCATCATAGAATTTAAGATTAAGAAATGTACTAGATAGATAATATAGGACCTTAAAGAGATAAGGAAAAAATCTAGAGAGTCAATATATGACTATGATCATAGATTTTTTTGATGTAATAAACAAAGTAAAATTCTCTTTGGTAGATAAAGATAAGGCAAAATGGTTCATTAAATGATTGTGAGGTAGGATTTAGTTTACCACTATGCAATCATAATATGAGACAAAAGCATATGCTAGAGTTGTTGCATTGTGTGTAGAACATATTGAAGACTATGGAGAAGAACATGATGTTAACTTTAAATTTGAAATCACATTGTAGTCTTTCATGAAAATAAATAGTATCATAAAATAAAAAACCCAATTAAACCTTTTGTGTAAAAAGTGCAAAAAAGGACACCATTGAAATGATTTTTCTAAAGTAAAGATGCAATTCTATGAACTTTACAGAGTAGTAGGGCATGCCACAACATATTATCTTCTATTGTAGCAATATATCAAAAATACTTAGAATTTTTACTATAATTTCTATAAATCCACTAGTCATGATGAGAATAATTATAGAGCTCTATAGGAAATTAAAGAGGGTATCTCCAAAAATGTGTTTGCCATTTTAGTACAACATATATCCTTGGTGAAGCAAATAATCTCAGGCCCAGAGGTTGATAGAATTGTGTGACCCAAGTGGGCCCATAATGAATTTTGAGTTTACCATAGTACTAGCCTCATGTCCTGATTAGATAGACTATTTTTTTCCTAGATGGACCCCTTCATCACTAGGATGGACACCTCCATCCCCTCAATATACCAGTATGCATCACCTTGGAGTTCACCCATAATACAACCACAACAACTAACTTATACTCTACTAGCTACATAATAGAAATTTAAAATGGGAGACAAAAATTAGTACTACCAGTAGTGGAATTATGCACAACCACAAGGAGGATATTAATATAATAGAGGAAGAGGTTGAGTTATTTATAGAGGATGATACCAAGGTGTTCAAGGAAATAACTATCAATGGCCTCTTTTTCAATGCTACCTATATAGAGAGTAGTATCATGTCCAAAGAAATTACCTAATGAATCCATAGAGACAATAATATTATGCATACTATAGATTTTTTGATCAACATGATACAAAAGATTGTCCTATCCTAAAAAAGTAGAGGAAAGAAAAAGCTATCCAAAATGTAAACATGGTAAGAACAAAACCTAAATAAAATGCCTTTCTAAACACTGTGACATGAAAATAGCATGCAAAAAAAGGATTGTCTCCACTTGAGATTCCTCAAGATTAGGGCATCATAAAACTTAGATAAGACAAATGCCTAGATCTAACCATAAAAAAGAGTCTCATGAATGAAGTTGTGTAGTTATTGAAAAACATTCAACAATAAGAAACTAATTATGGTGATGTTGTAGAAATTGATGCACAAATTTATGGTCAAATTATGTGCATCATACATCAAGATGGAGTTGTCATTATGCTAATGTATTTACTAAAATTCTTGAGCACTCTATATAATGAAGACATCATAGAACATCATGAACCTATTATATAATCTTTTAGAATGTGTATAATGTGGCTAGTAAAAGATAGAAAAACTAATATGGTACATCAAGATGAAGAAACCATGGGATGTTGACATGTAGATTGATATTAAGCTCATAAGATATGAAATCCTAAATTATATCTTTGATTTTGGTATCACAATAAATATGATTCCCAAATCCACATGGGAAGTGATTATATGACTATCTCTTAGCTACAGATCAGCAACTCTAAGCTTGGTTGACTATAAGAAAGTTTAGCTTATTGGCCAACTGGAGGATGTTGAGATCAAAGTCATAGACTTGTCTCTAGAAGGAGAATTTGAGGTCATAAACATTAAGAATTCAATAATGCACAACCCTATGCTAATATTAAAAAATGGGAATATGATGGTTAGATGACTATCAATACAATACACAACTAGCTTGAGGTACATCAAGGAGTTAAGATTGTGGTCATTCCCCTCAATAGATCACACAAATCATACATAATTCTTGTTGAATCAGACTCTCCATATGTTTTGCAAGAAAATAGCTAGATGAAGGTCAACACTGAGTAGAATCCAAATGCTCTACACATAATGAAATATAACTTCTTATACCAATAGGTGAAATATCTACTATAGCCAATGCTCATCTAGCAATTGAACACATCATAAAAATGGATATTGAAACCCATAGTGATGTAACTAATTATAAATCAATTTTTTATTAATGACTATGCCTCCATATATACAAAACCTCCCACTCACTCAAAAGTTGATTTCATGTATCAAGCTAATGATCATATGTAGGGTTACATTGAACTAACAAGGTAAGGCACAGTACCTTGGGAAATAACTTCTTCTATTAGTGGTGATTCAGATATGCATATCCTAAATAAGGCCTATAGTGACCATGAACTCTGACCCATGAGGATGGTCTTTGCACACAAGTGACAAATGCCTATATACTATATAACAAAGTATATCCATGATTTTATTATGTGCCTACAAGTTCATATTCTGACTATTAATCAAAAAGTTAATGATTTGAGCTATGCTTTGAATGGTGTTGTTCTAACTTAGTGGGCAACTCATTAAGATAATCAACTTGAGTGGGATGACACTTGAGAACTTATGATCAATATATTTTAGCTACCACAATTCATTCACACTAATTGGCAATTTTTTCAAGAAGGTGAGTGTCTTAAGATTCATGTACATAAATGTGTTTAAATTTAAAATGAGTAATGTGTGGTACCCAAGTAGTAGGTTCACATTTCCCACTATACGCTAGGTCCACTACCTATAACATGGTACATGAACTAGGAGCATAGGAGAGAAACCAAGCATTAGGCACAAGTGCGGCGTGATTTCATACAAACTTTAATATTTGAAGAAAAAAATCATTTAGTTCATAGTGCACTACAAAAAATAAAATACTTTCTATGTCATGGGTGAGCAGAAGATGTGAGCACCACAGTAAAATCAACTGCACATAAAAATGTAGCCTCTGATCTTAATTTAACACTTCAAAGGTATAAAGTTTCTAAGACTAAAGAACAAGCTTTGATGCATCCCTATCATCAAATATAGGATGAGGCAAAAGATAATGAAGATTATTTCTAATGTTGATTTCTATTTGAATGATTTATTTGGACTTGAGTGGCCTATAAAACCACTCAAGGACACTAGCACAGTACTAACTAAAGAAGATAAGCTGCACAACATCCAAATCCTAGAGAAGGAAGGGTAAAGGAAGATCTAGGAATTAGTAGATGAATGAAAACATAATATATATTAGTAGCCTCTCAATAAATATGTCACCAACATCAAAATAGAGGAGGTTCTAAAACTAGAAAGCATAGGTGACTATTGGTTGAAGACTAAAATTTTGGAAGCCCTACAACTTTTGAGGGATTACCAAGACATCTTCCCCACCAAATTCTTAGAGGTTCAAGGAGTTGACCCATCACTTCATGAGATGCACATTAAATTGAAAGAGTTCACACATCTAATCAAGAAGTGACCATATAAACTCAATCCCAATATGAAGCTAAAAGTAAAGGCATAATTAATAGAATGCAAGATGTAGGGATAATCTATCTAGTGGAAAAATTTGATTGGGTAAGCCTAATGGTAGTAAATCCCAAGAAAATATGATAAATTTAGGTATGTGGAGACTACCACATTCTAAATTATACCTTCATAAATGATCCATTCCCCATACCATTTACAAATGAAGTTTTGGAGTCTATCATAGGACACAAAGTATATTCTTTTATAGATGTGTTCAGTAGATACCATCATATTTTGATCACAGAGGAGGATCAAGCCCAAAAAATTTTACAATAGAGGGGTTATTTTATATATAAATTCATGTCATTTGGCTTGAATAATGCACCTATGGTGTTATTTTGTGTATTAGTTACAACATTTAAAGATTTCATCCATGATTTATTGGAAGTTTACTTAGATGATTGGGTAATTTTTTCCCTATTTAAAGAGCATTTGTCCAAGTTGTTTTGATGTTAGAATGATGTTGAGCTTTGTGCATCACTTTAAATATTAATAAATATTTATTTTTTACACTTTTTGATGTTTTACTTGGACATGTTATTTATAGTGATGGCATTTTGGTGGATTAGGCTAAAATCATAGTAATCATGAGTATGCCACCACCTATTAGTTTCACTAAAGTGTGATCCTTTATTAGACATACAAGATACTACCAAAAATTTATTAAAGGCTACACAGTGATATCATCTCCACTTAAAACTTCACTACACAATAATGTTAAGTTTGTATGGATATTTGAATGCCAAGTAACTTTCATTGAGTTCAAATAATGACTAGTCACTAAGCCTATACTTGTTTACCTAGATTGGACTAAACCATTTCATGTACATATAGACACTTTGGGCATATAAGTTAGTGTTATACTTGCACAGCTTGAAGATGGTGCATTTTATGACCCTATTTATTTTGCTAGCTTAAAATTGTTTGATGCAGAGAAAAATTATACAACCACAGAATGAGAAGCATTGGCCATTGTATTCACACTTTAAAATTTTTGGCACTATATTTTGGTGACATCATTTGAATTTTTCATGGACCATCAAGAATTGTGATACCTGGTCAATAAACCAATGCTAAGGGGACAAATATCTCATTTTTTAATGATATTTTAAGAATTTTAATTCTGTATAAATGTAAAACTAGGTAGAGAAAACATGGGACCTGACCACCTTAGTAAAATTCTAAATGGTGAAGATCTGAAAGAACTACAAGAAGACCCACCTAATGTGCACCTCTTTTGTCTCTGTGATTCCTAAAAATTTTGAAGCTATTTTTAAATTCCCTGAGCAAGGAATCTTCCCTGTACACTTTTAGGAAAGGGATAAAAAAGTAGTTTGTGACTAGATAACTACCATACACTATAATTAATGGACTAATATATCATTTGGGAAAGTATGAAGTCCTACATAGGGTTGTCCTCAAACATGAACACCCTTAACTCTTAGAGGAAGTTCATTAAGGAGTCACAAGAATACATTTATTAGGAGAGGCTATAACTAAAAAGATTATATAGAGTGGACTATGGTGGATAAATTGTTTTTTGAATACACATAGAATTGCATAGCATTATGATGTTTGCCAACATATAGGAAAACCACTCTAGAAAGATGAGATGCCATTACAACACCTGTTAGTAGAGTAACCATTTGAACATTAGGGTATTAAATTTGTAATACTATTAAACCCTCCAAGAAAGTTTAAAAAGGCTATATATATCATTACTATGACATACTATTTCACTAAATGGGTTGAAGTTATAGCCACACCTAGTTATGGTGTAAAGGATGCAATAAATTTTTTGTATGAAAACATCATTACCAGGTTCAAATGTCTAATATAAATAGTCAACAATAGAGGAATTCACTTCCTCAATAATACCATTAAGTCCTTAATTGAAGAGTTTATGATTACTCATCATAAAATCACTACCTATCATCTGTAGGGTGAATGGCCAAACTGAAGATTCAAATAAGGTACTAGGGAAAATGCTCACAAAAATTTGTAATGTCAAGCAAGATGATTAGGAAGATTGAATTTATATGATATTATATGCATATCACACAAATTATAAAAGAGATATAATATTTACACCATTTTAGTTGGTGTATGGTTAGGAAGTACTCATGCCAATGGAGTATCTAGTGCTTAGCCTGCACATCACTATGGTCATGTATTTAGGATATCAAGAATACCTTACCAATCAGTTCCTAAAACTAAATAAAATGGATGAGTTTAGATGAAAAAAATATGGACATAGGAAGTGCCTCAGCTAAGTCAAAAAGTATGGCACAATAGGAACCTATGCCACAAGGAATATCATAAAAAGGAACTAGTTTTGTTATATGATAGCCAATTTAGAGCATTCCTAGACACATTAAAAATAAGATGGAAAGGGAATTAAATTATTCATGACTTAACATAGCAAGGAATGGTATTTTTAAGGGACTTGTAGGGAACTATATTACCAAGGTGAGTAAAGGGTTGTAGGCTTAAGCCTTACCACTAATAGTATATTTGATCTCATTTTGTAAGCTGAGTGGGTGCTAAGTAACATCATATAGACTAGGAATTTTTTGATTTGAAATTTTTCTATGTATAGGTATGTTATGTTTTTTTTTTTTTTTTAGATGATCTTAGTAATGACAATGGTGGAATACATAGATAAATCATTGAGTGTGCTAGACGTACATAGGAAGAGCTATGTGTACCAATGAAAAAGTTGAAGAGGAGATACCAACAAATATTAAGTCAAATAAAGAAGATAAAACATCACATAAAAAATTTATCCATTAGATAATGGTCACCCACCAAAAATAAATGTAGGAGCCAATGGTTGATGAATGTGATCTTCAAAAAATCAATTACCAGTCAACATCAGTAGCTTATACCCCTCATATAGACACCTAAGGGCATAATGACATAACTCCACACATGAACCAATGACTAACTACTTTAATGGCCAAATAATAAATTGATTTGACACATCCACCATTGCATTCAAGATGAGTGGATAGATAGGCATGTATTTAACATGAAAGCCAAAAGGTGTGAAATTTATAAAAAGCTAAGTTTGAACTCCATGTTCGTATTTCATTCTTAGCACATTTTTTAGAGATATAGCTATCAAAGAGATGAACCATTTCCTTTGACAAAATCAAGCAAATGCATTCAAATTCCTTCTTATGTAGTTATGGAAACCATACCACTAATCCAACCCCTTTTAGAAGAACAAAAATAATCCATGGGTGTTGACATGGCACTTTGGCAAACACAATATAGTGATCAAGAGCCATTCCAATACCTATGTAAAGTTAAGAAGAAGATGTTCCATCTTGACCCTATTGATGTTACATAACCACTTACCCTCACATCTCTCCACATATTTCAAAACATAGATGTTGAATGTCTATTGTGAATTCCAACCTTTGGTGACTTGGGAGAAATCATTCAAGTATTGCTTGGATGATACAATGAATGATCTATCTATTTAGGTTTGAATGAGATTATCATAATCAATATACAAACCATGGCCCAAGCATTAGTCATGCCTACTCATATATACTTAATACTACCATATAAGACCAAGATACCACCTATTTTTCAAGAAGTTTGGGATATATATGTGTGATAGAACCAATGAATCCTATTAGATGATATCCTAGATGAACCTGTACACGTCTTTGTCTAGTGCATCACTAAGTGATATTGGTAAATGACCAAGTCTGGTAGATAGATACCTAAGGGAGTTGTGGACATCACTCATAAGATGATCTACTGAGGTGATAAATTCAATTAGCTATAATAATTTATATAATAATTGATCACAAACATTGACAAGTGTTGAACCACTCCAAGGCAAACATTCTAGTATTAGTTATTGATCCTCATCCTTTGTTTCACATAATTAAAATTGCTCAATTAGGAAGTACACCTAAATATAGACTACTACCTAGCCTCATAGTTCCATAAAATCATATGGAAATAATAATGGGGAACCCTCACATATGAGAGGAAATTTAAATCATGGTGGGAATAATGTTTGGACCTCATCACTACTCACCTCAAAGTTTCACTAGACATCCTCTAGTATATGGGACAACATGTCAACATTAGGTTGTTATCTAAGGGAGTTTTTATAACAAACCATGATCTACCATGCTCACCTTTCAAACCATTTCCTTTTTTAATTATGATGGATATGGTACAAGCTAAGGTCACCAAATAAAAAGAACATGTACCAAGGTGAGAAACCCCCTTGCAATCAACACCATTAGGTGTATACATTCCTATGGTAGAACCATCAGAATGAGCATTTAGTTCATAATAGTAAAAGGGGAAGTGTAAAGTAGACCCTTATTTAGTGTCACCTCCTCTAAATTACACAACATGTAGCATGAAAACATGGAAGGATGACCTAAAGGTACCTCAAATGGATGGTTGATGTGATCTCATGGAGATGGAAACTGATACATAGGAGGTCTACCAAGTCATGTTGGTAGACATGGCTGGAGACTATTATGATAAGGAGGAATAAAAAGAATTATTTTTATAGAAGGTGGTGTGTATAGTAAAAATTTGCAAGTAGGTTCCACTAGAACTATAGGTGGCACTCCCAACCTATCCACCTTCCATCATCATGGATATAGTAAAAGAGGAGTCAGAGCAACTGTGATGTAAAATGGAATTCTTACCACCAGCATCTACTCAAATGTTTGAACCTGAGGTTATATTTACACCCCTATTAGAGAGTATACCAAAATAACTTGTGCATAAGTTTTGAATGATATAAGAGATTAGAGTCTCACCTACACTTATAGAACACATATTTAGCTGACCAGTTGTTGAGCAAGAAGCACAACCTACCCCATTATCTTCTACACCACTATTACAGTGTACACTAGCCACCATAAGTAGAAAGAAACAACATGTTCAAAGTTTATAGGTATGGCCTAAGGACTCCCAACCATCACTATAGACATAAGATATTGAAGATATCACATTGGAGTAGAGCACACCTGAATAACAATAAGCCACAAGAGAAGAAGCCACTCATACTATCAAATGAAGATGTAAGAAATAATAAAAGAAGAGATAGAAATAAGAAGCACAACACTAGAAATAAACATAGAAATTTGAGGAAGTAGAGGCCTCCAAAAAGGCTAAGGATATAGAGGCAAATTTACATAAGGCTTAGGAGATGGCCCTAAAATCTTAGGAATCAGTTGTTGCATAAAAACAAGCACAAAAGGACAAAGAAGAGAAGGAAAAATAAGAACTAAAATGGAAATAAGACATAATAACCAAGGTAAAACAATAGGTATAGGAAGTTTCCAAGAAGAAGGAACTATATTATGAAGCCCTATAGTGATAATAAGTGCATGCATAAACATAAGCTCAAGCACAGGCCTAAGCTACACAGGAACAAGAATTGAAGAAGAAAGAGGAAGAGGAATGGAGGAAGAAGCAATAAGAAGAAAGGAAGCAAAAGTAAAAATAAGAGGAGAGAAAGAAGAAAGAGAGAGAGGAAGCCAAAGAGAAAAATAAAATAAAGAGGAAGAAAAGACCAAGAGAGAGGAAGAGGATCAAAGAAGGTAGTAAACATAGAAGAAGAAGAAGAAATAAGAAGAAGAGGATTAAAAAAGGAAGATTGAGGAAGAAGCTAGGAAGAAGCAATATGAGGAAAAGGCTAAATATAATACAATTGAAGACACTTTGAAACAAGATAAGCTACAAGTAGAAGCCATAACATAGCAACAAGCAACCATCATGATGCAATAACACACATAGTTACCACAACTTCTACTAGGATGTGTATGGCTCTGGGATGTTCCAGTAGTCACTACTCACCACACCATATTTTCCCTTCCTCTAATGACCATGCCATGCCAAGATCATAAAACAATAATGAGCATATTGGACACTCTTCTAGTTAAGAAAGAGGCATCTTTTTGCATCTCTCAATTTACCTTGATAAAATAATTGGAGGGAGCCACAACATTCTAGGAGTCTATCGCACAAAATACTACCTTCCTAGAGCAAGATCTGGACCAAGAAAATTCTAAGAACATGGAACTTTGGGCTTAACTACATGAAGTAGTGAAGGAAATTAAAGACACTTTCCCAAACTTAGCTTCTTGAGTCATTAAATAATAAATCATGTCAGATCACCATAGGCTAATGACACTTGTATCAGAGCTTATAAAAGACTAGTGCATAATGTAGTAAATCCATGCAATCAACAACTTAGGCTATAGTGTGAATAATGACACCATAACTTTGATTACTTTATTGGAGGATTATCAAAGTATGTTAGACATTACTCCCTTCAATCACATCAACTCTCATGTAGTCTTCTATATTATAAGTAGTAGTTAGATAATTCCCTAACTAGCTCCAGTGTAGACTTTAATGTAGCTACCATAGCCTGACTACATCAATTAATAAAACTAAACTTATCTTTTAGTAATCACTTAATGCTTAGGATAATGTGTATGACTAAATTCTTAGCTAGAAATAAGACTTTTGATGATATACATTTTTAGGGGAATAGGTAGAGAGACATGTAAAAAAGATGGACCAAATGAGTGTAGAGATCTAATTGAAGGTCATCACTATAAGGGTTGACCTAAGTGTTATGTAGAATGAGAAATTAAAGGAACTCATCAAGACTTATGCACTAATGTGCATCTTGATTCATATGATCTAAGAATTCATTTTTTATTATGATTTATTCAAGATTGACTTGGCTCCATTCTATAATGAAGTGACTTTAATTCTCAGTGTTCTTATGTACATGCCACCTTTCAAACTTCAAAAGTGATCACACTAGCCAAACTTTTTCCTTAGAAACACCACCTCCTACCAATTGATTACTTTATAATGCGTAATTTTTTGAATTTTCTTGTATAATTTTGAACAACCTTTTGCATTAGGGATGACTAGTGAGACAAGAAAGGTTAGGATGGTTGAAAACCCATAAAGGGTGGCCACATGGTGTTCCAACCTATTTAAAACTTGAAAGGGTGGTAGGTTGGTATGCTACTTAGTTTAAAATATGAAAGGGTGGCTTAGTAGTGTGTAAGAGGTGAAAACTTGAAATGGCACCTTGAGTGATTACTATGACTCTTGCTAGTCTACCCAAATTTTCATCTTTTACCCTTAGTGCATAAATAGATGAAACTATGACATTATCTTAGGATGAGACAACACTTTAATTCCAAGAAAGTGTTGGGATAATAAAACTAGATAAGAAATCTATGTAGGATATTATTTGAGTATTCATTCATTATATATGAAGTTGTTGGCTAATGTATTTTGTCCTATCCTCTTAGATTGTGAAAGGATAGAAGGTGAATAGTATCCTCATTTTGGCACTAATGTATAAAGAAGAATATGAATAGTTAATAATTGTATTGATTATAAATATGTATGCTTGTTTGAGTAAGTTAATGACCTTTTACTAAGATCAATATAGACTTTTTGGTTCATGGTTACCTATAAAATCTCTTATGTTAATCCTTGTTTGTGTTATCATGTTTAATGCTTTGGATTTATCTACCTTAACATAATCTGAATGCTCTATATACTTCAAAAACTCTTGGTTAATCTTAGTTTTTACCTATTGTATGATCATTCACTTATGTCATGCCTCTAGTTAACATGAATTCATTTCACTATCATGTGTAGACTAACAAAATTTAGTTATCCTTATCCTTAACATGTTCTATTGAAACAAAAACCTCTAATAACATCCTAATATACCATGAGGTATGTATAAACTAGATTTCATATATAATTTTTTATAATTTATTGATTTTGTGGGTATTACCCCTTACACCATGGCATGGGAAACACTAATAACTACTTTGTCCAAAATTACAACTTCTATGATTTTTATAACTTTCAAAACATAGTTTTAAGGAAAACCAAGCAAAATAAAACTAAAATAAAAAAATTAGAGGCTCCAAAATAAAGGTTTAGGTTCACCAATATTTTTTATCATATTTTTGATAAAACATTAATTGGGATTAATAAGTTATTATGCTAATTTTAGGTGTAAATTTGGAAATATCATAATTATAAAGATATATGATAATTAAATACTCTAATTTTGAAAAAGATGATAAATATGGAAAGTATATATTTTAGGAATTTACTTACACACTAATCTCTATTTATTGTGTTGACAATGTGACTTTAAAATAAAAAGAAGGGATGATTGTATAGGTTGAATATTAGAATTAGGAGTAGAATTAGGATCTAGATAGGTACAATATGTATACACATAATATTTTTAAACATCATAATTTACTCACTATTTATCTCTTGTAGTAACCTATCAAGTTTATATCTATCTATGTGATATCCTTAAAGGGTTCACTAATAAAGGGGTGGGAAGGTCATGGGTCCTTTATGAGATATATTTTTGCCTATTTATCAATCCTCTATTCTAGTCTCATCAAATTTAATCCCTTAAGTTATATTCTTCCATATTGCATCCTCTAACTATAGTAGGACCTATAATTTCCTACTATATCATCTCATTCAATGTATTTTTTTAATCTATCATCCATCCCTTCCCAACTACACAGATCAAATTGATGTAATTATAAATGTTATGGTGTAATATTCATAATTAGATAAGCCTAGCCAACCTAACTTTAGGTTAGTTAGCCCAATTAGAACTAAATTGAGTTGTCTGATATCATATAATTAATATTTAGGATGGATTAAGTTAATTCACCTCTATAAATACAAGTTACCATTTAATTCCAATAAAGAGGAACATTCATTTTCACATTGTTATTATTCACAATTATACCCTAAGTCTACATTTAAAGGATTTATTTCTTAGATATTATCTTGAAATAAATATTTTCTTGTGAATTCTTGTATGCAATAGGAGGATTATTTTTAGCTTAGATCTTGATTCATCCTTTGATATCCTTACAACCATAATAATCTCTTTCAAATAACCATTGGCCAAGAGGGAGATTGAGGCTTGATAGGTCTTATTCAAGGTAATTATATTTTAACCTTATCTATTTCATTTGATAAATATAATTTTCATAATTAATTGGTTAATAAATATATATCTCCTTGTTTAAAATGTAACTACACTTATACTTAGTGTGGCTATAGGATTGTTTGAATTTTCCATTTATCCACCTTAGGCAGCCCATGCCATCATTTGCCTACCATGGATCCTTACCCATTTTAATATGTTTTTAACCCTCCCCTTATACTTACATTACTTGATTTCAATATTATATTAATTACAAAATATATAAATAGGTGTAGTAACTTCATTGTGTTGATTTTCTAGAGGCTTTAGAACCCTTTCTCTTGATATTATGTTTTATGTGCTCCTCTTTCTAGGTTTTTGGATCCATTTAATCATATCTTGATTAATTAAGTATCAATGTGCTCTCTTTTATTTACCTTATCCAATTCCATATCTTTGGATAGGATAGTTTTAGGTCAATCCTAGTTAATTGCATACATTTTGGTGAACCTGATGTGAAGCTAACAATTTCCTTCACTTTTTTAGCCAATTGTATCAAACATATTGATATAATATATATTTGTGTAATTTTAAAAAATATTTTTAGCTATATCTATACATTTTTTTATTTAGATCTATTTCCAACAAAATATATAAAATAGAATGATACATCCATGTTTCAGTATTTTTAGAAAAAAAAATCTCTAGTGACCTATATCGAACAGGTCGATATAGTTTTATTCAAGCATATTTTATACTAATTATTTTTTTAGGCTCAATATATTTTTAACCCCAGATCTAAATTTTCCCCTAGTACACTATATAAAAGTGGGTGACAAATTTATTTTTAACTCTTTTACCAATCAAATGTATTGATATGTTTAATTTAGTTTTTTAATGCATTTTTTTCCAATCAACTATATCGATCTATTAAATTTAGTTATGTAATGAAATTTTTACCAATCAACTATATTAATTTATTTGATTTATTTATTTAATGAAATTATTTTTTTAAAATTTCTTTGATCTATTATATTTATTAATTTATATATGTCAAAAACTTTATTTACACAAATTATATTATTTTACTCAATACAATTTTATATTGTGTACAACTGCATTGACAAACACTGATACATTTTTTATTTTAATTTTCAATAATATTAAATTAAAAATAACTTTTAATTACATAATTTAATCACAAATTTCATTTCAATTTGATTGCATGTTTATTTTGATTCACTAAATGCTGAAAATTGTTTTTGATATTAATTTTCAAACTTTATTTTTTATCTATTTGGATTTACATCAAAATTATGTTTTGGTAATTTTCAAACAAATTAGTTATTATCATGAATGGATATTTACTATTTAAAATAATAATATATTGGTTATATACATCATGTCATGAGGATCTTTCCTAAACACTCATAACCATAGTACATGATAAACACAAGCTTTAGTTTCCATATGCCTCATGGTATATCTAAAATGCCTAGGATTTATTTTTTATTGAACTTTAGGAAGCCATACATCTATCTAATTTTGTAATGCATTTTTAAAAAATTAGTGCTAGGAAATCACACTCAGATTACCCTCAAAACTAAGTTTAGTGGGCTATGGGTTTTGTACTTCCTCTGTAGTTAGTGCTCTAAAATATTAAGCCGACACTATCCAATGGAAGAGACTATATTTAGAGCCTAAATTTATTCAAATACTTCATTCCATATATTTGATCTTATTTTCAAAAACATAGTTAAAAAATAATTATATCAGCTAGCAATGATATAGTTTTGTTTTATGTTTTGTAACTACATCTTCTAGTATCAATAGTTACCTATATGTATACTACATCAACTAGATTGATCTATTATCTTATGTTTGCATCCTTTAATACATCAAATATAATGAATCATTCTATCTTTATATATTTCTCTACCTATTTACTTATCAAACATATTCATACAGTTCATTTTTTCTAGTAAATTATTTTACAAGCTACATCAAATAAATTGAAGCAATCTATTTCATGTTACCCATAATTCTACCAAATCAAACTAGATTTAACACCTCAATATATATTTTATCTCATATCATATCTATGTGATAGTATCTATCATCTTCATATAGTTCAATCCCAATCTATTTTAAAGCTTTTCTACTAGACTATATCAAATAGACATATATAGTCAGTTTCACATAGATGTCATTTATGCCACATTTACTATTATATTATATCAATCTAATTGCATAATTTTATCTTAATTAATTTTAAACCAACTATATCCTCTTAGTTAATATATTTTATTTTTTATAATCTACCCTTTTCCTATCACTCTTTCAATCTAGTCAATGTCAGCCTTAATGCATTTAAATTTTGAATGGGTTTATTTTTTCTACCTACCTTGTCCACCACTGAAGACAAAATTTCATGGTGCAAATATTCTCAATCTTATCTATATATATCATATGTAATATGGTTGAAATCACTTTAAATGATGATCTAGATAATTCTAGAGATATTGATGATAATAACATTTATATTCCTAAAAACAATGGTAACTTATCTAAACTTATTTATTTCATAGTTGGATAAATTTATACCAATCTTGGGATTCCTCTTCCCAATACCAATATTTTTAATCCACCTCCTAAAATTTCTAATCAAACCCCACCTATTGATACAACTCAAATTTTTACATAAATGCTTCAATAAATGAACATAATACAAACAAATAATAGTTCAAAAATACTCTAAATGTAAAATCACATATTGTGAATGGCTAGCCATCCTCTGGTCATCATGTCTCAACAAAATCATAATTTTTTTCTTCCTCTTATATATTCATAGGAATATCATCCATCAACCTCTCATACATAATAAAATGCCACAACATCTTTAAAATGAACCTTTAACACCCTTCATTATTTCCATATACATTTCAAACACTTATCCAACTATTGTATATGATGGGACTAACTATCTTGCTATTTTTATTAAGTATTTTGGTAATCTCTATAAGGAATGGGTCCAAAATAATACCTTTACCACTCCTAAACTTCTTGTCAAAACCTTCATGGTAGATACATTAGAATGGTATAACCAACTCCCTATACATTTAATTTTACAAATATAGGATTTATCTAATGTTTTAGTAAAGTAATTTCAACGTAATGATCATGTTTAAAATAACTTTAGCCATTTAATCAATGCTAAGAAACTTCCTAACAAATATACTCACACTTTTATCAAACAATGAAAGTCTTTATCTCATAAAGCATATCATAACATGAGTGGTGATAATATTCTAAAAATTTTCATTAATTTTCTTAAATTCTCTCTTTAATACAAGGTTAGTAAATTTTGTCCCCAAACCTTAGAAGAGGCCTTTGATCAAAAAAAAAGGTAATAATTCCTTATGCTTCAATTTTACCCTTCTCATTATCCCATATAGGAATATTTCCAAAATTCAACTAATGTAATAACCATTTCCAATTATCAACTCAATCCTACTCAAACCAAAATAGGAGACAACAACTTAGTTACTTACATTATCTCCCAACCACCATTTATTGTGTCAAAAATTAGGAAGTTGTTATCTCCATATAAACATTTCATCCATAGTGATATTGTTCCTCCCTCATGGTATAATCCTAATAAATTTTGTCGCTTTCATGCTAATATTGGCCAGTCTTGTGAGAAATGTCATGCCCTTACAAAAATTGTGGTTTCCCTCTTATTAGGTGAATATTTTGATCATTATTTTATGAAAAAAAATTCATCATAATGAATATCTTAAATATTCTCAAAAGTGAATCTTTTCCAAATATACAAATCAAAAATCTCAAAAAACTTATCTAAATCCTAGTATAAAACATTACAATGAAACTTTTAGTTATATTTATGGAAATTATCACTAATATTTCAATAACTCCTAGTATCTGAATGTAGCCCAGGTCAACTACTGTCACAAACCCACTCACAAAGACCCTATGTTTTAACTTTTTAGGGTTTTATTAGTGTAAAAATTATATATTTAAAGGGCTCAGTATGTTGTTAATCTGGAATAAAATTAGCAATTATTGATTTAATTAAACTTTCCAAAAATAGAAAGTGAGAGGAGAAAAGAAACTTATCTAGAGATAAACATAGCTTTACATGGATCAAGGTACTAGAAATGACTAAGAAAACATAGAGAAATATTTTTTATTTTGACTATTTATTGAGATCTAGCTTAAGACAATAGCTCCCATGTCAGGACAATAGCACCATGTAGTGCTAGTGTATAATTATGGTGCTAATGTCCTTCCTTTAAGCACTATTTTAAACTTTTAGGGAAGTTATGAGAGGTTTTAGAGGTCTTGTAGGTGGTTTTGTGTCATTTGGGGGATCAACTATGTCACTCTTTTGTCTAAATATCTTCTAAAACCCTAATGAATACCTACACACATGAAACAATAGATGAATTAAATTTTAAAAAGAAAGGAAAATTTAGTTGTGAGATGTTACATTCATGTAGATCATAACCCCTATTATCCTAGTTGTTACGTACATTAAACCCAATGCTAGGGGTCTCAGATCACATGTAGTTCTCCCTTAAGAACATGCACCATCAACTTGCATGGTATGCTAGAATGATTTTTACTTAGGCATTTCTTTGATCAAGCATGAAAATATATAGATGTGAAGACTAAGTATTAAATAGAGTACTAAGCCATACTATTGATTGATTTTATGTAAATATGTGCCAAATTAGTAAGTTATAGATATAAAATGCCTTGTTAGGATTTTATATAGAACGATCTTTTTTTTTACCATAATACCTTATTAATTGGCTTAAAAGTCATAAAAGAGGGATAAAAACATAAGAAAATGATCAATAAGGGGTTAGGACTCAAACACAAGTGAAAGGGTATGTCAGACACTAAAGCTAAAAGTGGACAGTAGCACCATGTAGCACTATTATCCTAAAAGTGGAGCTAGTGTTTTAAGGATTATAATAGAGATAAAATCAATTAATATAGGATAATTTTCCCTATGAATAGTAAAAGGTGACCTATGACTAGTAGGATTGTCATAAATAAGGAAAATAAGACATAAAAAAGATTGAAAGACTCAAAATGACCATGCAAACAAGGATTATAATCATCACTAAGAAATTCATGTGAAATAGGAAAAAAACATAGTACTTTTGGTTACTTGAACAAATTAGGGTGTTTACATTTACCCCTTTTTATTATATTAATAAAATTAATTGAATGTACTAGAGTAAAATAAAAAGAGGAACATGTACCTATACTTATCTATGTGAGTGTAATCTAGATTTGGTCCACTTATTGGCAAAAGAAGTAGATAAGAACTAGAGTGAAATATGTGAAATGGAAACACATGATGTGGATTCCTCATGTACTAAATCTAAATATGTAAATTAAATGTGTGGAGAAATAAGGATCACTTACCCCCACTCTGAATCTGATTATGTGAACTAAACGTGTGGAGAAACAAGGCTCACTTACCATGACTCTAAATTTGATTTTGTGAATTTAATGTGTGGAGAAAAAAGTCTCACTTACCCCCACTCTAAATCTGATTGTGTGAACTAAATGTGTAGAGAAATAAGGCTCACTTATCCCCACTCTAAATCTAAGTATGTGATCTGGGTATAGTGGAATGATTATGGATCAACCACTACATATGGTCCTATGACCCAAACTAGTGAAAACTTGGTGACAATACTGGTGATGATATTGAGTGTAACCTAAAAATAAGGACCAAGGAAATGCACTCTACATCATTCCCCCTAATCTTGACATCTAAAAAAATGTAGCTGTGTATATAGATATCTAAGTAAACTAGTATACCTGAGTCAAAACTATATATTTGTGTGAACATGTGTGTCTATATAACTGATAACTTGTGAATCTAAATATCTTTGTATTTGACAATCTATGTAAAATTGTTTAGACCTGTGTGTGTGTGTGTGTGTGTGTGTGTGTGTGTGTGTGTGTGTGTGTGTGTGTGTGTGTGTGTGTGTGTGTGTGTGTGTGTGTGTATAAACCTATGAATCTAAATACTTGTGTAAAATTGTGTATCTATGTAGACCTGTGTGACTATATCTAAAAACCTATGAATCTAGATACTTGTGTAAACTTGTGTATCTATGTAGACCTAAGTGACTATATATCTAAAAACCTATGAATTTAAGTACCTATGTAAACATGTGTCTATGTGCAGACCCATGTGTCTATATATCTAAAAACTAGTGAATATTAATATTTGTCTAAACTTGTGTACCTATGTATACCCATGTGTCTTTATATCTAAAAAATTATGAATCTAAATATCTATGTAAACATGTGTATCTATATAGACCCATGTGTTTTTATATCTGAAAAACTTGTGAATCTGAATATCTATGTATACCTATGTGTCTATATATCTGAAACCTATGAATCTTAATATCTATGTAAACCTATGTACTTGCATAAACCCATGTGTCTGTATATTTGAAACCTATGAATCTAAATATATGTGGATATTCTCCCCCCATTTTTGGTGAGAGAGTCAATACTTTGGTGAGGATTTGTAACCAAAATTGGTAATGATTAGTTTTACTAGTGTTAATTATTAGGTGTAATGTTTTTTGAAGTTTGAATAATGCATTTATTGTGTCAGAGTTGATAATCAAATGTGTAATTAGATATATGTTTTGTTGGTTATTATGTTAACTATAGTGATATTGGTTTTATCATTTTTTACATTTTATAATGACTATAATATTGGTTTAACCAATATGGGACACTACATATCAATGTCAAGTATCATGTGACAGGGTAAACTTAGTAAGGTGACATTGGGTAAGTATGACTTAAATAGGTTGTTTGATTAATTTGGAAATTCATTTGGACCATTTGAGTTAAAATAAATCATGTGTCTAAGTAAGAGAAAGATGTCTAGGAGATGAAGGTCTAGCTTCTTTCACTATGAGAAGGTTAAGGCATGGATTTAGATGGTGGAGGAGGTTCACATGGTAAGGAGCTCAAACTATTTCCTATTTTTATCATTTATGTTGTCTTGTTTATTTTTTTAATTGAAAATGAACTATTTTAGAGCCTATTTTTCATAAAATGGTGCTATTGTCCAATTTTGTGTGTGATTATCTAGGCCCTGGTGCTAGTGTCTAGGGTGTGGGTCTATTTTCTAGTGTTATTATCCTATATGCAATTCTATTGTCAAATAACCTTGAAATGTGATGCTAAATATTATTTATTAATTTTTATGTGCATTGTTATTTATTGGGTTTAGTTTTTCTTTATTAATGTCTAATTTGGTTATACTCTTGTAGGTTGATTCTTGCATGAGGGAGTTTCACATAGGATAAGTGATGGAGACCTTTCAAATTCTACCCTAGGAAGATGTTGAGATGGAGGTGATCAAGAGAGAAGGTTTGATATATGTTATATTCCTAGAGCCTGTACCCTAGGTTAATCATATGATTAGTGCACTATGTATACACATAATATTTTCAAACTTTATTAATTACAAATTCTTTATATCTTTCAAGAACCCATCGAATCTTAATCTCTTTGAATGCACACCCTAAAGGGTGCACCAAAAAAGGGGAGGGCAAACCATCGGTGCTTCACAATATTTTTGTCCCTTATTACCTCTTGATATCAATCCAACTAACTCCTAAAAACATTCCCCTAAGATTTGCCTCATTTTTTTCACCCTTCTCTAGTCATTTATCACCTTTATTAGCACTTACCTAACCTAAAACACCTTTTTTATAGTTTACATTATATATTCAGCCACATTGACCTTGTATTCTTATTACAAAACTCATTAGGATCTAGGTCAGTCCTTGGTGGACCTAGTCTATGACCTAATTTATATTTGTCAATTATGATACTAGGTCAACTAGGTTGACCTTATCAGCCTAAAATTTCAAAAGGGTTTAGGGTTAGATCCATCTATAAAAACACGACCATTTTTCCATTATTAGAGAGAAAACAAGAGTTAATTATTCATTTGTGCTTATTTACAATCTGCTCTTCTACCATTCTACTTGAGGAGTCTTAACTTAGGGTTGTTACTTGGATAATAATCTTATCTTATTGATAAGTCTTGGATGTTTTAGCCTTTCTTAGTGATCCTTGAAAACCACAACAACCTCTTGATAAGAACCTTTGGCCAAGGGAGAGATTGAGTCACGATGGATTCATCTTCAAGGTAAGTATCTCTAACTTTACTCCTCTCTTTAGTAGATATAAGTAGCATAAGTAATGGATTTTGAATATATTTCTCTCTCCATACATTAGGGTTTTACCTATGCATAGGTTAATTAAAATTATCTTATGCATGTTTACTTTTATGTTTATTAACCTCCATTTTGTGCCACAATATTTGGTGAGCACTATATTAGACTTTTATTTTACTTGTTATTAGTCTAGTGAATATGAAAACATAGGACCTAGTTAGGGTTGTTGCATAGTTTCTCTTGATTGGAGGCTTTAGAACCCTCCCTAGTGATATTATTTGTGGTAATATATTCCTTGGATAGGTCTAGAAAATCCATCTTGGTCATGACCCTGATTATCTAATTTATCCCAAATCAAAATTTTAAGAAAGATTTATCTTCTCCAAGTAAGGATTTATTTATATATTTTTTGCATTTCCCATTGCATACATTCTAGTGAATCTAACCCTTATAGGTTTTCTTTCAAGCTTTCATTTCTATAATCTTATTATTTTTATATATTTTCAATACTATATCAAACTAGTTTGTATAGTTATAACTTTATGTGCATAGGTTTAACACAAAATCACATCAAAATGACTCTATTCTTTCTATGTAGGTCTTCATTAGATACAGGTTACTAGATTGAATAGGTCAACATGGTACTCTTATTTATGCCCATATAAGAATACAACATTGAATAGGTCAACTCTATCATCTTATTCTCTTTACCAACATCCATATCAATAAACTAGGTTGAACAAGTCAACTTATTCTCTCTTTCAACATTCAAATCAACAAACTAGGTCAAACATGCTAACCTAGTCATCTTATCCTTATTTAGCACACAGAGTTTTGTATAACTAGGTCAAATAAGTAAACTTAGTTTGCATAATTTGAAATTATAATTCAAGGCACTTTAGCAAATAATTTACAATCTTAATCATCATCCATCCCACCAAGGTTACTATCTTTCTCTCTCTATCACTTTAGTACTTCATTTTAGTTCTATTTTATACAAGTTAACACTCTTTAAAACTACAACCCTATAACAAACTAAGTCAACCTAGTCGACTTAGTTTTATATCCTATCTTCTATCTAAAATAATGAGTTAACCTAATTGAATATGTTATTAAAGACTCTTACTTCTACAAAAAAATAGTGACCCAATCAACTCTATTTTATACTATATGAATACAATATCATTTGAACTGACTCTGTACTATTCTAAATTTGGGAATTAATAACTATTTTTGAGTAATTAATTCACACTTTCATTTTTATTTGTTTACATGTTTAGAGTAACTCACATAGTATAAATAGATGGTTTTTCAAATTACCATTTAGTTACACTATTTTTCTCTTTTTCACGCACTACCAAATCACACAATATTCAAAATGCATTTAACACTTGTCTTCCTAAGGCATACCTACCTAGATTTCATCACCAAGGGGGAAGCCAACTTAGTTTTTTGGCCAAGTATAAATATGTGGTTAATGATATATATTGTCAAATCACCCGACACCATTATTGCTTTAATATTGTGAAGTGAGGGGCTAGGCCCCAATACCAAGTTAATACCATTGCCAACACAGATCCCTTTCATCCTAAATGTCCTAAAACCATCCATATATTACCTTTTATTTCCTTTTTTACATCTAAATTTATTATCACACTTAGAACAATGCTTCTTTATAATATAATAACACTCAAGATGACCACTTAATTAGCATTTGATTTTTAGTTGACAGCTTTCTCTTTGATCATTATGTGTTGTATTACAAAAACTTGTATTGGCTAGTGTTAGTATAAGGTTTTGTATTTGTGCCCTAATTGGATCACTCACATTGATCTAATTGTTTGTGTGTTTTCTTCCGCTACTTACATCATTTATATTTCAAAATTTTACCCTACTTTTGAACATTATCATTTTGGTTAATATAGTCTCTTACAAACTCTATCTTCCTCTTACTAATAGTACATAGTTGACTAGCATGACTGTGTCTCTTATCTATCTATTTTATCTTTTTTTTTAGTAGTACATAGTCAACCTAGTTGACTTTTTACTATTATACCTTCTATCCAATAGTACATAGTTGACCCAGTCAGCTTTGTGGTCTTATGCCTTATGTCTAGAAATACATAGTTGACCCAGTTGACTCTATACTCTTCAACCTTATTTTTAACAATATATAATTGACCTAGTTGACTATGTACTCTTCTCAACTAATTTCTAACATTAATCTATCAAACTAGTTGACCTTATATATGACTGTTACCCTTTCTCTTCTATTTAGATAATCTTGTTCTTTATCTGGTTGACTTCCTTCTCTATATGTCAGACTTAGTTCTCTATCCTTGATTTCTCTTTCTTCTTGAATAAATCATGTTTATTTCCTCAAAGCATCATGAAATCCCATAGAATATTCTTGGACAACTTGAATCCATTTAGACACTATATGGGTATTCTTTTCTCCCTTTCTTTACCTCCCAAGAGAACCCTCACTCTTGAAGTACCTCTTCCCCTCCATCTATGGATTATAACATGGTTCAAATCACACATCAAGATGAAATAGGTAGATCTGATCCTTTTTATACCTATCAAGATAATTCTCATATTTAAGCTTTTAAACATAATGTGGGAGAAATTGACACATGTCTATCCAACAATTCCACTAATACCAATTTGGGGAGTCTTTTCGTAAACACCAACCTAACAATTGATATGACTCAACTTCTTTCATAAGTCATAGAATAAATGAACACAATGAAAAATTATATATACCTCTTAAATTATTAAAATACATCATTTGATCAATATGGCTAATCAACCTCCATTTCTAATTCCTCAAGCTAATCTAAATTTTATTCTCCACCTATTAGAGATGCCTCGGGAAATATTATTCCTCAACCTATCATGAATAATAAAATGCTTAAAATATCCAAAATGAGCCTTTACCTCCTTTTATCTTGTCCATTGATATTATTAATATCTTTCCAACTATCAATTATGATAGGACTAAAGACCTTGCATCCTTTCTTAAATCATTTGGTAATCTTTATAAAGAGTGGATCCAAACTAGTACTTTGACCACAACTAAAATTTTAGTTAAAAAATTAATTGGTGATGTATTGGAATGGTATAACAAACTTTCCCAACATTCCATTTGTCAACTTGAGGATTTAGTCAATCATTTAGTTAAATAATTGTAACACAATGACCTTCCTAAAAATTGCCTTAGACATTTCATTAATCCTAAGTAATTTCTCACCAAATCAACTCATGATTTTATCAAATGATGGAAATATTTATCCCATAAGGCCAACTATAACATGATTAATAATAACTTTTTCAAACTCTTTATAATTGTTTTAACTCCTTGAATTCAATATAATGTTTGAAGTTTTGCCCATTAAATTCTTAAAAAAGTTCTTAACCAATCCAAATTTCAAGACTTATTCATCGAGAAATTTGAACCTAATACCAAATTCATGAAGGGATATTGTTAAAATTCTACCAATTCCATCATTAGAAACACTCCTCAAACCAAACCAAGAGTTTCCAAAGCTAACACTCCCCCATCTTCTCACATAATACTAATTGTGCAATAAATGTAACAATTCGTAGTGCCCTTTAAACCCTTTACTTATCTTAATAATCCTCCTAAATGGTATGAAGCTAACTAATTTTATTGGCTTCATACTAACATTGGTCATTTCCATGAAACTTATAGATGGATTACCAAATTTTTTTCTCCTATATGCTTGGTGATTCCTTAAATAATGAAGCCATGGTCCAACTCTGTTGTCAAGAATACAACACCACTTCTCAAAAATGACACGCTCCCAAAGCTTCTTATTCTAATATCCAAAAATATTTTATCACATATACTAATCAAAAAAATAACAAGGATGTTTGTGCTATTGATTTTAATTATGATCAATATTACAACAATTCTCAATATTTTAATGTATCTAAGGTCAATTATCATCGTAAACCATCTCACAAAGATCCTATCACCGAACCTAAGGAACCATCTTTGGAAGATAAAATTATCAAATATACTATAACCAATAATTTAGATTAAAAATTTAATGAGGAACCCCCTCTTTCTTCTAAATCACCAACCACTTCCATTCCTTCAAAATCTACCTTACCTTCTAAACCTTGCACCAGTTCTTTTAAATCCCATCAGAATATTCTTGAAGAACTCAACTCCATGCCTTGAAAAATTACCCTTATGGAGTTGATTTATACCTCCCCTTATCATCAAAAGTTCATCATGCAAAAATTATAATAAATTGAAGATCCATCTTATATATATATATATATATATATATATATATATATATATATATATATATATGAAGAACCACCCTTTATTGAGCCTCAACCTACTAATGTACATACCATTGAATCCATTTTTCCTTCTAACAAACCTTCCATTTAATTTCTCAAATTAGACAAGATTAATGATGGGATCCTTTTTTGTGATGATGATCCACCCCTATTCATTAAAATATCCATTAATACTACCCTTATTCATAAAGTAATAGTTGATGTAGGATTCATTATTAATTTGACATATTTATGGCTTGTCCAACAACTTAGATATAATAAGAATCATCTCAAGCAAACCCACCTAGCCTATCATGGATTTGATAAAATTAATCAAAAGCCACTCAGTTATATTTGTATTCCCTTAACAATTAGACATAAGTTAATTTGAACTAAAATTATGGTCCTTCATTTGAACCTATCTTAAAACATACTCCTAGACTACCCTTGGACTCATAGAATGAGGGCCATCACCTCTTCTAGTAGCCAATATATCAAGTTCTTACATAATGTAAAATGGTATAAAAATGAGGCCAATACCAATCCTTGGAGTATTCAACTTCCTAATCCTAAATATTAATATCATATTCCTACCATTCCAATAATCAATAGTAATCCCTTACCTAAATTCATCAACATTAATCCAGACTTATAGGTCACCCTTGCTTATTTAGATGATGATGAACTTAATGAATTTCAACATACTTATAACACTACTAAGATACCTCTTTATATCTTGTATTGATTTCCTCCTTTTTTATTAACTCATGATCACATTGTTCTTCTCATTAATGAGATCATTGATTTCCCCCTCCAAGCAATGCCCAAGATGTTTATTACCTAGAAGGTGCCTTCACATGAAATGACTATGAAGTGGAAAATTAATTCTAAGATCCTTTAATCATGTCTCCATGTAAATTTAATGATCTCATAATTTCCCTTCCAAAACTCCTCTTCAATAGCAAGTATGTACCATTTCTCCAACCTAAGATGATAACTACATCATGGCCCAAGCTCAATCTTGAGATATGGATGTTCAGAACTATAAAAAAATTATCCCAAATACATGTTTTGAATCATTATGTTCATACAATTTCCATGGATTTTGAATTAGGTCTCAAAAGTCATGTACGTCTCATTAATTCTTTGCTTCTTTCTAATTCTTGGGTGGTCAAATAAATAGTACCTTTTACACATCTATAAATTCTTGCATCTTCTATACCACCTACAAATCCCATTATTGCATTTGATTTTTCCCCCATCAAAAAAACTAATAATACACCAATCTCATTCGATCAACCTACTCCTTCTAATCTTGAGATTACATTAGATACCAATTCCACCAATGTCCATATGATACATTCTGAATATGATCACCATGGTAATAAAATTCTTTGTCTCAAGGTAGATATCGAGTATTATCATCCTCTCCTTGATTTTCCTAGAAATGAAGAAATTCTTCAATTTATTCATGCCTAAGAACCTCAACTTCCTCAACAAAATCACAAACTCAAAATTTTTAAAAATAAAGGCCCTTATTTCAAAAACTTCATCATTAGCATCGATCTTAAATAAAATCCAATTTCCTCTTTACTTATGCACCATATCATTTATAAGATGTAACTACTATGCTTATCAAAGAAACTACTCTCATTGAATATGGTACTCCAACATTCCCTCGACTACTTACAATTTTTCACAAACTTAGACCTACTGAACATGATAACTTTGGCTTATTCTTCAATAAATATCATGAGATATTTGAATGGTCTTATGAGGACATGATGGATATTAACCCTATCATTATGGTGCATAATATTATCAATTATTTTGATGCTAAACTCATGCAATAAAAGTAATGGAAATTTCCACCTGAATTTTCTACTTTATACCATAATTATATTATCAAGATTCTTGATGTTATGTTTATAAAACCCATGGACTATTCTAAATGGGTTTTTAACATCATACCTATTCAAAATAAGGACACCATGGTCATTCTCATCTGCATTTATTTTTGTAATCTTAATCTTCCTTGTCCCAAATATAATTTCCCTTTACCTTCAATAGATGCCATCATCAATTCCACAATTGGTTATAAATGTTGTCTCTTATGGATGGTTTCTCAAGTTATAACCAAATTCACATTTCCCCTTAAGACCAACATAAGATAAATTTCACCATAAAATGGGGCACCTATTGCTATGTTAAAATGATATTCATCCTTAAAAATTATAGAGCCACCTATCAATGGCCAATGACTCACATCTTTCATAATCTTATCCATAAGATTATATAAACCTATGTGAATGACCTCATTGCTACATCCAAATGTCTCAATACTCATCTATCTAATATTTTCATATTTTTTGACCACCTTATTAAATATAAAGTTATATTAAATACTTAAAAATGTGTTTTCGATGCCACATTAGGCAAACTATTAGGATTCTTAGTCTCCCGTCACTATATTTATGTTGACCCTACCAAGATTAATGTTATCATCAACATGCCCATCCCTTGATCCATTATGGACATTTACACTTACCTCAATAAACTTGTGGAAATTATATGATTCATTCCCAAAATGGCTTACCATGTCTATTTTGTCAATTCTCTTCTTAAGAAAGGTAATGCCTTAGAATGGATGGATCCCTATCAAAAAGCATTTGATAATATGAATGAATCATTGCTTCACTCACCTACTCTTTTTTCCCCTTAAAATGATTGAAATTTGATCTTAAATATGTCTTCCACACCCATATTAGTTGGGGAAATTATTTCCCAATAGGATGATACTAGAATGGAATATGTTGTCTACTATATCAGTTGAGGCCTCATTGATTATGATAAAAGTTACACAAAAGTCAAATGTGATTTCCTCACCATTTATTTTATCATTGAAAAACCTCAACATTATATGATTTATAAAACCACTTATGTTATCATCCATTCCAATCTCCTTCGTCACTTCTTCTCCAAATCCTTTCTTCATGAAGATATAATTTTCAAGTGGATGGTCCTTCTCATGGAATTTTATCTCTAAATTATTACCAAAAAAGGTGTCAAAGGACAAATCATTGTTGATCAAATTTTCATAGCTCCTATTCCAACTATCAACCTCCTTCAAGATAGTCTTCCTAATGAAAATATTCTCTACATTGAAGGTCTCAACCAAGGAATATCCCTTGGAGATTATTTACCCAACTTCACTATTGACCTGGAATCAAGCAATCTCAATGAGTCTGTTATCTTCCCCAATACTACTAAACTAAAATTAATTATCAAATAACTTATTTAAATTAATTTTTATCTACATGAGGATACTTGGACCCTTTATTTTAATGCTTTTAAATTCCTTTACAGAGTTGAGGTAGGTTGTATCCTCACAATCCTCTTAGAAAAGTCATCACATTAACATTTCACTAAACATTCAATGTCACTAATAACATGGTAGAGTATGAAGCTTTAATCTTAGTCATGAGAGTATCCCTTGATCTATATATCCAATACATACATGTTTTAGGTGATTCCCAACTCATTTTCCACCAATTCAATGGTGATTACCAATGTAAAAGTGATAATCTCATTTTTTATCATCAAATTGCAACTACCCTCACCAAATATTTTGTTTCCTTTACCATCGAGCCTATACCTCAAGATCAAAATTTTATTATCAATTCCCTTGATTCTTCAACATATATTTTTCATCCACACCAAGTTATTACCAATTCTAATTTTTTTTATCTAAATAATAAAATCCCCATCTTCTATTCAGCCATAATATTCACTTATCTACCACATTAAGGCCATCACCATTCACTAAATTCTATGGTACAAAGATGGAACATCAAATTTATCACACAAATCTCAATTCTTGTGAAAAGACTCACATTTACAAATAATATTTAAAGTATTTATTTTGATATAAAATCCAATATTATCGTAATGATAAAGGTACCTTATTCCACTTTGTTATGAAAGATGAGGTTCTTCCTTTTCTTGAATAAGCACATGGAGGACTTTACAATGGCATTTTTAGCAGACATGATACATCCCACAAATGCTTACGTATGGGATAATTTTGTCCCACTCTTGAAAAGTATGCCATCAAATTTTATAAAAAGTTTACTCCTTTCTAGATTCATGACAATATAATTTATTCACCTCACACGGAGCTTCAAACCATAGAATCTCCCTAGCCATTATATATATGAGGATTATATCTCATAGGAAAATTATCTTGATATTGAGATGGGCATGTCATTATATTCATAGCCATAAACTATTTTACCAAATGGGTTGAGGCTATGCACCTTGATTTATCTATTTTGGGAATATTAGAGTCTTATTCCTAATTTAATTAAGGGTCTAGTTAATTAAATCAATAAATAATGTTAGAATAATTAAGTTACTAATTTTTATAATTTAATTTTAATTTAAATGTTTCTAAAAATAATAATAAGTAAATAGAAATATAACTTAGCTTAAATTGGACTAAGACAACTGATACAGGGTCTAGAATTTGCTGTGCAAGACTAGGATAGTATCACAAATCAAGATTTGGATCTCATTTTTTGAAAGGATAGGATAACCAAAATAGGACACCCTAGGGTCTGACACTATATTACTCTTCTACCACTATTATCTTGGATGCTTGAGCTTTTTGGGTTTTTTTTGCTATCTATGTGTAAGTCTACCTATGAAATTTTAGATGTTGGATGTTTGTAGAACTCCTTATAGAGATAATTTCATCTTCAAAACCTAGACTCCATTATGATTTGACAAAATTTGAGAAAGAGGGGGGGTTAGTGTGTGTAAGATTCACTAAATGTGTAGCCACAACCCTTATGTGGGCACGTTGCCTACATACCAATACTTTTAAGAAGGATCAAGCCATATGTAGTTCTCCCACTTGATGTGTTTTATGCAATAGTGTGTATGAAGATACAAAATGCTAAAATTGGGTGTGCTTGAGGTGGTTAGGGTTTGGTGTAAGGGTTTGAATAAGCTTGTGGCTATATTAGATGGTTGTATGTAGATAATAAGTAAATATTCATGAGTATTCTTTCTTATATTCTTTCTTGCTTTGTGATGTTTGCCAACCACTTCTAAATGAACTTTGAATGGGATTTTATAGAGATATATTGGTCATGAGTCAAGTGTATTCATGTTTTTCCAATAATAAGAAGGATAGGAATCAAAATGAAGTGACTATTGGAGATAAAAATGCAATTAGATAAGAGCACCAAAAATAGACACCCTAGGGTCTGATGTTTTAGATTATGGTAAAAATAGGTTTTGAAGGGACCCCAAAACCCTGATACAAGGAAAGAAAGATGATGCATAAATGACCACAGGCAAAACCTAAAAAAATACTATAGAGAAGTAGTAAGAATAGGTTTTATATGGACTTGAAACCACCAAAAAGACCACAAGTCAAAACCCAGGTTTTACATAGACCTGGTTACACCATAGACAAAAGATTACAAAAAACCAGGAAACAAGACCAGATAACACAACCAACTAGAAGAACCAGACTATTCTTCCAATTCCAAAATCATTTTCACTACTTCTTTACCTTTCACAGTAGTATCCTAAATGGCAGTAGCCACCGACATGGCTCCCTCTTGCATAGCTTTCTTTTTTGAGCTCTGTCTCGTCTTTTTGTTAGGCCCCTCCAAGGATTTGATCTCCTCATTAGCTCTTTTTCCAATATTAACAACTGCAGCACATATGTTAGATGTAACTTCCTCCATTTTCATTCTACTCTCCTTGATGAGTTCCCTTGGGTTATTCTCATAGTCTTTGAGCTTGATGGGGATGTCTCTCATCTATTTTTCTATGTTATTGATTTTGTTCCAAACTGCCTTCTGGTTGTCTTCCATAATTTCCATTTTCCTTTTGAGATTCATTATCTCCTTAAACATCCATGAATTGAGTTGGAGGATAGCCTCTGCTTTGCAATTAACCCATCTCATAGGTGTGTGCCTTCCATCGTTATGCCTTTTATCACTCCACTCTTCTATATTCTTATTAGGACTGTTCCCTAGGGTCTGATATTATAGTCCGAGTTGGACACTATTGTCCTATAGGTGTGTGACCTAGGGGGATGGAATTACCATAGGAAATATATCATGGTTGAGCTAGAATTAGGTCTTGAAAGTCTATGGATGATTGGGAATAAGCAAAAAGGTGTCTAGAAGGGTCATGAGAGCATGCAAGAGGGACCTATAGGTTGGGTGTCACAAGCCACACTTAGGCTATCAATTGTCACATTTAATATGAATACATTTGCCCCCTTTTATTCTACTGATGTCATAAAATGAAATACTAGGATAAATATAAAATATAAAGCATACATGAACTTACCTATAAGGGAGAAGATCATGAAGTTGCATGATGCTATATGTACATAGAGAGAGCACATTGTGAAGTGTAAATTTTTTATGATGTTGAGTGATGATGGATGATGTTGGATATATGTTAAATAATTTTATACCAATATTAATATATTGAATAGAGTTGAGTGCTCAATTCCTTGAGAGTGGCTAAAGAATGCACAGGTTGGCCCTTTAGCTCCATCATCACCCACTAAGTAGTGAATTTATGTGATCATGCATGTGATAATTGATATTTGTACCATGTGTCCAATCCTTTTGAGTAGGTGGCTTAAGAATACAAAGGCTAGCGAGTCCTTTGGCTCCATCATTACCTCATGAAGTGAATCTATGAACTAATACTAGTATGATTATGTGTTATATGAGATGTCCCTTGAAGCCCATGAATGCTCTATAATCTTGATATGTGGCATGGATAGTTGAATGTGTGCTATAAACTAGGCCACTCTTGGTTTCTCAAAAAATGTGTAAAATAGGCTTGTATGAAAGTCACTCCAAAACTGAGAAATAGGCTTATGTGAAAGCCACTCAAAAATGATACCAACCACCTATAGATGGAATAAGGCATGAAACTACTAGGAATAATTTGGTAATGTATTAAATTTGAAAAGAAAAGAAGTCAAATGTGTCATTCACATTATCCCCAATCATTGGTGTCTAAAACATGGATTCTAATCTAGAAGTTATACCAACTACCTAATCTAAAAGTAGAAGTTAGATCCATCATGCCACACATCATACCTCCTATATCTATATTCTCTATGAAAAATTGTACTGAAACTACTAATACTAGACTAAATTATTGTTAATTAAACTATAATTGTACTTACTTTTCTATCTATTTCTAGAAAATCTAGTTTTTGTGTTTTTTGGATAGGAGTGCCAAAATTGGACGCCCTACTATCTAGTGTTGTATTCCAATCTTGGTGATCTTGTCCTATGTTGATTTTGAATACTATTTTTTAATTATCACTATCTACCTAGTGTGTTATACCTAGTTTGATGTTTGATCTTTTAACTAGTAGGAGCTCTGATCTCTATGATAAAAACCCCTATTTGTTGCCCCCTCTTTTGAGGGTAGGAATTAAGACCCTATAATTACTTCCCTCTAAATATCCATACAAGTGTGTTATGATACAAAATACATGATATATAAATTATAATTGATAAGATATCTCAAGATATATCATAGTTTGTAATGGAGATTTGTTAGATCAACAGGGGTATGCCTAGATAGATATAACAATATAATAACATGTGTAATATAGTGAACTAGAAATATAATTCTATTTAGTTGTTAGTTTTTAAGGAGGGATGGAGTATGATGCCCATCATGGCATCCAATAAATTAAGAAAATTCATGATGTGGATCATAGCTTTGAAAATAATTGAAAACAAATCAAGCAATAAGCACATAAGGAAAGAATCAAGAAGCATACAAGAGTGGCCAAGGTGCTAAGAAAATAAGGGACATGGGCACATGTCACTCATACTAGAAATCAATCATACAAGACATGTTCATATGCCATATACACATATAATTAGAAAAAATCAAGGTTAGCATGAAAGACATAATCACATAGAAGAGTACAAGCAAACGAAATTGGTAAATGTCTTAAGGCACACACAAGAGATAAAATAGGAACTAAGAAATGAAATCACATCTAGATACACATATTAATAAAAATAAGGCATGTAATATACTAGAAATACAATTTCATCTAAATAATCAAAGGAAGAATTAAAAGTATGCAAAACATGTCGTACAAGACTAGGTATATGCTAAGAAATACACAAGTTATATATACTAGTGAGTGTCGATAGAGTAATCTATGTAATCTCATAATTAATATACATCATCATGATAACTAGAGTGTGTGGTGTAGGAATGACATAACTTAGATGGTTTAGTCATATAGAATATTCCCCCAGGGGGTAGATATATCAATGTATGTCTCGAATGTAGAAGTAGGATGCCCCTTCTATGGGTAGAGTGAAGCAATCAAGTATCTAGAAGTCACTACACACACTCAAAGAAGATCAAGTGAATCATGGTAATTTAGAAAAATCAATAAACAATAGCATCAAAACAACAAATGTAAGTCTAGTATGGTAGTAGAAATGTAAATCATGGATAATGCATACAATTGAAATGTTTATGGTGTTTTTGATATATTTGAATGTTTTTGTATTTTTAAATGTTATATTATTTTTTGTATTTTGGAATATTTGAATGTTTTTGGTATTTTAGAATAATCTATATACAATCAATCGTGAGAAGACTATGTATAAAAAATACTAAGAAACTATGTACAAGTAAGCAAAAAAGAAACTATGTACAAATAATTGAAAGGAAGCTAGATACAAATAATACTGAGAAGAAATGATAATAACTAATAAGTCTCACAAGATACTCCCTATCATGGTGTCATGTATCAAGGATAAGGATCGTGCATGATCATGAAGCATGATGGAAGGGTTGAGACTATGGCTCTAAAATTTGTGTATGATATAAATGCTCTAAATTCTCTGTAGTAAACACCAATTGTGGGGTCCCCCTATAACTCTAAGAAGTGGATGCAACTTTAGGATTCTTAAGGACCCATTTGGTGGTAGGATAAGCTCTTTGAACATGTGCTCTATGTGTAGAGGCATGAGACCTCAATGATATTGACTTGGGTGTGAACATTGTGGTTGGAAGCTATCTAGAATCTTGAAATTATGGTTGCTCTAAATGAGGCCTCTGTGGAAGTGTATAAACTCTCTATGCTAGTGATGAAGGCCTCAACTATATCTAAATATGAACTAGAATAAGAAGTAAAACTAGTGGTAGAACTAAAATTGGTGATTAAACTAAAATGGGTGACTATAAAATAGTAGATGGATTTGAAGTGGGGAGTGGTGACTCATATGGAACTCCATCAATTGTAACAACCTGATTAGCATGAATTAATTTCATGAATCTATAAATTGTAGAAGGTACTACTCAAAGTTTCTAAATCCATGGCCAACCAAGTAACATATCAAAAAATCCTACACTAGGAATAATAATAAATGGTATGTCCACATGTGTTGGACCAACCTATAGAGTAAGTACAATCTCACCTAATGAACTCTATATGTTCCTACTAAATTCATTGATGATTATGTCTATTAGGGTAATATCCTACTCTGAATATCCCAAATGCTACAATAATGTCATAATTCACATGTTCACACTAGATCTATTATCTATGAAAATATTATGAATAGGATGATTATGAATGTAGGCTCTGATAAAGAGTGCATGACAATATAAATCATCCTTAACTATCTCCTACTTTGAGAAGGAGATGGAAGGTCTAGCTAAAACTCTAGAATTGTATACACCAATTATGTTTCTCAAAGGGTGTAACTCAACTGAAGATGCTTGATATGTAGCTGGTGGAGGATGTGCATGATATGCATGGTAAACACTTGATGTATCCCCTACATCTTGTTTAAAATCTTATGGGAAAGGATCTAAAAATATTTTCAAAGATTTATCCTATGTTTATTTTTCTTGAGGAGGCTCAACTGGAGTGTTAAGATCAATAATGTTTCCATCTATCAAGTCCTATATTTTGTGTTTAAAATTGATGCATCTATTTGTTATGTGGCTTGGTGCCCTGTGAAAATCACAAAATGCATTCATAACACATCGTCATGAAAGAGGATTTGTTGGATCAACTTACTAAATATGAGGGACATATATGATATTACTTTCCAAAATATGCTATAAAACTCTAGCTAAAGATACTGGTAGATTTCGAAAAGTTTGTTGAGGAGGTGTTGATAAAACTACTCATCGAGGTGGATCTAAAGCCACATTGATTATAGGTTAATTTTGACTCTTTATATCATTTACCTTTACTTTGTATGGGACTTCATTGTTATTTTAATTTGTTGTTTTGGATATAATTGTTTACTTGAGTTTGCCCATTGTAATTAATTTGACTTCCCTTTCCTTTAGTGTATGACATAACTTAGTGAAGGAAGAGAACCTTTTAAACATTATTAATTCATGTAAATATGGTAGAAGACTATGTTTTAAGAGATCTTGTAACTCTTGATCAGCCATGGGGATAGTCATCTTAGCCAAGATAGTCTTATATTGAAGAACATAATCTATGAGAAGCTCATTTGACCTTTTTTCTATTATGCAACTTGGGCATAACAAACCTTATCACCAATGTTAATGCTAAAATGAGCTAGGAATATGTTAGCTAAAGGATTGCATGCATTGACCGACTAATTTGGTAGACTATAAAACCATTGTAAAGCATAATCTTTTAGACTCTATGGAAATAGCTAGGTTAGTAGCCAGTCATTTGGCACATAGTCCAAGCATGTTGCATGACAAATAGCAAGATCACACTTTCCATCATATAGAATGATCTTGGGTTAAAAAAACCTTGTCGTAAGGGTGTCAAAGCAATATGGCATGCCAGTGTTGTATGTAGTAGAGTAAGAAGAGCCAAAGCTTATGTAGGTATAGAAGCACCTTACTCAAGATGTAGCACCTTGGATTGAAAAAATTTAATCTCTTACATAAGGTCTACCACATCAAGATAAAAATATGTACTAACAATAACTGGTGGTGCCTTATAGGAAGGTTGGGCTGCTATAGTGCATTGTTGAGACATAGTTGCCCCTATAGTGTCATTTACAACTAGATGCTCTAAAGGAATGTAAGACTTAACTTGTTTAGCATTTTTTATTTACATGATAGACTTTAAGATAAGAGTATGATCTCAGGGATATTCCATGAGTCTTTCTTGAAAACATTGTAGGATCAAATATTTTTTGAGGATAACTTCATTATCAACTATAGGTGAAAGTGGATCAAGAGTTTGATGTGGTGGGTCATGAACATCTGTGTCTATATCATTATTGTTATTCTCATATTGCTCATTTTCAAAATTATCCTCATAGAAATTGGTGTAATCTAGATGTGTAGGATCTATATCAGGAACTTGAGCTAGTTGTTTATCCATGGTCTATGGTTGGGTTGAAGGAATATAGGTGAATTCAGGATGGTTGCCACTAAGTCTTGCACTTTATCTCAAAGGAAGAGATGCAAGGAACTTAGGTGGCATAAGGAAAACAACTTGAATAATGAAATAAAATATTAATATGTAGGTAAAAAATAAAAAAAATATTGGAAAAATAGCAAGGAATTTACCCTAGGGTTTTTAGGTTTTTTATGCATAAACAAAGTAAGTTAGGTTCACCAAATGATTTAACGATTTTAGGAATACTGGAGTCTTATTCCTAATTTATTTAAGGGTATGAGTTAATTAAATCATTAAATAATATTAGAATAATTAAGCTCCTAATTTTTATAATTTAAACCTTTCTAAAAATAGTAATAAGTGAGGAGAAATATAACTTAGCTTAAACTGGACTAAGATGGCTGAAATAGGGTCTAGAATTTGTTGTGTAGGACTAGGATAGTGTTTCAAATCAGGATCTATCTTTCATTTTTTTAAATCATAGGATCACCAAAATAGGACACCCTAGGGTCTAGTTTTATAGTCCTCTTCTGTCATTGTTTTCCTAGAGGCCTAAGCTTTTTGGGTTTTATCCGTTATCTTTGTGTGATTTTGTCTATGAAATTTTAGATGTTGAATGTCTATGAAACTTCCTATAGAGCTGATTTAGTCTTCAAACCCTTGACTCCATTATTCTTTGACAAACTTTGAGAAAGGGGTGGGTGGATTAGTGTGTGTAATATACACTTAATGTGTATCCACACCCCTTGTGTGGGCACGTTGCCTACATACCAATACTCCAAAGAGGGATAAAGCCATATTATTTCTCCCACTTGATGTGCTTTATGAAATAGTGTGTATGGAGATGTCAAATGCTAAAAATAGGTGTGATTGAGGTGGCTAGGGACTGGTGTAAGGGTTTGAATAAGCTTGTGTCTTTATTAGATGGTTGTATGTAGAGAATAGGGAAATATTCCTGAGTAATCTTGCTTATATTCTTGCTTGCTTTGTGATATTTTCCAGCCACTTCTAAATGAACTTTGAATGGGCTTTTATAGAGATCTACTGGTCATAGGTTGAATGTATTCATGTTAGGATGATAACAAGAAGGATAAGAACTAGAAAGATGTGACTGTTGGAGATAAAAAAAACCAATTATACAAGAGCACCAAAAATGGACACCCTAGGATTTGATGTTATAGGCCAAGTTAGATGCTATTATCCTATATGTGTGGGACCTATGGGGATGAAATTATTATAGGAAATGTAGCCTAGCTAAGCTAGAATCAAGTCTCAGAAGTCTATGGATGATTAGGAATAAGTAAAGGGTGTCTATAAGGGTCATGAGAGCATGCAAGAGGGACCTATGGGTTGGGTGTCACAAGCCACACTCAAGCAACCAATTTTCACTTTTTATATGACTACACACCTCATTAATGTCACCAATACCAACATATCCAAATTCACCCTTAATCAAATCATTTTCCAATTTAGTTTCCCTCATACTATCATTTCAGATAATGATGGTGGTAATCAAAAAAATAAAGGCATCAAACAATTATGTATTAAATTTAAAATCAATCACAGATTTTCCACACCCTACCATCCATAATGTAATGGCCAAGATGAGACCATAAAGAAAATTCTTAATTAAATTATCCAAAATATAATTTGTGAAACCCACATGGATTGGCATCTTCATCTATGTCCTACTCTTTCGGCCTATTATACTAGCATACACACTACCACTATGACAATGCCATTCACTCTAGTCTATGATTCTAAATCAGTCCTCCCATTAGAATTTGAGCTTCCCTCTCTTTATATATCTCTTCATTTTATCATACCTGATGAATAATTAAGTGAATCTCACCTTTATTCTCTTGATCTCCTTGATGAACATCATTTTTTTGCCTTATAACATAATCACCAATACAAGGCTCATATTTTCAAACAACATAATGAACATGTTAAAATTCACAAGTTTAATGTTGGTGATGTTGTCCTTAAATTAGACTACACTCATGACAAAGAAGGTAAATATGCCCAAAATGGTGGGGACCTTATTTAGTTAGAGATATTCTTGGTCCAAATACCTATCACCTTCAAACCAATGAAGGTCATATTTTTAAATAGCCCACCAATGCACAATTCCTCAAGAAGTATGTTACCTAGATCCTTCCCTTCTTTTCATGATTTATATATGCTATCTATCTAATAATTTTTGTAGGATACTTATATGGGTCTCACCCTCTATAATATTTATCTCTTTTCACAAACTTTAGTTCTTCCTTTTGGTCCTTTGGTTTCCCCCTTTATCATGAGTTGCATTGTAAAACTATGGATTGGACCCAATTTTCCTCATAATTTCACTTTTGTTCTATTTATTTCCTTTCTTTCCAATACTTTTTGGCACCCACTTGGGTTTCTATTTTGTGAGTTGCAGTGTAAGGCCATGGATAGGACTTGGCCTTCTCACAAATACCATCTTTATATTATTTACTTTATGCATGATTTTTGCACCTTCACGGGTTTCTCTTTTATGAGTTTTAGTGTAATACCATGGAGAGTACCTAGCCTTCCTCATAAAATTACCATATATTCATTTAATGTTCCTTGTAAATAAATTATTTTTTAATGGTTTTGAGCTTATGATCCTTGCTCTTAACTTTCTATTTTTCTTCTTTTGATAGATTAAACTTGCATAACAACTTATGTTTGCATGTTTTCCTCCATTTACCTTATTTTTATGACAAATAATCACATGTTTACTGTCATTATATCCCTGTTTCACCCTTTATCACATTTTTTACAATTTGAATTAATTCAAATTATTTCATGTCTCATTTCTCTTGATTCCCTTTTTTTCACTCCATATTGGATAAAATAAGTTCAAATTCAAGATAACACTTTTATATTACCTAAATTTATGAGACTCTTAGACACTATTCTCTCTAGGTTCTCTCTCTTAGTAACTAAGTCCAAAGTATTCAAATGAAAGTCATCTTTAGCACCCATGTTTGGTTTTCCAAATCCATGTGGAGGAGAAATATAAAGATCCATCAAGAAAATTAAAATTAAAATCATTTGAAATGTAATGATAAAAAAGGAAACATACAAATCTAAAAAGTTAAAAACACACCAAAAAACATGATTACAAACACATATCCTATCTCTAATTTAAGCTCAAACTTCACATTTAGCCTCACAATAGAGCCGAGTTCCATTGGGGTGTGGTAGGCCAATATATTGGAATAAGAGAATTCAACAAGCTCTATGGTGTTCCCTACTTTCTCACACAAGTACCCAATCTTCATAGTAGATTGATAGATCTATAAGGGGTCTTAAAGAATGGGGAACACATTTTATGAAGGTAGGTCCATATTAATTTTCATACATATTGCCTTCATGGGATGATTTGCATACTTCATTTGCTGACCTAAGACTTGTGTGTCTAAGAGAAGATCTTTAGAGTCCTTAAGGTCAAAAGTCCTCTTATTTTGACAAACCTAATTTGAGTGTCTTGACTTCAATAAAAACTTTATTTACTTTGGTTTTTCCTTCATTATCCCCTCCACCCATTTCATTTCCCCCCTTGATAAGAACTTATGATTCTAAATATGTTTTCCCTTCTTCTATATTCCCTCTTATTCACATCTTAAAACCATTCTAGCACTACTTTGTTTTACTTTTATTTATCTTTAAAAAAAACAATATGCTTGAGCAACTATGGATTACTTTCTTTACACTACGACTCTACATTTATAGATATTCCTTGATTTATTTTTACCATTTGTTATTATTATACCACCCCTTTTTTTGGACACCTGAGTCCATTTTTACTTTATTGTACTTTTTTCACTTTTGAGTGAGGTCTTCTTGTTACTCCTCACTCACCAATGTTGTTTTCCATGTTATGAACTTTTCCCATTAATGATTGAGTAAGGATTATTATTACTCACTCATCATTGTTATTTTACCATTTTTTCTTTCCCATCTTTTTTAAAGTAAGGATTGTTACTTCTTTCACATTGATGTTTTATTAACATCCTTTTTCACATGTATCCTTGGTTTGAATTGGTGAGTTTTCCTTTCTTACTCAATTTTTACTTGTTCAATTTTTCCAATCTTTAGTATCCTTATATTTTCGATTACTCAATTTAATATAAATTTTAACTTGATCATTTGGTCTACCATATCATTTATCACCCCAACTTCCAAAATTTTCAAGAATATCCCATCCACATAGCACCAATTATCTTGGCTTTTTTACATTTTTTTTTTTTAGTTTTGTATCCTTGGGTTTGTCAAAAGTAGTCTCTACACCTTCCATGATCAAAACTACAACCATAGTAGATAACCATACAATGATAAATACAAGTCAAGGTATGCATACTTTTATTTTTAGTCATTTCAATTTTAGTTTTTTTATTTAAAATACTATAACCTTTTTTAGCTTTAGAATTATGTGTTACTATGTTATTTCTCAAATCACCATCCCTTGTTACACCTGCATGACATGTGATGAGCTTTGAGTGGGGCATATGTATACACACAATATTTTCAAACTTTATCAATTAATGATGTTTTATATCTTATAAGAACTCGTCAAGTCTCAATCTCCTTGAGTGCATGCCCTAAGGGATGCAATGGGAAATGGGTGGTTATACCATTGATGCTTCATACGATTGTTGTCCCTTATTACCACTTTATGTCAATCCAATTAGCTCCTAAAAATATTTTCTTAAGCTTTGCCTCCTATTTTTTACCATCCTCTAGTCATTTACCACCTTCATTATCACTTACCTAACCTAAAAACCCTTTTTTATAGTTTACATTACATATTCAACCAAATCAACCTTTTATTATTATTGACAAAACTCATTAGGGTCTAGGTTGGCCCCTAGTCAACCTAGTCCATGACCTAGTTTATTTTTTGTTAATTATGATATTAGGTCGACTGGGTCAAACTTGTCAGCTTAAAATTTAGTAAGGTTTTAGGGTTAGATCTACCTATAATCCATTTATCTATTCTTAGAGAGACAACAAAATTTAATTATTCATTTGTGCTTCTTTACAATCTAGTGTTCCACCATTCTACTTGAGGAGTCTTAACTTAGGGTTTTTATTTGGAGAAGAATCTTGTCTTGTGTAGAAGTCTTAGATTCTTTGGACTTTCTTTTTGATCCTTAAAAACCACAACAACCTCTTATTAAGAAATTTTGGCCAAGTGAGAGATTTATTCTCAACAGGTTCATCTTCAATGTATCTCTAACTTCGCTCCTTTCTTTAGTAGATAGAAGTAGCATAAGTAATGGATTTTGAATATATTTCTCTCTACATGCATTAGGGTTTAACCTATACATAGCTTAATTAAGATTATCTTATGCATGTTTAATTTTATGTTTACTAATCCCCATTTTATGCCACACAATTTGGTGATCACTAGATTAGACTTTTACTTTACTTGTTACTAGTTTAGTGAATATGAAAATATAGGACCTAATTAGGGTTACAACATAATTTTACTTGATTAGAGACTTTATAAACCTACCTAGTGATATTATTTGTGGTAAGAGACCCCTTAGATAGGTCTAGTGGATCCATCTTGGTCATGACCCTGATTATCTAATGTATCCCCAATCAAAAGTGTAAGTAGGATTTATCTTCTATGAACTAGGATTGATTTATAGATCTACTACATTTCTCATTACATACACACGATTTTAGAGTAAGGATGTAGATACACACATGTTTTGATTACCCACTAGTTAGATGACTAATACAATAGAGGATGTGTACCATATTTTTTTATTTCTAATCTCTACGTAGTGAGTTATATTTCAAGATGCTACTAGTACTCGGTCCATATAGTAGGTGTCTATATATTTCTCTACCATGGTGGTAAGAACCCACGTGTAGGGAATCTTAGTGATATATTATTGACCTTGATTATGACTACCAAGGTTTCATAATTTTGGAATATTCTAGATATTTTACTACATTAATTTGTGGTTATAGATGGGAGTGGTGTTTTAATTTTTTATAGAATGCAAGATATAGTGTAGGATATCAAAGAACATGGCACTATGTACTTTTGGGTTCGTACAATCCTAGATCACATGTATAAGGATCTATATAATTTTACATAGGAGATTTGTGGTGGAGATATCAAAGCATCAACATTATTACATTATTAGACATATAAGCAATAGCTATGAGTAGGCTAGTTACATGTGCATGTATTGGATGGGCTCATCCATAGTTATTTGTAGAGAGATGGATAGGTTTAGGTCATGCACCTAGGAGGAGAACTATATAGATTCAACAATTTTTAGATGGTTTGACAATAAGTGATATTATTTGGAGACCCTATAGGGGTTATAAAGGGTGACTTGAGGATAGTATGCAGTTGAGGTGGATTCAAGTGAATTGGTGGATACATGACTACTAGGATAATGTATATGAATTATTTAAGTATGAGTGAGTCACATGATAGTTTAGTGTTATGATATATGTACCCCCAAGACCTGTGATATGGTTGAGGAGTTATGAGGATCCTACAAGGATAGATAGTATGCCAAGGCCATCAATTGTTGAGTTAGCTCATATTCCATTAACAGAGTGGAACCCTAATATTGATATACCATATAGATGATGTAGGAATGACTAAGGCCTACACATATAGTGGAGTGAACATATATGGGCACCTCTATTTTTTATAGGTGGGAAGATTTTAGAGGATGTGTTAGATGTATACCACTTGAGGGTTGTTAATGGTAAGTTGATATAATATGTTTTTATATTATAGGTAAATTTATTATGTCTTTATGGGTAATCTAATGAAATATGTGGACATTTTTAGGTTTAGGGGATGACAAGTACTGGGAGGTCATCATTGATTTATCACTACATGATTTGACATGGAATGTTCCTAATGATGTCATTTAGTATGAATTGGTGGAGAGGGACACTAATATGGTTGGGGTACATGCCCATTTATTTTATCAAGTTATGATAGTTATTGGTCATATAGGTGAGTGGTAGTAGATATATATGAGGCACATGTTGAGTTTCATAGGCATACCATGTCCACACCTGATGCTCTAGGTGGGGATATTAGTTAGATAGTAGATGACTACATACATCTTCGATGAAAGAATGTGAGTCTATGGATGAAATTGTATGTATCATGAGAGAGAGAGAGAGAGTAGATGGAGTTATCAATATATTTCATGATAGATATTAGGGCCTATAATTATATATTTGATTATATGAGAGTGAGAGTGAGGGATATGGTCCCATTAATCATATATACATCATTAAGTGATGGACTATATTTGTATTGAAACTACATTCTAAGTTATATATGGATTTTTGTTGTTTAAATTGGAATTATGTGTATTGGTAAATAGATATTGTTAGATGGTATGTGTTTAGTTATTTATTTTGTTTGAAATTATGATATTTGTATAATGTTTTTATTGAATTAGAATTAATATTTTTTTTAATGAATGTTTAGACATATGTGTAGTGAATTATGATTTTGTATTTATTTGTATAGGGTTTTTTATTTATATTCCATAATATTTTTATGTGTATAACATATAAAAATATTATGCCCTATCTAAATCCAAATTACATGGAGAACCAATGAACATAATACTCATGTTATGTCTATGTTGAAGGAGACTGTGAAACTCAAGCTGCATGTGATGCACTACAAGTGTGTAGATGTGTAGACTCTTATTCAAAAATATCGATTGGTTGAAGTGTTAAAATTTCACTCTAATTTATATGATTTATGGAAAATATCTTGATTTATGTATGAATTAGAGCTACATTCTAATATTTTTAATTATCTCCATATATATTTATTGGTTTTTGAATTGAAACTATTTCTTTAGGTTTGTACTTATTCCCATATATTTGATTGGTGTATGCACTAGGGTTGAATTATAATATCTATAAATATTTCCATATATATTTATTAGTTTTTGAACTAAAACTATGCCCTTGGGTTTGTATTTGTTTCCATATATCTTGATTAGTGTATGCACTAGAGTTTCATTCTAATTTATATAAACTGGTTACCATTGCTACTAAAACTATGGTGTACAAGACTAGTCATAAATAAGTGTCCTAGATGTCATAAGTCTCGTATGATGAGTAACCAATGGTTACTTAAAAATAAAATATTGGGATAATTCTGTCATAGAGGAGTATAATCTAGGAGATTATGGTGAATGAGATCTCGGTGCCACTTATGTAAACTCTATGATGCCTTTAGTAACATACTAGTCAATATGAGCTCAAAGTACATAACAATGATCATTTCTATGTCCATTTATCTTATGAAAATCATAATATAGATTATGTGGTACCTAGTGTAAATAGTGTGGTTGATGATGATGAGTATAAGTAAGTGTGATCATCCACCTATCTAATATTTTAATCAAAATGTCATGAGGCCTAGCCATATCTATAAATTGTATAACTTGATTGTGTATATCTTTTGTTATGCTCATTATATAATGTGTTGTGTAGAGTGGCTCTTTTCCCTTATTGATTATATTTATTGGTGGCCTCTATTCTACTGATCTCTTAATTTGAAGTCGAGTAGGCTCTTGTACTAGATCAGATGACTGAGGATGTGAGGGTCTTATATCCAAATCCTCCTCTAATTATGTAGCTACTAATCCCAAATCTACCTCTAATGCTATAGCTATGTTACATAGATGTTAAAATGATTTAGATGTTTGATATAGCAATATCTCATTGAGAGGATAGATTAAACTTATGGAAAAATGTACTATACTTCTAAATATGTTAGTTGATAAACAAATTGATGTAAACAAGCTTTGGTATTTAAAATTTATTCAAATGTTGTCTCTATTTCACCTTGATGTAATGAACGTAACCTCTTATGTGTGACTAGAGGTCCTTTATTCTATATGTAATGCCTAAGAAAGACTATCTCTATCTCCTCATATGTGTGTAGATATCCACTAGGGATTATATGTTGGAACTAATCTAGTGTTTTCCCATTTAGGACTTTGGGAATAATTGTATTAGTGTTAACTTATATGTAATATGGTCTATGGATTTCTCATAAGCCTAAAGGTGCGAGTATGGATTTCCATGCCCATCAAATATAGGTAATATTAGTATCTAGAAAATGTGTGGTAACCTTGTAGTTGAGATTATTCATGGAATAGGATTTCCATGTATAATATTGGCATTGGCTTAATATTGGTATGTTTTGTTCTCCAATGTGAGATGGTGTACTTGTTGAAAAGCACCCAAAACATGCATTAATCAAATTAACACTTGTGAAGGTATATTATTATCATCAATGGGTTAATTTAATGGTTGAATTTATTTATCTTAGCCATTAGTATATTTTATTGGAAATCTTATTTAGAGAGATTTAATTTATTCTCAATAACATTTGGAGGTGTGATAACTAGGACCTAGTTAGAGGTAAATGAGTTACCACCCTCATTTTAGTTAGTTTGAGAAATAGGTTCTAATGTAATAAGGGGGGTTAAGGTAGATTCATTGGTATCTCTTATATTTTTAAGTTGTGAAGAAGTATCACATGTTATTTGAATAGAAGGTACTTTATTCTCAAGTAAATGTAAATTATGAACATAATAATAAGTGTGTGTGTGTGTGTGTTTGTTTTTGTTTTTGTTTTTTTTTTTTTTTTGTTTTTTTTTGTTTTGTTTTGTTTTTTTTTTTTTGTTTTGTTTTGGTTTTTTTTTTTTTTGTGTGTGTGTGTGTGTGTGTTTACATGTGACCTAGTGTTTGGTTGAACAAGAGAAATATGTGAGGTAGGATAAGAATTATATTCTATGTCATTTTCATCATAATCACAATTATCCCATGGTTCATCAAAATCATAATTTAATTAATTTGTATAAGTAAGAGTAGAAGAAGTATCATCCACAGAGAGAGAAAAGGGGAATATTTTAACTTTTTACTACTATGAAATGTGTCATCATATGTAGGTATAATGCAAAACATTTTTTCACTATTTATATTTTTAATGCAAGCATGATTATCCCTCTCAATTTTTGTATCAAAGATAGGAGAAGTAACAACCATGTTTTCTTTTTGCATATTATGGCATAAAGGAAAAGAATTACAGAGATTTACATATCAACTTATTGTAAAGAATCATTGCATTGAGCTTGGAATGTGACAGAATATGATAAAATAATATCATCCAAATTAGTTTGTGCATTGCTAAAAGGTGTTATATCATTGTTACTTACTTTCTCAAATGTAACTAAGAAGGGTAAAAAAATGCATTGTTCTTATCTACTTTACTTGAATTATGCAAAAGTGGTTTTCGTGTAGTGAACTTATATTTAGTAATTTGAATAACGAATTATCAATAGTATTGAAAAGCTATGATCACATTGGAATAAATCACTACCAATAAAAGGTTCTTTTGGAATTATATTGTTAGTTGATTTTGTGGAGTAAGAGAAGAGTGAGAGGAAAGAGAAGATTATGTATATAATATATCCTCATGTTCATTTTAATTGGCATGATTATAGTAATCCTCTTATCCATCATTATAAAAATATTCATCATTATCATCAGCATCATCATCATCATCATCATCATCATCATCATCATCATCATCATCATCATCATCATCATCATCATCATCATTATAAATTAAGCCATTAGTATTCTCTAATGTACAATCTTGAAAATTAGTCCATTCATTTTTATAATCATGAGATAAATTCAAGAATGCATCATTTGGATGAGGTGTAGAATATTTTTTATATGCCATTTTAAATTTCCCAAATAAGATAGTGTAAATAAGGAATGACAAACACATAAGAGGTAGAATATAATCTAACATAAGTATATGTGCAATGTGATAAATTTTGAACAAAGTTTATAATAAAAAATAGGATGGTAATGTATACCCTAATTACTAATATGTGTATGTATAGGGTCCTAGTATGTGTATATAGGGTTTTGATATAGGTTTGTGTTGCAAAAATTTAAATTACACTAAATAAATGAAACCCTAATGTAGGATTTATTAAATTAGCTAGGTTATGCCAAAAATTTGGAAAATCAAAATTTTATACCCCTAATTTAGTGCATAATAATTTGATAAGGTAAACCCTAAGAAAATTTAGGGTTTTAAGGAATATTATAAGTTAGGTTCACCAAATGTTTTAACCTTTTAGGTTTTTACTAGTGTAAATCTTATGTAGTTAAATGGCTAAGTATGTTTCTAATCTAGAACAAAACTAGGAATTATTTATTTAATTGAACTTTCCAAAAATATAAAGTGAGAGAAGAAAAGGAAATTATCTAGAGTTAAATAGATTTTTACGTAGATCAAGGTACTATAAACAACTAAGCAATCATAGAGGAATCTTTCATATTTTGACTATTTATTGAGATTTCACTTAAGACAATAGCACCCCTATCAAGATAATAGAACCATGTGGTGATAGTGTACAATTATAGTGATAATTTCCTTCTTGTAAGGATTGTTTTAAACTTTCACTGAAGTTGTGGGAGGTTTTGTAGGTTCCATAAGTGGTTTTGTGTCATTCAAGGGCTCGTATGTGTCACTATTTTGGCTGAATCTCTTCCAAAACCATAATGAATACCTACACACATGAAAAAATAAATGGATAAAATGTAAAAAGGAAAGGAAAAATTGGGTTGTGAGATAATACAATTATGTGAATTAGAATCCCTATTTTCTTATCCATTGCCTACATTAACCCCAATTCAAGGGGTCTTAGATCACAAATAGCTATCCCTTATAGAACATGCACCATAAATTTTCATGTTATGCTAGAATGATTTTTTCTTAGGATTTTATATTATCAAGCATGTAGATGTTTATGTGTGAATATTGAGTAGTATTCATAGTGTTAAGATGTATTATTTATTTATTTTATGTAAATATATGCCAAAATAATAAGTTCTAGATGTAAAATGCCTTATGAGGATCTTTATATAGAAGGATTTTTTTTAACCATAATACCTTGTTCATTGGCTAAAAAATCATAAAAGAGGGATAAAAACATAAGATAAGGCTCACATAGGGGTTATGACTCATACATGATTGAAAAGGCCCATCCCACACTAGTTTCATGTGGTGATACTATCATGAAAGTGGTGCTAGTGTCCTAAGGCTTAGAATGGAGGTAAACTCAAGGAAGATAGGCTAAGGTCTATTTTTATTGGGAAAAGGTGACCTATGACTATTAGGAATGTTACAAATAATGAAAATAAGACAATAAATATTAAAAGACTCAAAATGACCATGCAAACAAGGATTATAATCATCACTAAGACTTTCATGTGAAAGAGAAACAAAAGACATAGTTATTTTGGTTGCTTGACCAAATTAGGGTGTTTAAACACTATTAATAAACCTAATAATCCATATATTAGGGAACAACTACTTAAACATATAACTAATCCTATTTATTTTTATAATAACCTACTAGTGATGAGTCAACTTCATAATTAGATCCTCAACCTAGTTATTACATCCCTTTTAATAACATCACCTATAATCAACCTAAACCTCATGTTAGTTCTTATTCCAAATCACATTGTAATTTTTTAGATGGACTTTACTCCATCCCTTCAAAAATTACACTCATGAAATTAGTAAGAACTTCTCCTTATCATTGTAAGTTCTTTATGTAGCAATTACAAGATATCAAATAGCCCATGTCTCATGATTCCTATATACCTACTTATATCATTGAAGGTCTAACACCTATATAATTTCATTATATTGAAACCATTTATCCACCTTATTTTTCTATGAAACCCATCATATATTTTCTTGAATAAGATATGATTGATGATGAAATTATTTTTTGATATGATAACCCACCTCTCTTCATTAATATTGAATTCAATGATACCTTGATAATAAAATTCCTGGTGGATGAAGGTTTAGGAATTAATTTTACCTCTATTTGTTTACTCCAAAAAATCACATACTCCAAATAAAACCTTAAGAAATTTTAGCTTAATTATCATAGATTTAATAAAACCAATCAAAATCATTTTAGTTTTATTTAGCTCTCTCTCACCATTAGACCCAAAATTATATGCACTAAGATTATGGTTCTAGATACTCCACTCTATTACAACATACTTTTAGGTCATCCATGGACTCATCACATGAGATATATAATTTATTCATGTAGACAATGCATCAAATTTATCTATAATGGCAAACATTATAATCATGAGGAAGATCCCAACCCCTGGAACATCCAACTTCCAAATCCCAAATCTCAATATCACATACCCACTACTACTAATATTAGTAGTCCACCTCTTCTTGAGTTTATCATCATGCATCCTAATCTCCATGTCACTCTTTCTAATTCTTTGATGATGAACCCAATGCATTTTCAAACATTTATAATACAGCTCAATTATGTCCTTATATATCATAATGGCTCCCTCTATCTCTTCTTCCATGAAATAGGCCCATCCCTCTAATTTATGATGCCACTGAAATTCCTCCCCCATGAAATGATCATGAATCCTCTTACATAGAAGGTGATTTCACTTGTAATAAATATGGGTTAGCCAAAAAAATTCATGATCTTCTAACCATGTCTCCTATAACTTTTAGTAACATGGGTATTTCCAATATCAACATCCATACAACACTAATAAATCTACTTCTCATACATGTAACATTTATTCATATTAATATTATGTCTATATTATGGCCAATCTAAATCATGAGACTTGGATGTGATGCATTATCAAAAGACTTTATCCAAAATGTATGCCTTTAACATGATGTTCATGTCTTTCATATATCTTCTACCTATATTGATATTGAATTAAAAACATAAGGTTATGTCCCTTATATTAATCCACCCTTGATAGACACAACATGGGTTGTTCAAAATATTATGAATATTCCCACATCTGAATTCATCAATCAATTTGATATTATTTTTCCTATTTCTCATCTTTTAGATTGTGTCAACCAACCCAACAAAGTTAAATCTTTAATTTCAAATTACATCAGACAAATTTCATCCCCACTTTTAGTTAAATACATTATCCAATATGATTCATTTAAACCTATTTTTTATACTCTTAATAATACTAGCCAACACGATATAGTCTAGACTTATTTTCTACCTTCTACTCAACCCCTTAAAATTACCTTTGATGTTAAGGATATGGCTATAAGATAAATACATTTTAAGTATGATAGTAAAGCTAATTATATTGTATATATTGAAGTGGATTTAAAATACTATGGACCTTTAAACATGCTTCATAATGATGAAGCTATCTTAGAGCTACTCTATGTGAGAGAATCTCAACTTCCACTCCAACATCACAAGATTGGATATTTTCATAAAAAGGATCCTTATTTCAATAATTTCATTGTTAGTATTAATCCAAAAACACATAATTATTAAAATCTTCCTCCAGTTCCATATCATTTCTAAGATGTAAATGTCATGTTTATCAAGGAAATTATTGTAATTAATTATAGCACTACTACCTATCCTAGACCCATTATTATCGCTAAAGAACTTCTTCCCATAGAGCATGATAACTATAGTATCTTCTTTGATAAATGTCATGAAGCCTTTACTTGTTCATATGAGGATATGCCTAGTATTGACCCTAGTATCTTTGTTCATAATATTATCACCTATACATATGTAAAACTAGTTTGTAAAAAGAAATGAAAATTTCCTCCTAAGAGTATACCCTATATCTTTAAAAAATCAACAAGCTTTTAGATGTTAATTTTATCAAACCTATCAATTACTTGAAATGGGAATCCAAAAAAAATCATGTTTTTAAGAAATCCACCATGGTCATTTGCATTTGTATTAATTTTCATAATATCAACTTTGCATGTCCTAAAAATAAATTTATTTTACCATCAATTGATTCCATTGTTGATTATACAATCAGATATTATATTTTATATCTCATGGATGGTTTCTTTGGATATAATAAAATTCACATCATTCCTGAATATAAACATAAAACTACTTAATGAATGGGTAACCTATTTCTATGTTAAAATGCCTTTCAGTCTTAAAAATTATGGTGATACATACCAATGTTTAATGACCCATAAAATAGTTTAAAATTATTTTGATGATATTATTTTTAAATTCAAACATCTTAAAAATCATCTTCATGATCTTACTATTATCTTTGATCAACTCATGAAATATAAAGTTAGACTCAATCCTTACAAATATGTTTTGGTGTCACTTCTGATAAAATCTAAAGATTTCTCATTTCCCTTCATGGTATTTATGTTGATCTCACTATAATTAATTCCATTTTCAACATGCCTATTCCTTTATCTATTATAAACATCCATACCTATCTTCTAAAACTTGGGGCAATCTTCTTAATCATCCTCAAAATAGCCTACCATATCTATTCATCAAATTCACTCCTAAAAAAGGTTATTGATCTCAAATGGAATGATACATGTCAAAAATATTTTGATACCATAAATGAATCATTAATTATTCATCCTACTCTTTGACTACCTTATAATTATTGCTTGTTCATATTGTATAATTCATTTACCCCCATATTAGTTTGGGAAATGCTCATTTGATAAGATGAAATAGGTAGATAATATGCCATATATTACATTAGTATTGCTTTTATAAAATATGAAACCTATTATATAAAATTATAATGTGATTTTCCTACCATTTATTTCATAGCCAAAAATCTTTGAAATTATATAATTTATTAGACAACCTATGTGATTGTCCATTCTAACCCCCTTCATCACTTTTTCTCCAAATATTTCTTACCAAGAGGTAGAATTGGAAAATGGATGGTAATCTTAATGGAATTTGAATTAATAATTATTACACATAAATAAAAATCTAAGTGATTATTGATCAACTTGTTTCCACACCTACACTAGCTACTAATCACATTTAATAAATTCTTCAAGATGAGTAAATCCTTTACATCGAAGGTATTAATCATGATATTTTCATTAAATATTATTTTCATAATTTCACCACTAATCTCAATACAAAAACCCTTAAATATCTCAAAATTTCCACTTCTCAACCCAAACCTAAAGTCATCATATAAGAACTACCTAAAGTTACAATCAACTTGCACGAAGACACTTGGACTCTTAATTTTGATAGAGAAAAATGATTTTAAGGAGTTAATGTAGGGTGTGTCTTAACTTACCCTCATGGTAAAATTATTCCTCTAGATTTTTTTATTAAACTTCAAAGTTATTAATAACATGGATGAATACAAATCCTTCATCTTAGGGTTGTATTTATCTATTGACTTAAAAATTCAATACTTACATGCATTAGCATATTCACAACTCATATTCCATCAAGTCAATGGATATTATCAATTAAAAACTTAAAATATCATCACATATCATCAAATTGATTCTAATTTTGCTAAACAATTTACATCTTTCACCATTGAATCAATCCTATGAGAACAAAATGTTATAGCTGACTCTTTTGCTTCATCATCCTCTTTTTTTCACCATCATAAAGCACTTCTTGTTCCTTATTTTCTCATCCACATGGTAAACTCACTTTATAAATTACAATCTAAATATTACTCTCTTATTTTCCACATTGATATATCACTACTAGATAAATTCCATGGTACAAAAAAATCATCCAATTTATTAAGCATCATACTTATCCTCCAAAGGTTGATTCTCATGAAAAACATTGACTTCAAAATCAAGCTTGTAAATACATCCTTAGATATAAAATCATTTATTATCATAATGATGAAGGTAACTTACTTCATTTTTTTACTCAATATGAAGTTCCTTCTATTATTAAGAAAACACATGGTGGCATTTCTAGTGGTCATTGTAGTGGAAATGATATAACCTATAAATTCCTACACATGGAATATTTATGGCTTACCCTTGAAAAAGATACTCTCACATTTACTAAAAATTATAATCCTTGTCAACTTAATGATGATCTCATTCAATATCCTCTATCTAATATTCAAACCTTTGAGTTTATTTTGCCATTTTCTATGTTGGGATTATATCTCATTGATAAATTACCTAGATCACAGGATGGCCATGTCTTCATAATTAATGCCACCAAATATTTTACATAGTGGGTTGAAGTTATACTCATTATGAATATCACCAGCATAACTTATCCAAATTCATTCTTAATAAAATAAAATTTCATATTCAAAATTCCTCACACTTTCATCTCTAACAATGGTGGGAACTTTAAAAACAAAGATACAAAATAATTATGTGAAAGATTCAAAATCATGCACAAATTTTACACACCCTACCATCCTTATTTTAATGGTCAAGATGAAGCCACTAAACAAATTATAATAAAATATTACAAAATATTATTCTATATTATCATTCTAATTATCATCTCAATCTCTATCACACATTGTGAGCTTATCATTCTAGCATTTGTACTACCAATATGGCAAATCCTTTCTCTATAATTTATTCCTCTAAAGCTATCTTATCATTATAAGTTGAGTTACCTTACACATTTATCTTCATGGAGTCATTCTCAATGAAGGAATTCATGAATCCCATCTTCATGCCTTATATTTCTTAGATGAGGGATATATAGGTACTTTACAACATAAACCCAAATAATAAGCTTGCATTACTAAATAACACAACAAAAAAGTCAAAGTTCATACTTTTAATGTTGGATACTTAATGTTTAAGTTAGATTACACTCATGATAAATATTAAAATTACATGCAAAAGTGGTGGGGTCCTTACCTCTTTAAACACATTCTAGGACATACTAGTTATAGATTACAAACCAATGAAGGACACATCTTAAAATAACCAACCAATACTTATTTTTTTAAGAGATACTTTGCTTAGATTCATTTTCTATCAAAGATTTCATTTTTTTATTGCTTTCTATTTTTAGTATATTTTACTTTCATGCTTATAGTTAGTTTTATATATATTATGGAGTTAAATTTTGTTAGGTCTTAATTAATACTTTCTTCTATGTAGCATAGCCTTAAATTCACTTATTTACACACCTCTGGGTTTTCCTACACATTAGCCTTAGTTATTATTTTTTATCATTTATATATTTTTTATTTTTACACCATTTATTTTTTTAATTTTTTAGTTTACATTGTAAGACCATGTATAGTACTCAAACATTCCTCAATGCCCATCTTCTTATTCAATAAACCTTAGAATATTTTTTGAGTCTTTAATTCATTTTTATCATCTTTATATACCCTTTGTTTTATTTATTTACTTACACCTCTTGGATTTTTTTTTTGTGAATTGTAATGTAAGACATTAATTAACTCCATCCTCACAAACATTCATCATTTTTATCTCATTACAAATTACTTTTACTCCCAAACTTATTTGGGCATCTTCCCTAAAAGATAAGGCAATGGTTGAAAGTAGTGTTTTCATGTACTTAGATTTAGTCATATTATTTTATGGTAAAAATTTAATATTCTATCTTCATGTCTTTATTCACATATACCACTTATTATGACAATTATTCATACCTACATGTCATTTTACCATATCCATTTACATATTTTTTGCATTTTGGGGTAGCTTAATCATTTTATGCTCATTTATATCATTCCCATTTTACCACATCATTTTTGGCACACCAAGGTTAGTTTTGAGATATCACTCTTTTATAACATGAAAATATATGAATCTTAGACACCATGGTGTTTGGGTTATCTTCTATGGACACCAAGTGTAAGATCTCTTGTGATGGTCACTTTTAGAACCCATGTTTGGTTTTCCAAATTTGTATGGATGAGGAACAAAAAAATCCATAAAATTTAAAAGACTTATCATACAATAAAAAAAAAATATTAATAGTTAAATCACACAAAAATATTTTATCTTTATTTATCACATCTCATATCTTAGTTAAATCTCAAACTCCAGAGTTACTCTCATGATATATTTGAGTTCCATTAGGGTGTGATAGGTTAGTAAACTAGGGTAGGAAGTCTCATTATCATATACTATCTAGTGCTACTTAATTTATAACACAAGTACCCAATATTCATAGTAGACTGATAGATCTTGAATAGGTCCTGAGGAACAAGAAACATACTTTGGGAAGGTGAGTCCATTTTAATTTTTATGCATACTATCCTTCATGGTATGATACTTATATTTCACTAATTTACCTAAACTTGTATTTTTAGGTTGAGTTATCTAGTTTCATTGATGTCAAAAATATATTAGTCTAACTAACTTGATTGGAGTGATTTTTTTATTATATATATTATGTTTTCACCTTATTACCACCCTCTCTCCCCCACCAACCATTTCATTTCCCCCTTGACAAGATGGTTTGATTCCAAATATATTCCCTATTTATATAATTCATATTCTCCATCTCTTGTTGACATGTTTAAAATACAACAATTTTATTTTATCTATAAATTTGATAGAATATACATCTTTGAGATTTTACAAGATATTCTCCTTGTTATTTATTTATCTTTCTTGGATATCCCTTTGCTATGTTTGGGACCTTGAGTTTTATATTTTACCTTTTTGTTTGAAAATTTACCCTATTTCTCTAATAATTTATTGTTTTTACATCTTTGATTGAGTATATATTCTTACTTATCTTCCATTGATGTTGATTATTTTATTTTGTCTCATAAATCCTTAGGTTTGATATGGACTTTTACTTTTATTTCTTTGGATAAATTTTGGTTTTTTTTCAATCATTAGTAACCTTGGATTTTTGATTACCTATTTTTATTTCCCTCTTATTATTTTCATTCCTTAGTATTTTGTTCCTAACCTAGCCTTTTTCATCCTTGCTTACCAACTTCCCAAGTGCTTAAATATATTTTATGAGTTTTTCATTTCTTTTTTCCCTCTTGTGGTTTTTTACTTTTCTCTCTAGCCTTTCATCCCTAGGGTTTGTCTAAAATAGTTATTTTTTCCTCCATGATCAATACTATGCATGTGACCCCTTAGTGATAAATTAAAGTTGAGGTATGTCTATGGTACTTTCAATTATTTAATTTATCAAAATTTCTTTTAGTATTACATTAGTTTTATTTAGCTTAATTATTGTGTTGTTATGTTCTTTATTCAAGCACCATCCCATATTCCAATCTAGTGGCATGTGATGAGCTTTGGGTAGGGCATATGTATACACATAATATTTTTAAACTTTATCATTTATTGACACTTTTTCTCTTGACATAATCTATTGAGTTTTAATCTCCCTAATTACATGCCTGAAAGGGTGTACCAAGAAAGGGGTGGGTAGTCTATTAGTGTTTTGATAGAGATATTATTAATTATTTATCAATCCTACATCCATTCTAGCTTCTTTATATTTGATTCCCTAATTTATCTCCTTCCATATTACATCAATAAACTATATCAAGACATATAATTTCCTACTATATCATCCCATTTTATGTAGTTTTATTCATCATCTGTCCCTTCCCAACTACATCCATTGGATTGATGTAGTTTTAAACATTATGGTGCAATCTTCACAATTGGATCAAATTGGTTGACCTAGTTCAAGGTTAGTGATACCATTTAGAACAAAATTAAGCTATTTAATATTATTGATGTAATCTTTTAGAGGGATTATAATCATTCACCACTATAAATACAAGTTACCATTTATTTTTAATAAAGAGTAACATTCATTTTCACATTTTTAATGTTCTCACTTATAATGTAAGTCTATATTTGGAGGATTTATTGATTAGATTTTATTTTGAGTGAAATATTGTCTTATGGATACAATATGAGGATTCATTTTATCCCAAAGATTTATTTAGCCTTTGAGATCCTTACAAGCACAACAATCTCTTAAAAAAATTGATTGGATAAGGGGGAGTTTGAGGCTCAACAAATATTGTTCAAGGTATTCTAACTCTATCTCTTTTATTTGATAGATACAAGTTTAATAATTACTTCATTAATGAATTCATATATACTTGTTTAAACTTTCTCTAAACTTATACTTAGTGTGTTTATAAGATTATTTGAACTTTCCATTTATCCATATTAGCTATCCTAGGCACTCATTTTCTCAATATGTATCCTTACCCTATTTTATATGTTTTTAACCCTTCCCCCTTACTTAAATTACTTGATTTAAATATTAGATTACCTACAAATTAGAGACCTGGTTAGAGCTACTTCATTATGTTGATTTCCTAGAGTTTTTGGAACCCTTTTTCTTGATATTGTGTTGTAATTGATCCTATTAATAAGTTTATGTATCCATTTTATCAGATATTGATTCATTAAGTATTTATTGGATTTGTTTGATTTACTTTATCTGAGTCTGAATCTTTTAATAAAATAACTACAGGTCAAACCTAGTTCATTACATACACAGTGTAAGTGGACAGTAGCGAAGTGAATTACAATATGTTTACTATGAACTTATCTTAGTTGAATATGAAATATATTATATAGGAAAATACATATAAATAAATAATCTAAAAATGAAAAATAAAAGCAAAAGTAGATGTATCTTGACAATAACATGATAGCTAGATAGTAGCACAGTATGCTTGAATAAATTTAATTATAGATTTTTTTATGTTAACTTTACATCCAAACAAATCATGATCCTTATTTAATATATGGATGGGGATAAATATATGATATAACTCTTAGGTTATTTACATGAATAAATATTTATTTGCCTTCTCTTTTAAAACCTTGAGGTCACTTTGATAGTTTGAAAACTTGTAAGAAAATGAGGGGAATGTAATGGGTTAAGCTAACCCAAATCATCCCCTTGATGATTTATCATTTTTAATCATTAAAAATTTGGGAAAAATATATCTCAATGTAATAACCATTTCCAATACTCCAAGGAGGGAAATCAATCCCATGTAGTTTCCCACCAAGAGTGAATTTTCAATTGTGATCCTTTGACTATATGTATGTAGTTAAAAGATGGATTTGTTACTTGACAATGATAAATTTTTACTTTATTTATAGGTATTTATACTTGGTTATGATTTCTCCTTTTGAATCATTCAAAATTTGGGAAAAATATGATGAATTTTATCAATGTGCATAAGTATAAATGTTTATATTAATTGAATAAAAAGTGGGTAAAATGATTGACTCTTGATATGTATCTATAAGTTAATATATTTAAAATTTCCTTTAGCTAACCATGTGAAACATGTGTGAAGACCTAAAAGGATAACATAGATTTTGGAAACTAGTTGTTATTTAGTGTAAGATGTGATAGGCCCCAATGAACAAGTGTGTAATGCACCATTGTCTACTTAGGTTGGACCTATCCAAGAGGAAAAAATATAGTTTTAATTTTCATGGAATAACATAAAGGTGTTTTAATAAATATTAAAAATTTGACATGGAAATTTTTGCATATTTATAACATAAAATGAATGGTCGGACCCACATATAAATGAATAGCTTTGAGGAATGGTGAATAAGATACATGTCGATTAGAATGTGTCAAGTACATGTGACCAAATTTTGTGTTTGTAATATAATCCATCATGTCCCAGATTAGTGTTATAGATTTATCCATATGATACTTAGTTAACAAAGGCACATTTTACTATTACACATCATATTCCATGTATAAGATTAATGCAACATATGCATGATTATATGGTTCATGACCATGATGGGTATGACACAACACGATATTATTTCTCAATTTGTTACTCATATACATATGTTATTCCAAATCATTATGGGTAACATTAATTGTATTCAATACAAGACTTACATGTAAGCATTCCATTGATAAGATCATTAGTTAGCAATGCATAATATTCAAAAACTTATTTACATTATTTATTTATGTTTTATCATATGTAGTATTTATATATCCAATTTTTATATACACATGTGTTTCATGATATACATGAATGAGATACAAGTCATAAATTTCATTTATTCCATGGCCATGCAAATGCAAAACTTTCCTACACCCAAGAGCTACTTTCCTACACTAAGGGAAAGCTCTTAATGGGGGCATCTAGCTACTTTACACATACTTTATAATTTTATAATTATCTCTATTGATCATAGTACACTACTTTACATTTATTATACATGAATTAATTTGACTCATACTACTTATATTTTTATTTCACTAGATATTATATTTCGCTATATGTGATCAATACCTTCATTGATTGTGTATATTAACCTTACTTATTTTATGCATTATTGATGTTTTTTATTGTTATGTGTTGAATATGTTTATTGTGTAATATTTAATACTCAATTTTTTTTACTTTTATTTTGTGACATTATATTTTCCATTATGTGTGTGGAATTATTATTTCCATTGTGTATGAAATTAGATTGTCCATTGAGTGTGTGACATTATATTTTCTATTGTGTGTGGCCCCTTTGCCTTGTGTGAAATTGAGCCTTATTTTGTGTACATCATAGCCATGACATCATGTGTGATTCTTTGACTATGTTTTCTATGTGTGGATAAATTTAATATTATTTTTTAGTTATTGAGCTTGTTAGTTTTGTGCTCGATATCATGCACTCTTCTTCTTATTTATGGTGTCATGATACATATCATGTACTTTTTACAAAGTAATTACTTAGTTTATATATATTCATTACTATGTTTAAGATACATGTCTCATATGTACTCATATTTTTTTATTACTATGATGACATAATTTCCACATGTTATTATATGCTTAACATTACTTAAATGAATATATATAAGATTCATTTATGGTGGAGCAGAGCAGGGGGAGCATTTTCAAATTTAGTGATGGGTGGGAATATTGTTTTAAGGATAAGGGAGGTGAGGATGATGAATATCTAAATTTTTTGTGTAAGGATAGATCTAAAACTATTGTTTTTAATTCCTGGTTTGGGAAATTGGTGGGCCATAGAGTTTTGGGAGATGTTTTCTACTTTGGAGAGATCATTGAGGAGCATTTATCTTTGGTAGCTATATTATGACCAGAAGAATTATTGACAAAATGGTTTGCATGGTCCTTTGAACCTTATACTAGCATTGGGATGGTTTGCTTAGATTCTAGTGTGTCATTTATGCTCTCTTCATGGGATAAGGGTTGGTCTCTATTGAGTGATCTATACTTATTTCAAGAGTGTTATTTTTAGCCATTTTCTAGGAGGATCTATTGTCACCCATTTTAGGTAGGCTCTTCCCCTAGGGATATCAATTTTATGAGGGGTGAAATGACCTTACCTATTTGTTTCACCAAGTTCATTTTTTGTATCTTCTTACTCCCATACTATTTAGGGCTAGTCAGAAACTCATGTATGTTTGGTTGGTAGAAAACCCCAGCACTAGGTCATGGAACTTCAAATACATTATTCCCCTTTACATGATTTTTTCTAGAAAGCTTTAGGATGTTATTCTATCACATTCAAGTCTATGGGTGGTATTTTTTATCCCTTGAAATAAATGGTTATATTTTTTATGGATGCTCATTAGACCTTGAAGGGCCTTGATTTGAGGCACAAAAAATAATCAAAATAGGGGAGGTCATTGGTCTACCACTAGCTTATTGGTCTTTTTTGGCATGATCATTCCTTTGTGGTCCTTTAATGGGGTGGATGAAAGAGGATTCCACCCTATATTTATATTTTAGGGTAAGATGGGTATTAGAGGAACCCACTCCCCTAGATTGTTAAGTGGCATGGCTATTAGAGGAAGCCATGCTTTAACCCCTCTTAGTTACTTGAAAAATGGAAAAATCCTTTTATTGGGTTTTTTCTAAGTTCTTAACTCTATATAAGGCCTTTTTTGGGTTTAAGAGGACCCCACTTTTCTATGGCCTCCATTCTTTGTTTAAGAGTGTATGTTAGAAGAATCCACCCCTACTTCCATCATGGTTTGAGATCTCATGAGAGCATATCAGTTATGGATGATGCCTTTTTGGGGTATATATATTTATTCAATCATGATTTCTCTCCTAAATCACACAAGGGATATGATGATAGGGTGGTAAAATATTAGTGGGAGGATAAGCCCACTTACTAGGATTTGGTAGTGTGAAGGTTGGGTAGAAGACCTAGGTTATGGAGGTTATGCATAAAAATAAAGTGGTAAAAAACCTTCCTCTTCATATGGCCTTCTGTCTAGTAGTGTCTTAAGGAAAGACATGGATAAGGGTGTTATCCCTTTTATATTCACTATTTTGTATAAATTTTATATACTCAAGGTTACATGATCCCTAAAACCCTCATGTTTTTTTATTGTGTTTCTCCAATTTGAGGAAACCTTAAAACTCCATTATTCTACCAAGGTTGTGTCTACATTTAATTTTATTTTTAATGGTTTTGGGAGCCTCAAAAATCCATTTTTATGATTTGAATAGGTTATGAATCTTAGTGAGAAGATAAACTCACTTGATGTAACTTTGTTATATGGAAGTTGTGTAGAAGACCCTGTTGGTGGAAGACCTTCTTCTCTAGTGGATCTTCTAGTTTGTAGTGCCCTTAGAGAAGCCATGATGAAGGGAGAAAACCCTTTGATATTCACTATTTATTAACATATTCGTGTACTACAAGTTATGGGATCCTTAAATCCCCCAGTTATGGGAACTCTTAAAACCCTCATATTCTCTTATCTTGCCAAGGTCTTGGATACCTTTATTTAAATTATTAAAGGTTAGGAGAACCTTAAAACCCTCTTTTATGTACTTGGTTTTGATCCTTTTTACCCTATTTTTATTACTTGGATGTGGGTCCAGTTGTCAAAACCCTCACCCCTTGGTTCATAGCTCTAATTTTAAAAGTGTTTTACCCAATCAAATAAAAAATATTCATTTAACTACTATTTTTTGAGATAAGTAATTCATAGGTTTCATTCCTATCTTCAAGAGGGGGGAATATAAATTGGATTGTATTAGATATTAAGCCTTCACATACACATAAATTCAAATTTTTAAGCATATATTATTTTAGAATGATAAAGTTTTACACTAACTATTACATGTTTTAATTATATTTTGACAACTTTGACTTAGATTGGGGGCATATGCATGACATGTGTCACATATTTAATAGTATTATGATATATTTCATATATATTTTTACAATATTACATAAATTTCATGACTCAAATCATATGGGTTAATATAGTGGGGGCATATGTGTGGCATATGTTCACAATTTCTCAAATATCATGATATATTTGCATAGTTCATAAGAATTAGGTTACTCACATTACCAAATGAAACTCATGTAATTATTTATTAAATAATACTCATATTTATTTTATACATAAATTATACACATATTGAGTCATATAATTCATTTGTAGAAAATGACTCAATAACTTTACATAAATTCTCATGCAATTCTCAACTTTATTGGAACCCATAGTGCATTCCATTTACTCAGATTTATTGGAGTTATGGGGGGATGAATCTATGTATAATATAAATTCAATAAAATTCTCTATTTTAAATTAGGGTTAGGTAATATTTAGCTCAAATCATGTTATTATTTAGGCATCTCCAATATAGCATGAACACCCCATTCTCCATTATCTATAAAATACAAGTTTCTATAATATAGTTTGGTTGATGTGCATGTAAGTTTGCATGGACCAAGTCATAACACATAATACATATTTGGACAACACCTATTACAATTATCCTTAGGTATCACCTTATATCTTTTTACTCTGGTAATTCTATTACTAGAATATAAGGGGGGGATTTAGACACTTGTATTTGGTATTATACACTTGAAAATGTGTAATTTTACCAAAACTTAACTTACTTTACTTACACTCACATACATGACTCTTATTTTCCTTTACTTATATCCATTTTATCATAGAGGGGTTTGACCATTCTAAATCATCATTTCTAATACACAAGATCTTTTTAATTTATTCCCAAATAGTTTAACACCATTCTCATATTATTTCATATCCTCATGTAAGTGTTCATGTTTCTTAGATAAGTATGCACCTCTAAGATGTGTTTGTTTCCATGGACTTATCTAATGAGGTTGAACTAGTCATCATAACCTTTAACAACTTTTTTTAGAAATTCAAATTTATCATATGGGTCAACCCACACATTTAGAAAATCAGTTCAAAGGAAATCACCTAAAGATTCACTTATATACTCAAAAACATCCCAAAAACATTTTTATCTACTATCTATATAGAATTTACCTAGCACATATAAATTTATCACTTTAAATCACCCCTCAAATGAGAAAATATTTGAGTTAATTTTGAATACCATTTTCAATTTCAAGTCACATGTTTTTAAGAGTTGAAATACATACACATGATTACACAATTTATTAGTATTACACATGCTTGCACACACTCAACTACATGGGATAGCTACATTTAGTTGACTTTCATCTTTAAATTATTGAATATATAGTCACAATTGGTTCTCTAAGGCTATGTTAGCCCTTCCCTTTCACCCTTTATCCTAGTTTTATGATTTGTCTTATAGTTTATAGCTAGGGATTGAAGCAAAGATAAGTAAAATAGCGATACTCACATATATTATCTAAATCTAAATATACATGCATCTTTATCAAACACATGCATATTTGGAAACATTCATAGATAAATATAAATGTAGTGAATAGTTTCATAGTATAAAAATAGGTCCATATTGTGTAGGTGTCTAGGGAGTATGGAGTTATCCAAGCATGTGTAGATTCTTTGTTTATAGATCCAAGCATTCATAGTCCCATTTTAGACTATTATTGATGACTTAATTATTTTATTATTTTATAAGTACATCATTATATTTTATAGAAATATCAAGTTACTATATCTAGCTAGTTTCAATCTAATTTATTCAAGAGTTTTATTCTATTAGGGTCACATAAATCCTAAGAATAATAAAATAGAGCCACACAATGCAAAATCAAATATCACACAAGGAAAAGAGCCACACATAATGGACCATAAAATGTCACACAAGTAAATATCCAAACATAATGGATAATAAAATGTCACATAAGGTAAAATACACACAAAATGTATAATCAAATGTTACGTAACAAGGCAAAATCCATACAAAGAAAAAAGTCACTAAAATAAAAAGTCAATCAAGTAATATTCATAGAATAAGGTAAGGTCCCACATGGTTTACCCTGATTTGGTTTTTTAAACCCTAATAAAATATAAATGATTATAATAATGAATTGATTTTGTATTAAAAATATACATACTAATTATATTAATGAATATATAATAAGAGGTAAGAAGGATATTAGTTTGTTTTCCATGCTGATATAGGTTATGATTATCTAAATTTTGTGTCTCAATATTGTGTAAATTTTTGTATGTGATATGTTACCCCTATTTTATTTTGTTCAATCATAATAGATTAGGTTTTTATTGATATTTTATACTAACATGTAGTGGTTGAAACTAACCCTGCACACATAGAGTGATTATTTTCTTCTAAGGTGTCATTTTTGTGTTTGAAATGTTTATCTTTGTCATTATTCACTTATATAATCATTTTGGTGCATTTATATGTTAAAAACCTAGTTATATAATAAATATGCTATCAAATAGGGGTGTAAGACAAAAGGGTTGAGTTAGACTAACCTTGATCAATTCCTATTGATAAACCAAGAACTGCACTACATTTCAAATACTCCAAAGAGTGATAAAACTTGAATTTACTTCTCCTATTAATATATATATATATATATATATATATATATATATATATATATATATATATATATATATATATGTATGTATGTATGTATGTATGTATGTAATTGTGTGTGAAATCTTAAATACTCTTTCTCCTATCTTTCCCTTAGTATAAACATGCAAATATGAATTTACCCTTGTCAACTTCAAATTAAACTCTAATAATTATATAGATGAAAATTTTAAGCTTGTATAATCATTAATAATTTAATGTGTTTGTCTTAAAATACCTTACAATATATTTATATATATATGAGTATTTAACTTTTAATTAAGGACCTAGTGGCATGCAAAGGCTAACCTAAAGAAGCTGAAACATGCCCAAAAATAGTCACAAAATGAAATGTGCCTAAAATAAATTAAGATGGGGATTAGATAAAAAAATAATTTTAGTTAGTACCAATAATCTATACTAACCATAAATGGTGGAACTAAAATAAGTATTAAAAAAACACTAGGCTAATAGGGAGGGAATGATAACTTTGTATAATGACATGTGAAGTTGTTCATGATAGGATAAGGGTTTCACATAATAGAACACAATCATTATTACAATCAAAATATAAAGAGAAATGTGACACCAAGTACTTAGTTTTAGTTTGATATCTATACATGAAAGGTACCTAAAATTATTATGAAATAAGGCTTGATTAAAAGGGAATGAACAATGTTCATGACCCCATCATAGATTTAGGTTTGATTATATAGTTTCACTCAATGTATAATATATTGCATGATAGAAAGATAATGAAAAATGTTCATGCCCTCATAATGACCATAGTTCTAATAAGTGTGAATTGGAATAAAAACCACTTCCATTCAACTATAAATTATGATGTTTAGAATGATAAATGCATGATCGAGAGTGAATGGACAACGTCCATGCCCCCACCATGACTAAAGATATGATAAGTGTGAAGTTTAATAACAACAATTTTCCATTCAAATATAAATTAAGTTGTTTTTATGATAAATTCATGATCAAAATATTATGGACAATTCCATGCCCCCATCATGATTATAGATTTGATTAGTCTGAAGTGGAATGAAACCCATTTTCCATCCAATTATATATTATATTATTTTATATGAGAATGAACTAGTATCATGCCCCATAAATCTGATAGTGTGTATATATGTGCATTGATTAGTATCATGCCCCATGAATTTATACTAACTAATATAGAATGTTATGTAGTTATATGCTAAATTTAAGAACATGTATCTTAGATGTATGTGTATGTATAAATATATATTTCATGTTTACATAAACTTGTATGTATATGACCATTCATATGAACTCAATTGTAAATTAATTTGTACTCAAGTTTATGTAAAGTGAGTGCCCCTATAATTTATATCAATGTAATGTGCCAACTCTAATAATATTAATCATGTGTACATTTCCAAAATTTGAATCATGGGTATTGTTCCAAACTCTAAACATCTGAATCATGCATAATAATCCAAAATATGATAATCTAATTTTTTTAATAATATTAATACATTCCCCATTTTAATGTGATGGATCTGATTGTTAGAATGATTGTATCTAAAGATATATATATATATATAAGCTTTATGTTTTTTAGAATTTTATAAATTGGTTGTTTTAGATATTCATTTTATGTATTTGTATCATGTATTTTTTATATTATATGAATTAACATAGAGAGAATATTTAAATAAAAATCCTTTGATAATATATAATAATTTTTTAAGGCAAATTCATATATATAGAGTAAAGACTTATCCCCATTTTGAAAAATTAAGGCAACATTTTTATATAAGGAGAATATTCATAAAAATATTTTTATTATATATTATCATTAACATTATTTTAAATTTTACCATGCAAAATTATTTATTATGTGTGTTCCAACATAGTTGATAATGAGTTATTTTGTTTCACGGTGTTCAATATATCGAACACAAAAGGTTAATATGTATTGATTTGGAAAGTAGACATTTTATAGTGTAGAGTTGAAAATTCAAAGCATATAAAAAGGTTGAGTTTTTAAAAGAATAATTTGCACATTGTTGATAGTGATTTTGAGTTTTGAATCATTAAAATTAAAATACATTTATATTAATTACCTCACCATTTTTAGCACTTGTAGATTTCACTTGACGATGTAGGAACATCCCAAGTGAACTTGTATCTTAGAATTTTCGGAGTACACAATGGTGGAAAAGAAGGAAAGCTACCAAAGGATCACACACAAGAGTTATGACAATTTTTTAAAATTATCCAAGTCAAGGATTTTTTGGAGGGAGAATAATAGTGGTTCACACACAATATGTATGAAGGTCCAAACAAAGTGGATACATGCACAATCAGAAAAAATTAGAAGCACACACTAGAGTCATGTATAAAAATAAGGTAAAAGGCATCAATTTTAGAGGTACCTAATGAAACAAATGGCTCATAAGAGAGGAGGAAGAAACCCATGTCTGATAAATCATAATCAAGGCATGAGACATAGAGCTCAAGGATAGAAAAGGAAAAATAATCAGTTGACCAATTGTATGAGATAACACCTAGCATGGATAAGACCAAAAGATAGAATATCTAAATATTAATCCAAAATAAATTATGTCAAAAGTAAAGGGCTCGAGATATGACTTGGCCATGTTCAATCATGGGAATTTTAATTCAAGCACTAAAAACTAGCTAGCACAACAACTGTTAACCACCAAACTGGATCAACTATTAACCTACCTCCATAGCTATAAATGAGATCATTTGGCCTATGATTAATTTTTAATTAAGATGCTATTAATATTAATTTTTAGATATTTGGAGTAGTAGGCTGTAGTTGAGATATGAAAACTAAGAGGTTAGGAAGATGGTAGAGGCCTAAAGGCCAAACCTTATAGGATGTTTATAGGTATAGTGAAAATGAGAAATGATAAGAGCTTATAGCTCAATAAATAGATTCAAAGATCCCCTTACATAAAATTTGTGAATATTTGTGGTATATATTATTACAAATAAATAAAATGAGTTTGTGATATCTATTATGCTAGCATGTGTGTGTAGGTGAGGATCAAGGTTGTGAGGTTTAGTTTTCATTCACTGGGAACCTAAACTTTGACACTACATCATTTTGGTATCAGAGCAATTCAAAATCCTTAAGAGAACATAGGAAGAGGAGGTCCTATATTTAGTAGAGTAAAAGAGTGGTGAAATAAGGAGAACGGCTAGCTAAAATATTGATTTAAGGTAGTTTACCAAATAGATAGAATGTTGAAGAATAGGTTTAGACTATTAGACTACCAAGATGAGGCAATAAGTGGGGTGAACCTATGTTGTAAATATTTTTAGACATTGAATGGGTGGAAACCACTATAGGAATGAAAATTTTCACCATGAATAGGTGGATAGAGAGTGTATGAATTATAAAGACACTCAATGGATGAGCTATCTAGGTTCATGATAAAAAAATTTAATAGTGGTTCGAAGGTCCCAAAGTGCCTATGTAATATTATTCTAAGGAGTGAAATAATGGGTCACTAAGATAATTATCACTAATTGATCATAGAATGTAATATTTAGGCACATAAAATAAAGAATAAGGGAACACTAGAATTGTTGATAAGATGTAGCTAGCACTGAAGTGAGGTAGGTGAAGGGCATGAGAAGATAAAGAATTATGGGTTAAACTACTGATAATAAAAAGTCCAAGTTAACAGGTAAAGGGATAAAGAGTCATAATATTTGGGATACATGAGCATATTACAACATGAAATTAGGGTAGAAGGTGCTAAGAAGAGTTATCCACCAAGCATAGGTGGGTAGAGAATAGCTACACAAAAGTAGACAAGGGATGCCAACTAGAGGAGTAATCACACATGGAACATCTTACAAAATGACTATTAGATAGAAGATGAAAAGAGTGTTCTCCATCAAGTGTGGGTGGGTAGAGAGAAATAAGTGAAAGATAATATGTAAGAACTATAAAAAAAGATAGTGAGGAATTTAAAAAGTTAGATATCTCTAGAAAGAATGTATAGGAAGAGAGAAAAGAGTGTAAGAGGTGACTTGATATAGATTCAAGGCTCTCCATAAAGTGCAGGAAGGTAAAGATCACCAAGAAAAATATATGACCTAAAATATATTCAAATTCTGCCATTAAGTGCAAATGGGTAGAGGACAAAGAACAAAAAATAATGTGTTTGAGATAGGAAAGCACAAGGAGGAATAGACCTAGATAATAAGAAGTTGGTAGAGGATGTAGAGCATAGTTTCACACTAGAAGGTTTTGGGGACTCCATAAAAGATAAGAATGTGTGAATACTATAATGGATCAGTGCACTTAGAGGATGGAGATACTTAGAATAGATTAAGATACAAAGATACAATGAGAGAATATAGATGTTATTTGTGATACTATACGTATTATTTCACACGTAGACCATAACTAGGTATAAGAGAGTCATTAAAACACCTAGTTGGAGGAGGATACTATGAGGTGATATAAAATAACCATGAAAATAACCTTGGGAAGAGGACCAAGGGTAGTAGGGAGATTGAAATATAAATATAGGGTTTCAAAGGTGAGAACTATTTGGGGATAGCATGTAAGCCAAAGTGGGTAAGAATACCTAGTTGTAGTGGGATGTAATAGATGAAGGAAAGTTGGATATCATTCCACCAAGGTAGTAAGCATCAAGGTAAAATACAGACATCCTAATATGGGAGATACCAAATATATTTAAAAGGTTAGCTTAGATCTAAACTTAAAGTTATCATGAAAAAAAATGGTCATTTTCAAGGAGGCCAACCATAAGGGTAGTAATTAAAAAGAAGATGGAGTTACATAGTTTATATACACAATATTTTTAAACTTTATCTACTACCAATGTTCTCTATCTTGTATTAACTCATAAAATATGAATATTTTTGAGTGCATACATTAAAGGGTGCACCAAGAAAGGGTTTGGTAGACCTTTTATGCTTCGTAAGGTTATTGGCCCCTATATGATTACCTAAAACCATTAAAAACTACTCTTATCCATTTCCCTAAGTAATAAAAACTTACTTAAACACTCCCCTAATTAATTCATTCCCTAAAATATCCCCTACTTAAGTAACACCCATTTTTTTCATTTTCATTCTATGTTATCTTGATTTACCTTCTTGGGACTTATCGCACATTATAAAACCCTTTCAGCTCAGCCAACCAAGTTTGAAATGTAATGGCTCTATTTACTACAAAATAAGGCTGACCCAACTGACCTATTATATAAATTCTTGATAGGGTTTAGGTTTAATATTTGGCTATAAATACAACCTCAAATTCATTTCTAAAGAGATTATCCTTAAATTTTACATCATTATAGTTCACAAATATTCTTATACTATCAATTGGAGGTTTTAGTACTTTTGCCTTGGAATGGTAGCACTTGTCTTATGGAGGTCTTGGATGCATAGGAGAATTCTTGTAGCCTAGAGTTGATTTATCTTTTTGATCCTTACAAGCCAAAAAAACTCTTATAAAGCATCATTAGCCAACGGAGATATTGAGTCATGATGGGTTCACTTTAAAAATATAAGTATATTCCTATCCCTTTATATTTTGATAAGTAGATATTATAGAAACTAATGGATTAAATTATATCTCTCCTTGCTTAGAATACTTACATACTATCTTAAATAGAATTATCTTTGATTTTTTATTATTTTCCCTATTTTTGCCACAAGTTTTAGTGAGCACTAGATTATCTTGCATATTTATTTACTATATTAGCTTGCATGTTTATTTAGTATATTAACTTGCTTGCTTTGGTTACAATCATAAGACCTAGTTAGGGTTATTATATGATGGTGTTTGACTAGAGGCCTTATAAACCTCTCATTTTCCATTGTATGGTAAGAGATACCTTAGTTTAGGTTTATCATATCCATAATTGGTCATGACCATGATATAAAAAAGTAATGATAGGTAGATTGTTAGTTTATTACCTTCTCCAAGTTTGGATATTATTGACTAGGATAAGTTATAGATTTGTCTTATTTCACTTGCATACATTCTAGTTAACCTAACCCTTGAATATTTTTAATTTTTATTATAATTTAAATGGATCAAGACTAACTACCTAATTTAACACTCTGTGCATAGTTTTTACAACTTTGTCAAGCCTATTGACCTAGTTTGGCTCTTTGTGTGCGAGTTTTCTAACTTCATCAAGCCTGTTGACCTAATTCAACTCTCTATTTATAGGTTTTTAACTTTGTCAATTATATCAACCTAGTTATATAGTTTTTGCATAGGTCTTATAGCTTCATCAATCCTATTCACATAGTTTTTTTCTCCTAATCACATGATTTATAGTCTCAACTGACTAGATCAAACTGATCGACATAGTTTTTTTTACTTTCTACATCTAATTAAGTCGAATTGTTAAATTATTTTATTGTTAGAATATTATTATTAAATTAACTACTAGAAAAACTAGCTAAAATAGGCCAATATGTTTTAAAAAAACTTATAATTCACCTTAATGTTTTTGATAGTTTTTTCATGCCTATGATAGTGTGTAAGTCAATCAAATGAACCTTGATAAAAAGGGTTAGTCATTCAAATGAGTCTCAAGTCTCATGGGTTAATTTTCATATTTAAATACTTTTTAATGTGTTTAAATATTTGAAATGTCATATATGGGTCAAATATAGTGTCATGTATGTCTCTCCCACACTTTTCAACCTTGATGAATATTTTTCCACATGAATATGATCAATTTCAAGTTAGAAATGACTATCTTAAATAGAAATAACAATGATTAGCCTACAAAATCATTATAAACACTTGTCATGAGCCATTTAAAAGGAATAAACACATTTAAATAATCTTAAAGGATTGTAATAAATTTTTATAGCTTCACCCATTCTAAACCATGCTTGGTTGAGCTTGCAAAAGTCAGATCAAGTTAGGGAATGCATCAAATACTTCATCATGTTTTTGGTATCTAGCTAAAGGTTAGTTTGTAGTGTTTTTTTATGTAGGAGAAGAATTTTTTTATAAAACACTCTTATTGGTTGATTTATTCAATTATTACCTCAATATTTAATTAATTAGTTCCTATCTTGAATATCTATGCTTTATGAATAATCACTAACAAGAACAAGTTGTAGGTTTTTAAGAATGCAATTGATGTAGTCAAATAATGTGTTTTTAAGAGGTTTAAGTGATTGATTGATTGAATACAATGGTTTAATTACTATATTGTATCATAAATGTCATAATTAAAAAATAATTAGGTAATTATACCTCATAAAACTCAAGATATGCTCATTTCTCTTTTCCTAGTTGCCTTGTTATGGATTTCTATGTTGTTGCAGGACTGAAAATGATGCTCTTAACATTTTTTGTGCTTGATAATGACCAAAAAATGATTTTAATGGTTTTTTTATGTCATATATGTTCTCATTAAAACATAATTAGGTATTTATACCTCATATAAATGAATAAAACTCCAAAACATAGTCCTACAATCATGAAAAATTTAGAAAATGCAACGTGGGACAACACTAAAAATGCATATCTTGAGTTTTAATAAATTAAACATCATTAAAATTTACATGGAGGTATATTTTTATGTACTTTAATGTTTCAAAAAATATGTATATTTATAGACACCATTATGAGATATAAAATTATAAAACATAGGTCTATGTCACATATAGGACAACAAACATGCACTTTTGAAAGAATTTTTGTTTGAGAGTTTGATGAGGTATTTTTTAGTTTTTTAAGATCTCACATATTGGAAAAATTATACATTTAAAATTATCCCAATTATATAATTATGTGAGGTGTGAAACTCATTTTGGACCCCAAAATACATATCAAGGCTTCTTAAGGCATAGAAAAGCCAAATTGAGCAACGTTTAGAGTTATAGGTGGAGTTTGGAGTTGAAAAATTGCATGAAGATCTATGACACAATTTTAATTATTTTATAACCCTTATTATGTTTATCCTCATCCCAAATAATTCATTTTCATGAATTTTTCTACTTTTACTAGGCATTGGCAAACTTAGCAACTTGAGGAAGTGAGAAAAAGACGTCAAGTGAGGAATATCCAAGCCCTCACATGAGGTGTAAATAATGATAAGAAAATAATTGGGGTATTTATGCAATTATAAATCCTCAAACAATAATAAATGAAATTTTCAAAGAATAAGGTCAGATGTCAAGTCTTCAATTTTTAACTCCTCAACCAAGAACTCCTACGCCACCTTGAAGATCATCATCTCACTAAGAAACACATGTTGAAGAGAGTAATATGGTTATTTTATCATATTACACTTTGTATTTTAATTATTTTTTTATTAATGACACTTTTTATGGACTCTCTCAATGTCCCTTTTCTCTCTCCTCTCTCATTTATCATATATGTACTACATTGAATGGCATTCTAGCATGCTCTACTTAAGTATGGTGAAGCCCTATTATTTTTGTAAACCATTGAATAAATAGAAAATCTGGTGTTACCTTCTCTTATGATTTTATTTTAGTGTTTAGGCAAGAATGATTGATCTTGTCTAGTGTTTATTTAGTTCTCCTTGACATGTTATCTCATTCTCTCATCTATATGCAGTTTGAACTCACTCTTATAGGTCATATGAAGTGTTTAAGTAGTATTTTGAAGGTTAAGTGAGTTAATATTTAATTAATGTCCTTTATACCTATTTAAACCATCCCTCCTTTCCTAATAATCATTTACTATCTTCATATTAAAATACTAATGTAAGAGGAGTATTAGGAATAGTGTATGAATAGATCAATTTTATGTTCATTGTGCATTTATAGATATGTGGTAGTGGTAATTAATTTGGTGCATCACCTCCTTAGTATATTTTTATTTTATTTATCTCCCCCTTTTCCCTTACAAGTAATAGGCTTAGTTTCTATTTCTTAAGTGATGCGTCAAATGAGAGAGCCCTATTTAGAGGTTCAATCCATTATTCAAGTCACTTGCAACCTAGGATTGTTCCCATGCTATCACTTAAGTGAGGAGTCTTGAAAAACTCATCAAGGGTGAAAATTTTGATGATAAAAATTATTACATGGCCAATGGGACAATATAATTCATTAATTGAATAGTTATTGGTGTTGCTCTTCAATGTACTAGCCTTTGGAGGCATGGACACAAGAACCAATGGTGAATCTGAGCATAATTAGTTGGTTTTAACAACCCAAGTATTCTTACAAGTACGTAATATTCATATTTTATCTTTCTCATGATGTTTCATGGCTAAGTTTTGAGTAGACATTTATTTTACTCAATTTTTTGAGCCATACCAAACTTATGTTGACCCCTATCAATAGCATATTGATCCTTACCATTAGCCTAATAAACCATATCAGTCTTATGTTGATCCATACCATCCCTAAAATTACCTTAATTACCCTTTATATTACCATAGCTATCAATTTGATCAACCTTGATATCAAGATTTATATCCTCATTCCTTTCTTCTTCAACCTTACTAAGTTTTTTAGCCTTCATATCAGTCCTATCAATATTTCCACAAAAAGGAGTTAAGGTATAAAGAGTGTATATCTATGCAAATTTAATATAAGAAATAGAAATACTCTCATCTACTCATGAAGATGTTAAAGAATGAAATGGTAATGAGAAAAGTATATGGAGGTGTAGAATTTGGTTGATTTGTCCCTAGTCATCTTATTCAAAAGCTAAGACACTCATTATAGTTTAAAAGACTTGAGTGGGCAGCCTTTGAGAGGGGAAATAAGAATATCTTAACCAATGAAAGGTTGGAAATAAGATATTTCAATAAATGTATGGAGGATAAATTAGTAAGATGGGAAAATCAAGAATTATAATCTCTTCAACCTAAATTACCCTCTTCGATCCCAAGTTAGTCCTCTTGTGTTCTTAACTTTATCCAACTTAAAATAATCCATAAAAAATTTCATGATTATATGAAAACCTCACTCATTATCCTTCAAACTCAACCTACTCTTCCCTAATAATTTCCTCCCATGCCCATCTAAAATCATAAATTTGAGGACAATCCAAGGCAACCTATAAGTTCCCTAAATATTTCACCCACTCCTCAGGTTACAACACATTATCAATAGGAAGCTCCCAAGTTCAAGGTTCAAATTTGGAATCAAGTGGTAGAGGCATAGGATAATAAATATTAAACATGATTAGATCAAGTGGTTGAGGCTAAAAAAGAACATGTGCCTATTCAATCACCACTCATATCTCCTCAAGAACCCCAAACCTTCCCATTATGGAAGTGTATCTAAGAGGGTAACCAAACAAGAGATAAGTCCCAAACTCTAATCCAATTCATGGACCTATTAAAACCCCACCCTTCCCTCCTTAAGAACCTAAAACTTTCCCATCATGGAGGAAAATTCAAGAGAACATTTAAATGAATAAGGAAGTCTTTGTTGAGAAGTTTGAAGATCAAATCATATCAAGGTTGTGGGATTGTTTAGTGAATGGAAGGATAATAATAGGCTCTTTGATCTCAAAATTCCAAAGTTTGTTCTTGAGTTTGAGAAACCCATCCTTAAAGAAGAACATGTTCTATGGGAGATAAATGAAAATTTTCAAGTTACAACTATAAGTGAGCCTCATGAAGGCTATGAAGAAGAAAATTCAAGTGAACATGAAGAATAACTCATCATTGGCATTCCCCTTGATAAAGAAAAGAGAAAATCAATCTTTGGAGATGAAAGGAGAGGAGATATTCATTATGTGGTATCATAATTTCAGGGAGACAACACTCTATAAGATGAAAAAAACTTAGTTGAGATAGTTTCATAAATTTCCCAGTCAGTTAGTCATCTAAATGAGACTATAGCTGATCAAGAATAGATTTTATTATACCTTCTTAATGAATTGGAGTAGTTAGATGCAATTGAGATGCATTTGGTTACTTTTCAAGATGGCTTAAGTAGCCTATAAGAGGTAAAAGTTTGTTTTGAACTTTTTCCTTTGATTGAAAGTGTTGGTATTCCTTCTTGTTGTAAAGAATAATTGGTTGAGTTTATAACAGAGGGATATCAAGAAAACATTTGCATAGAGAGTCTCCATGAAGAATTTTTAGTTGATCTTGATGTAGAAGATCTCTTAAGTAAACAAGATAAAGACTTGAATGGGATTTAAATGTCCTCTAATGAAAATGAACCAATCACATTTGAAGAGAAAATCCAAGTTGTGGCAATGTATGGTGACCTTATAATCAACCACCATAAATCTCATGAACACATGACAACAACTCTAAAGGTGATGGAGATAGGTCCTCAAGGTGAAAATCATAGGCAAGATGCCCTCTCAAGTCAATATAAAGAGTTTCAATATGATATGTGGCAATAATATTTGAGTAATTGTGATGAATTTAAGGCTCTTAGAAGGTCTATATATCATATATGTTACATTTAATATGTTTTTGAAGTTATTTTAATTTATAAACTAGTCATATAAAATGCAAAAAAATGGTAACATAAGTATGACTTGTGACACGCAATCCTTAGGTCCCTCTTTCTTGCTTTAATGACCCTCATAAGCATCTTTTCACTAATTCCCAATCATTAATAGCCTTATATACTTGATACTAACTAAGTTATACCCCTTTTTCCATGACTAATCCATCCCCCTAGGTCCCATCAACTCAAGACAATAGTGCCACACATAGAATATAGCATTGATACCACTCCTATCCACTTTTGATGCTCCTATCCAAATGCATTTTTGGCCCCAATAGTTAGTTTCTTCTAATTTCTCATCCTTCTCCTTGCCATCCTAATGTGAGCACATTCAACCCATGACCAATAGATCCTTATAAAATCCCATTCAAAGATCATTTGGAAAATGTTGGTAATTATCACTAAGACAATAAAGAATACAAGGAAGTCTACTCAAACAATCTTCCCTATTATCTGTATAAATATATCCAATATACTTACAAGCTTATTAAAATCCTTACATCAGTCCCTAGCAACCTCAAGTACATCTAGTTTATAATTTTGCATATTCATACACTCAATTGCATAAAGCACATTAAGTGGGAGAACTACATATGGCTTGATCCCTTTTCAAATTATTGGTATGTAGGTAGTGTGCCCACACAATTGGTGTGGATACACATTCATTAAATATTACACACACTAACACAACTCCCCCCCCCCCCACCTCTTTCTTGAAATTTGTCAAAGAATAATGGAGTATAGGGTTTGAAAATAAAATTTTCTCTACAAGGAGCTCTATAGACTTCCAACTATTGAAACTTCATGGATAAGTCACAAAGACCTGGTGAATAAAATGCAAAAAGTTTAGATCCTCAAGACAATAGTGGAAGAGGTGGAATATAGCACCATTACCACTCTTATCCACTTTTGACACTCTTATCTAGTCATAAAATGAAGGTTAGATCTTAGTTTATGATAATATCCCAGTCCTACATAGTGAATCTCAGACCCTATCTCAGCCATTTTAGCTAGTTTCCAGATAAGTCTTATTTTCTCCATCTTATTACTATTTTTATAAAATTCAAAATTATAATATAATTTATACAAATTAGTATCTTAATTATTTCATATTTATTTAATTATTTTACTACTCAAACCTTTTAACCAAATTAGGAATAATACACTAATATTCCCAAAAAGGTTAAATAATTTGGTGAACCTGACTTATTCTATTTGCATATAAAAACCCTTGATACCCTAGGGAAAATTTTCTAAATATTTTTACTATATTTTTCTAATTTTTTACCTACATAATAAATTTATAAATTAGAATTAAATTTTAAAATTTTGTAGTAATTTTTAAATTAATTTTCTTTCAAACCCTAGTTGCCCATATTAGGTCCCGATATTTTCCTAGTAATTTTTCAATAATTTTATGATTTTTTACTAGTATATTAAAATCGTAAATTCACCTTAAATTTAAAAATTTAACAATAATTTTCAAAAATATTTATTTTTCAAAACCCTAGTTACATATACTACGTCTCTTTAAATCACAAATTGTCTAATAATTTTTTAATTTCTTACTTGCATATTTAACTCAAAATTTCACTTTAAATTTCAAAATCTCATAGTAATTTTTAAAATAATCATCTTTCAAACCATAGTTGCATATACTAGGTCCTATTACTTCTTGAGGTATCACCTTATGTCTAAACTTAGATTGCACATCAAAACAAAAAAATGGATCTCACTTATTTCCAAATATTTCTTACATTTCTTATAAATAATAAAGAGACCATACTTGGTCCTATCATTTACATGAATGATGAAGTTTACCATACATTAATACAAATTTTAATTCTTTACATTTCATGCTTAATTTTTATAATAAGGGATGATATTACAACATTTATTTCTAAAAATACACAAGATTTCAATATTCCTTTTGCATACTCTCTCTCGCTCATGCAGAATAATTTCCAAATCCATTTTTCTAAACATGTTACAAATGTTATGTTACATGTCAAAAATTTATATACATTATTTCATCATTCCATGTTCTCTAACCTTTGATTTATATCTCTCGTATGGAAAAAAAATCAATTTTATAATGTTAAACACATTCGAAATGTCATAGTACATGCCAAAGTTTCTTATGCATTCTTATACAAATTCATGCTCTCTATCCCTTGCTTGTTATATCTCATGTGGAATTCTATTTATAAACATATTTTTATACAGATTATAACTCCAATTTCATTCATTTTATCCCACATACATGGTTTCTACCTAGAGGATCCATTGCATAAGCTAACAACCACCTGTCAAGTTTCAATGTCATATCTTATGTACAGGAAAGAATTTCCTTCTCCTCCTCTCCCCCAATAGGGTGATAGTTACTTTCCCTCTAACCAAGTCCATGCTATCACCCCTCAAAAATGTGAGGTATCCTATACCATTTTTCTTAATGCATATATTCAGCCTATAGATTCTTCAAAACCTCTTCAACATATATGCCTACTTGTTCAATCGGAAGCAACTAGGGTTTGTAGTTGTGAGACTCTAGGAAAAATCACTAGTATGAGCAAGTTATTTTTAGATTTACAAATTAAAAATTATCTATTACATGAAAATATCACAACATTATAAAATTAGATTATAATACAAAATCCTCAAAGGCATCTTAGTGCCAATCATGTATATGCACCTTCACCTAGTCAATTGATGTTACATATCAAAACAACAAATCAAAAAAAATTAACTCTACAAATAGTGATTTAAAAATCATTCAAACATAAAATAAGATTTCAAGTGAGGTACTAATGAAAATTATTAAATCTAAGTTGATCAAACTACCTCCTCTACATCTAGTGAGAAGATTCAGATATTATTATGCATATCATAGAATGCATGGGCATCACACAGATTCATATTTTACATTGAAACAACATATACAACAAATAATTTCTAATGAGGATCCTATAAAAGGTAAATTAGTCAAATAATCCATGGTGACATAGGAACACATTCACAAAGAGTCAAATGTCAACTTATACTTCAATGTTATATTATATATATATATATATATGTATGTGTGTGTGTGTGTGTGTGTGTGTGTGTGTGTGTGTGTGTGTGTGTGTGTGTGTGTGTGTGTGTGTGTGTGTGTGTGTGTGTGTGTGTGTGTGTGTGTGTGTGTGTGTGTGTGTGTGTGTGTGTATTAGTTAGGAATAAACTATGAATTAATGTGAAATAATTTCACATAATCACAATAACAAAATATATGAACGTAGATACATAAAAAAAATAGAAAGTAAAATGCAAAAGAAGAAGATAGGATTTAACATGGTTCACCTAATTTGGGCTACATCCACCAAGAAACTCTTGTTCGGATATTATTACAAGCCAACAAGAGTATAATCCACTCTTAGATTAGTCTTCTCAAAATTACAATGCACAAATATTGTTTATATCTGTGCTCAACAAACTCTCCCAAATTTACAATTTAATTCACACACTTTGTTTACCTTCTCAAACTCAGTTTTTCCTATCTCTTACCTACTATATGTCCATCTATATATAATTACATCAATAGGTAATTGACATAGTAATTTTATAAAACAATGGGTGCCAAAATCGTGGGCCAAGTTAACCCATAATGGTTCCCCATTAATCATGGGTGATGACACCACACATATAAAACTATAGATAAACCACCCCCAAAATCTTGCTTGGGGCCTAGTCCAACCCTAAACCCTAATGAGAATACATTAAGATTGTTTAGTACATTTTAATGTATAATATTTGAAATACATTGTAATGTGGAAATAGGCTCACAACATAACATATATTATCACCTCAAATGCTATGTGATGAAAGTGTGAGGGCATGTGTATTTTATAAGGACAAAAATCTAAATTTTTTACACTTTTTTAAAATTTTGATAATGAGTGAGTTTTTTGATAGTACTTGTTGAGTACTAATGGCAAGCACTATCAAAATACTCACTAAAACTATAAAAAAAAATGCAAGTATAAATTATACTTATAAGGCATTTTTTGGGTGAGTACTCATGTACTCACAGAGTACCATAGAGTATGTATACTATGCACTAAACATTAGGAATTAATTATATTGGGATATTTGAATCTCTTTAGAAATTGCCAAAATATCCTTTTGTTCTTTGTTCCATAGTGTATCTTGTCATCCAGGGTATTTTATTGAGCCTTATCTAACTTTATCTCATCCAATCACTTACACACACTACAATGGAATTTTCCTAGACTTTTTGAACTCAACTATGTGATGTTGATTAGTGGTTGTGCCTCTATTTATAACTTCCACATGAGAGAGATGCCCTAGCTCACAACTCAGTAAAACCCCTAAATAAATAAATAAAAAATTACTCTATATTTGGAAAGTCTTTGTAACTTGAAGGATTTTATGTGTTTAAATTGATCTCAAGGTTCCTATTTATAGGTTTTAGCATGCCTATTTTTGAGTTATATTCCACCTTCATTTAATTGAAATCCATTTTATAGAGGCCAACTATGTCTTATTTTTTAATGTTTCCATATAACCCATTGAATTTTGTCCATCATCCTTTTTCCATTTACATAAAAAAATTTACTTACATTCTATTTAAATTTTTCATTTCTTTGTGTATTTTACACTTAGATTGAGCCTACTTTTCCCCTTGTGCTTGTACAAAATTAAATTTGGTGAGAATTTCACAATCCCCCAAGTGCTCTTTATACCTAGGCACGTGTGAATACCTTGTAATCTAACCACACATCCAATTATTTTTTGGTATTTCTATTTTTTTGGGATTTATCACTAATCATTATTTTAGATACTTAAGTCACCAAAATGATGATCATTTTCCATGGGTAGTAATGTAATTTTAAACCTTTCACTTTTTAATTGGTGATAATCACAAGGCAAGGTATCCCATGGAGATACAAACACCTCTAGGATATGTTAGTGTTGGAGAGAAGGATGATGATAAAACATCAACTTTGAGACTTACCCCAAAATTCATACATACAAACTGGCAAAGCTTTGGTGCATCCAATATCAAACTGAAATGACTATTTACTCTATCCCACACTACTCATGTGATCATTCACACACTTAATAATTTTATATCATGTTTTGGATAATGTTGGTAGGGATTGATTTAGATACCATTGACATATTTGGGCTTCATATTTCTAGACATGTCCATACACTTGACTACACCCTTCTCTATAATGTAAAATATTGTATATAGTCCTTTCCTCTAAATTCATAAATTTTATGGGTAGTCTTTATACTTAATTGCATATAACAATATGATTTGTCCATCATGAAATTATTTTCTATTTTTAAAATTGTATGCCCATTATAAAATGAGCCTTATCTCATCCAAGTTGATCAAGTATTCCACACTAGCCTTTATTGATTCATCATCATACAACTAACTATACATTATGATTTACATGTTAGTAACTAAGTATTCTATTTCCATTAAAATTTATAGCCTATAAACCAATTGAAAATGATTTTGGCTAATACTCTTCTGAAAAGATATGCAATATGCCCATACAACTACTAAAATGTGATGTTTGCAATTATCTCCATTACTATTATAAATTTTGGCAAAGACCTTCCCTAACACTGTTAAAAACATCCTCTTGGCCAAATTTATTGGTGGTGATAGAAAGTATGGTATTTATGTGTTTTAATGAATTCAAAATTCCATTTATAGTATTATTAACAAATTTCATACTATCATCACTTATGAGACCCTTGGGAAAACTAAATTTTGTGATCAGGTTCTTATACAGAATTTTCATAGCAAGTTGAGCCATGAAATTAGGAAATGCATCTACTTTTTCCCATTTAGTAAAGTTATATGTTGAAACAAATGATATATCTTGATTTTGACATCTTCAATAGTGGATTAGTTTCTCCTATAAAGTTAATTTCTTGACTTCTCATAATGTTATTGTAAGATATCTAGAATCAAAGTCATTTTATTTCTCTAAGTGGGTCTTTCCAATATTTGATACCCAAAAAATTTTATAAAACCAATGGGATTATTGAAACAAATTTGGTCACCATAGTCAGTCTTTCAAAAAAATCATTGTTGTTTTCCCTTGTGAAGTGTCCTCTTGTGACCCCTTCATGCACCTCCTTAAGAATTTGTTTACATTCGTGCACAAATAATACTCTTATAAATATGATATAATTTTCTAAATTATATAAAATGTCATTGATGGAATTAAAATTAAATGTTTGTGTAAGGATTTATTTTTTCCTTTATATTGTAGGGTAGAGGAATCTCTCTAATGGTCAAGTACTATGAACGTTATTGGAACCAGTTTGGACTAGCTTCAATTATGAATATATGTGCCTCTATAAAGTCATCTTGAATATCCAATTTTTCTACTCCTTTCATGGCTTAACTATCACTTTGAATTGATATTATTGAAAAATCATAAGCCACTTAGAAATTCTTTCTCCCAGTTGTTAGATTTTGTATCATAAAGTTATGATGACCAAACTACTAATAGTGATAAGATTAGTAGTAAAGATACTTAATGACTTTTTTTTTCTTTATAAAAATGTAAACATGACTAAATGTTCACTTAATTCATTTTAGGGTTAGGTTTCATGTCACCCAAGTATTAGGATTTATGTTTTTTCTTTCCTATAAACTGATGTAGTAGCATTTAGGTTCATAAACTATCTTACATCATCTAAAAACATGGGTTCATGTTCTTGTACATAGTTTTGCACATTTTTTTTGTGTTTTATGACTTTAACTCACTTTAAAAAATGTTACATGTGTGGAATAAGTTCAATGTGAAGTTAAAAAACATCATCAAGTCCCATAAGGAAATAAAGTGAAGGATGGATTCAATCATTTTCCATTGGTTAGATTGACCTTGCCTTGGGAGCATGATGTAACCACCAATTTATTATATCCTATTGTTTCATCTAGATTTAGAAAAAAGAAAATTAACTACCTGGATCAATAAAACATGTTATGTGACCCATTTTCCAAGACTAAGGGAGCTTGAATGGGTTGCTAACATGTCAATTTTAGGTTGTTAAGATTTAAATTGAGTTTTGGAATAGAATAGGGAGTCACTTGAGATCATTCATTCAAATAAATAAAGGAAGGAGAGAATTCCAACTCTAGAATAACATAAAGAGAGTTGAGTGAATCTCAAAGTGTGTTAGATCAAAGCTAAGAGTCCATTGACTAGATGTATTTTCATGTAACTTGGTCATTGGACTAAGGAGAGTCTTCTTCATAGTCATAAAAGGAAAACAAAGTTTTTGTATATGTGTAAATATTTCTAACATAATTGAATGTCAATTAAAAAAGTATTTTGGTTTTCATTTTTTATTCTTGTGTCTATGTGTGTGTCCTTGAAGGAAGTGTAGCACCCTCTAAGGAGTGAGGTTACCATTCAATTGGCCACCTCATTCTCATCTACATTAATTTGTATCAGAGTAAGGTTTGCCTTACTGGGTTATGTTTGTGAGGATCTTGTTGAGTCAAGTTGTAGGTTGTAAAAGAGAAGCTTTCATAGTGGTGAAAATATGGCACACATAGGGAATCCACTTATAAGATGAGGAAGGTCACCTAGATTTGTAGTCTTGGAATAAATTCTAAGAATAATGCAAGGCTAAATACAATGCAGATCATAGAAAGAAGATGAACTAATGTTAATAATGTAAGTGATGATTAACGAGTAAAACTCAAGAGATTTAGATGGAGGATAATGTATATGAACATGATGATATATTTATCAATTTTTTTGCAAATATTTAAAGCAAACTAAATTTGGGCACCCCTTGTTATGAAAAATTATTGAGCCTTGAGGAGATCATAGATTAGAGATGGAGAAATACTTTGACTATGAGTCAATGAAAGACCCCAAGAAGGTGAATTTTCCTTGTACCAAGATAAAAATTCATGCATATTTATGGTAGGAGCATGTGCATTTGTTAAGAGAGATAAGAGGTAAATATAAAATCAAAACTTAGGAGAGGATGGTCACTAAATTTTTTTAAAAAGTTTCAAAATTTGTGGCAAAAAGGATTTAAATGTGAAAGAATACATGAAGAAGTTATACAAATTAAATACCTGAGCTGGTCATATGAAAGATGATCAAGAAAATATATCAAGGCATGTAAATGGTTTTCTTATTTCTATTTAAGATGAGTTTGGAATAATTAGGGTGAAGTCAATCGAAGAAACCTATCAATATACATTGATGGTGGAAAATATTATTTAGGAGGTAGTAGATGAAATCTAGATGTAGAGGAAGGTTCTCAAGAGGAAGAGGATAAAATAATGGGATAATAGGACATTATAGTTATGAAGGTGAATCCAATACTTCAAAAAATTAGAATTAGACCCAAAGTGGAAGAGGGTTTTTATTTGGAACCTGATTGTAGAAAAATTAATATAATAATAGAAACTTAACCAATTTGAGATGAATGGAAAGAGAATATTAATACTTCATCAAAAATGATAAAATCCCACTAAAAATTATCATAGGGATCTTTTAGGGAGAAATCTCCTTTAAGAATGACTTAATAGAAAATATGCAATAGATTGTCTTTCTTCTTACACAAGCCTTCTATTTAATCTATCATGCTCAAGATAACTACTACCTCTTATGCATGTGGGATGTTTTTTTGGATTTTTATCATTCCTACCATTAGTCCAACTTATTTTTAGTGTTTATACATTTTAATCTTATGATGCCTCCCTAAAATCCTAGAATCTTGAAATATGGCCAAGTCTAAAATACAATAGGACCCTCCAAAATCTAGAATTTGCAGTATAGGTCATAGAGGTCTAAAAGCATTCTCAAACATATTAAAAGTATAAATATAAAATATAACTTAAATTTTAAGAAACTATATGTCCATGTCTAAATTTCAACTTATACTAAATGTTTATTTTATATGTATACTACCTATTTTTATCCCCTACCTATTTTATATCTATACTACCTATTTTTTACTCCTACCTAAGCCAAAACTTTATTTTACCATAAAAAGACACATTTAATTGGTCTGACTTTATTTTGAGATTTGATCATGTTACATGAATAAGTCAGCCTAGTTTGACTTAGTTTAGACCAACTACTTTTATTTCTAATAGGATTGATTAAGCTAACCTTATCATCTAAAACTTTAGAAGGGTTTAGGGTTATATCTAGCTATATAAATGCATCTTTTTCTCCATTTTCATTATAGAGAGATAGATATAATCATTTATTTTTGCATTTATTTATCCACCATTCTACATGAGGAGCTATTGCTTAGGATTTTAAACTTCCTTTAGAGAGAATAATCTTGTCTTGTGGTAAAATTCTTTTGGATTCATAGGATAAGTCATTTAGCCTAGAGGTGACCTATCATTTTTATCCTTACCAACCATAAAAACCTCTTGAAAATCACCATTAGCTATGGGAGAGATTAAGGCTTGATAGGTTCACCTTCAAGGTGAGTATTCCTAACTCTTGATCCTATTTATTAAATAGATAGATTTGCATTTATTATCTTCTAAGTATGTTTCTCTTTCCATGCATTAAGATTAACTCTAAATTGACTTGAGTAGAGTTCTTATATGAATGTTTAATTTTATGTTTATTACCCCCATTTTGTGCCACAAGATTTGGTGAAACAATTTTTAATGAGCACTATATTAGTTTTACTTTTATTTATCATTTACTTTGATAAGAAAACATAGGACCTAGCTAAGGTTATTTTGTGGTATTACTTTAATAGAGGATTTATAACCCTCTCTATTGATATTGTGTGGTAAGAGACCCATTAGTTAAGTCTAGTGGATCCATATATGTTATGACCTTGATTGTCTAAATTAATCAAAGAGAAAAAGGGATAGTATGATTTATCTTATCCAATATAGGATTGATTTCTAGATCAGCTTCACTTTTCATTATACACATAGTGGGGGCATGCTTTGGAAGAATGTTCTCCACACTCATTCAGTATGTGGTACTTAAATCCATTTTTAGATTATAGTGGGGGCATACCTTGGAATCATGTTCTCCACACTAATTTAATATGTGTTACTTTAATCACTTTTTAGATACAGTGGCGGCATGCCATATGGGTGTGGCTTTTACACATTCACAATTCTTAGATTTAGTGGGGGCATGCTTTAGAAGTATGTTTTCCACACTTATTCATTATTTAGCATCTTCATATTATAGTGGAGGCATGTTTTGGAAACATGTCCTCCACATTGGTACTTATATCAATTCTTATATTTCTCCATATATATTGGGGTCATGCTTTAGAAGCATGTTTTTCACACTAACATAGTTATCTAAATTGACCAAAGCACATAATTATATGATTTAGATTCATAGTTATGGTAGAATATTATACATTTGTACTATTGATATACATAGTTTCAACATGATACATATATAAAGTGTGTATTCTATGAAAAAATGTGCCTAATATTTTAAAATCTAAATCAGTTTTAAATTCCAAAACTCTTTTATGTACTGTTACCATATCATGTACTTTTTCATACTAATGCCTTGCAAAATTTTAATAACCTAATATATTATAGAAATTGGTTCACATTTTGATAAGGTTAAGGTGATAAAATTACTCAATATTTCCAATTTTTTAGGTTGGAATTGATCATCCATACTCACCAGATTATAAGTATCATTGGGTTGCATGGTTGAGCTAATCTCAACTCTTGAGTGGAAACTCATTTTTATTCCAAATTTGGGGGTAAGTGCCTTCCAATATATCTCTCTTTATCTCTCTCTATCCCCTTGTGTATATGCACATTAAATATTTATATATATTTATCCTAATATTAATTTCATAACCTTAAAATGATACATCTTTTTCAAAATAACTTACCAATAAGGAAGGTGACTACATCGACACATATATGTACTCCTAAACCTTTCTCTTTCAATTTTAATATATTTAAATTAATTCTGACCTAGATTATATGAATTAATTTTATATTTTAACATGATATTGGTTTTAGGTTATTATATAGTAAAGCACTATAGTTTGGCACACCAAAGACAAGGTGTGCATACACACCCAGGCACACATTCCTTTCCATTAAACTATCACTTTCATTACTAGATTAAAGAGGGGGAAATTTAGATGATATTTTATGATTATATAACACCTAAATATTATACACTTGGAAAATTTATACCTTGGTTGTTTATCTCAATTTTTTACTTTTCCTGCTTCTACAAGTCTTGTATTTTCTCTATCTATGTGCCCCTAGGCCTATATCTCTTAGTTTGACTAGTCTTATGTTGATGACCTAGATATTGTATCTTATTTAGAAGGCTTAAAATGTACTTATCTTCCATGTCCACAAGTTCTTAACCTATACCTAATCTCTTTCTCCCTAAACACTAAAATTTGGGGAGGATAGTATCATTGATGCTACTATCTTATTCTAATGCAAGTGTCTATTGCCCTAAAGTCATCCAATTTGTAAATTAAATGTATCCTAATGGTTGGCCTAAGTGATTTAAATCATTTTATTACTCTAAATAGATTTATATTAATACAATATCAACCCTCCTTCATTCTTCACTTATGACCACATAGTTATACCTAGTAAAAAGACCAAAGACCATTCAAAGAGAATTCAATTGAATAAATCTTCCCTATTTATTCCTATTTCCATATCATTCATAGGGACTACACATATATAAGTTTTAAGTAATAAATGATCATCCCAAGATCATAATTTTCTAAGTTACAAGCTAAGTGAATGTTGTACTTACTTTACACATATTTTATGATTCACACATAAGCCAACATGTAGGAGATAACTACATCAGTCTGAGGTCCTCTTAAAATTATTTTCTATGTAGGTAACATCTTTTGATAGTGGGATCATTAGGGTTATCTCAAAACCATGTGACCACTAACCCATTTTCCCCCAAGGTCACATTAAATATGAAAAGCGAGGATTTTTTCCAATTCACAAGGAATGATTATCCATGACCTAGATATGAATGTACTAGAATGAAGGTGAATCAAAACCTAGAAGCATCTAAGTGGTCACATTCGATTTTATCATATATTACATACATGATAGTAGCATCAAACCCAAATTTTAGTGTCAACATAATCATCCCAAGATGACATTATTATCTAGAGTGCCAGAGGTGTCAAATCTAGAATTTGATGATTATTTTAAAATATCCTTCATAATTGATTTCATCTTATTCTAGATCAATAATTACATTATCATTATAACAATCTAAGTAATTCACTTATTTTTCATTTATATATTTATCATAGTTTCACTTTCCATACTTAGACTATCTCAATGTAATAAATTTAATGTATTCTTAAATCTGAGTTTAGAATCTAATTAGCCTACTATATATCTAATTATCACCCTCGTGCCATTTCATTTATGTATAAACCTTTAATATTCTATATAACCTCAATATAGATCCATTTTAAGGTTAAATTTTTTTTCTAAAACACCTATGTCATGATTTTTCCATTCCCTAATTCATTACAATATCCATAATTTTCCTCCTTGATGAAAATGTTATGTTAACTGATCATACCCATTTGGTTATTCCTTTTTTGATTTTCACTACAAGACCTTGGATAGGACCAAGCCTTCCTCACAAACATTTCCTTACTATTCATAACTATTTCCCATTAACCTAAATTTAACTTATTAGTTTCCCTTTTATGATTTATAGTGTAAGACATTGGATAAGACTAGGCTTTCTTCATTAGGTATCCCTAACACTACATACCATGTTTAATCATAAAAATAACTATGAATCTTGACATTTAGATCTCTTTCTTAACACTTTATTCTTCACAGTTTTCAAACTTGAGTTAATGTGTCTTACATTTTTATTTACAAATCATTTACATACTTCCCAACTTGACTTAATATGTGTTATGTTTCCATTTTATCATTTAAATCTATATATGTTTTACATAATTTTAAAAAAATTATTTAGTTTACTTTATATTTTCTATCTTCTTTTATCATTACCTTTTACATGATTCTCAACTTGATTTAGTGTGTTCTATATTTTACCATTTTCATTTAACTTGCATACTTTACAAACTAGATTTAATACATTTTACAAAAAATATTTTATGTTTTACATGCTTCTCAACTTTATATACCAACTCTCAGAAGGCTCTACAATAAGATCTCCCTAAATATTTTCCTCTATCTATGGCTCTTCCTTCTCCCATACCTCCACCTACCTCTACACCTATTTATGTTTCCATCATCATAGACCCAATGGTGGTAATTATAATACCAATTATGGCATAAAAATCACTACATTAGCATCCTCCACCACAAATTTTGCCTCCTCTATAGTAACTCTATCTTCTCTTAGAAATCATCATCTTCATCCCATCCAAGGTCTAGTTCAATGAGGTTGAATCACAAGTACCTTTGTATTAACCCATGCACCTCCACTACCCTTCCACCCACTCACACGTCATGCCCAATATGTGGGCACTAACAATGGTGTTTTAGGAGGTATAAGCCCTAACTAACTAGGTAGGCCAGAAATAATATGTGGCATAACCACCATGTGTGATTTCCAGTAATCCAAATGCAAGCCAATACAAGAGAAATAGTGGGCCAAGTAGGATAACTATCCATAATACATGTATGCATTTCCCATATAATATCACCATGAGTCATAGTCTTTAGTGCTGGATTACATGGGAGTAGATTTAGGATAATAGGTGACAAAAGGAGGGCTTAAAGTGAAACTTTTTTTTTTAAATAATAATTGTTGAACTTCAAGAGAATTTTAGAGAGACTTGAAAAATGAATTTGACAATGATGCAATAATACGAATTGAAGAATTTTTAATGTAGTTTCTAAATATATATTTTTTGTAAATACCTAAATGACAAAAGTGTGAAAAATTGATTCATTTATGACAATGGATTGAGAGTTTTTATGGAAAGATAAGGAGATTGCATGTGTATGAACACACTTTTTTTGAGTAAATGAATGAATTGGTGAATGAAGTTTCGTCTATGGATATGAAATGCCAAAGATTGTTGAGAATATTTTTAATTAATTTTTTTCATATATTTTAAATAGTTTTATGAATCAATATAGATATAAGATTGGAATTACAAGTGTACGAACTCAAATTTTTGAACTTAACATCATGAAAATCATTTTTTTTCTTTTTTTAAAGCATAGTAGATGATGTGTAGATTGCTGAGATATAAGTTTTATAAAATTTTGATTAATGGTCAAAAATTTATAAATTTATTTATAATGATATGTATATATTCCATAATGAGGTATGTTATGTATAAATTAAGTAATAATTAAAAATAATGTTTAATATCAAAAACAATTATACATTCAAAAATTATGCTTTTCCTTCTACAAACCCATATATTTTTCTTAAATAATTATATATACCTAATTATATGTTTTGAAAAAGATGATAAATAATCCTAAAATTCCTTAAAACCATGTGGTTTGCTCCATGGTTAAATTTAGGCTAGGTTCAGACCTCCCCAAGCCTATAGCCAAAGTAATTTTGGAGAGAAAGTGTAAAATTTAAAGATTGAAATGTTGAAAGAGTGTATCCCCTTTGAAAGACATTTTTTATAAGGAAAGGTTAGTGAGAGTACATATTTAGTTTTTAGTGAGATTATGCCATTTTGTTAGTGATATTAAGCTAGGTTTGAGTTACAAAAGGTTCTATTAGTGAGATTAATTATTTAATAATAAGTTTACATTTAATTTATATTACATTTTATATTATTATACTTTAAATTTATTTTACTAAATATAACAAATTACGACCACTCTGCATCTTAAAAAATCATTCTTGAGATTAATTTTTCAAAATCCATTCTGATCAATACTTAGTTTTCATAATTTTGGGATTAGAAGATAGAATGAGAAAATAAAGTTTTAAATAATGTTACATATGTAATAGATATATGCCATTTAGTATGCCCCCTATTTTACCTAATTGAGTATGCCCTACCTAATTTACCTCCTTGAGTATGCCCTACCCAATTGAATACCCAAGCTTGAAGGCATATTCCTAAATAATTTATGGGATTTTCAATCAATGGGTCTATCAATATGCATAAAGGATTTCCCTATAGCACATAATCTATAACATACCTATCATCATGATATGATCACTCATATACAACATCTATCACATACCTAGTACTACATGTATGTATACAGTCACTCATACATGACATCTACTTATAGTCATGATATGATAACTTATACCAAACATGAATTTATCTAGTCACCCTAATACACTCCATTTAAAATAGAATGAATTGAAACACCATTCAAAATTCATCCTAAAAACATACCATTCATTTCTAAACAAATGTTACACTGATGGCTCAATCCATACATTATTAAATTATAATCTTGTGTATTACTCCAAAGTTGAATAGAATAAATTCATCTTCTAGAATTTTAAATTCACATAAAAAACTCCCTCATTAACCTTCATCATCCCTAATCACTCCCTCAACCCCTATGTTCTCTTATCATCCCTAGTCACTCCCTCATCAACCCTCATTCTCCCTCATTATCTATAATCACTCCCTTATTGATCATCATCATCCCTAATTATCATTAATCACTCCCTCATCATGCCTAGTCATTCCCCTATCATCCTTGATCATTTTTCATTATCCCTAATCATCTCTAAACACTCACTCATTGAACCTTATCATCCTTATTCATAATTAATCACTCATCATCTCTCATCATTCCTCATCATCCTTAGTCAAACTATCATCATACATCATCATCCATAGTAAATCCCTCATCAATCATCATCATTTATCATCATCCCTAGTCAATCCTTCATCATCTTTCATTGTCCCTCATCATCCCTAATCACTCCCTCATCAACCCTCATCATCCTTCATCATCCCTAATCACTCCATCCTAATATATCTTCATCCCTAATTATCCCTAATCATTACATTATTGTCCCTCATCATAAATAATTACTCTCTTATCATCCTTATTCACTCCCTCATCTGGTAGAGTGTGTTCCAATCTATTAGTTGGAGAATTTTTTTTTAGATTGAACAATATATTTTTTTTGATGAATCTTGAATGGTGTTCTTATTTATTTTGTTTTAATTAGATTTTATTAAGTTGATTATCCTCATTCATGTCTATTATATTAGGTAGGGCCATGATGGATTACTCTAGGGAGTTTGTTGAATGATTTCCATGGTAGAAATAAGATAATATCCTCTTTGCGCTTGCATAGTGGAAATTTATTTTGAGTGATGAGGAATGATAAAAATGATGATGGATAAAAAATTGCCTCTTTGAGTTTGCTTTGTATACTCTAATTTTTAAAATAAGTTATAAAAAAATAAAATATGTTCCCTCAATGAAAAAATGATATTGGTAGATATCTCAATGTGGGGATGTACATGTGGCCTATAAAATGATTTAATATTATGTAAAATATATTCTTTATCAATGATAAATCAATACGATGTTGGTAATCAAAAATGGGTTGTATTATGAAACTAAGTTACATTTCATGCCTAAATTACATTGCAAGCCTATGTTGCATTGCAAGCCCAAGTTGCATTATAAGCTTGAGTTGCATTTCTAACCTGATTTGCATTTTAAGCATGAGTTGCATTGGTATCCCAAGTTGCATTTTAATCTAAAGCTATATTGGGAGACTAAATTTCATTGGGAGTTTGAGTTGAATTTTCATCCTTAGTTACATTGCAAGCTTTAGTTTCATTACATGCCCAAGTTTCATTACTAACGCACATTGCATTAGGATCTCAAATAACATTAGAAGCTTGAGTTGCATTGGGAATATGAGTTGAATTTATAATGATGTATTTTTAAAAATGAGTGTGATTATCATGGGATCCTTATGAGAATCATAACATGAATTTTAACTTATAACTACTATGGAGGGAGGATATTTTTTTAATTACTATGTGGGAAAAAAAGTTATAACAAAGGAAACTTTATAATTCCCCATTGATGTAAAATCAATGTTGGAATGAAAAATATACTCAAGTTTAGAAATAAATAGTAATTATATGAAGGAAACTATGTTTCCTCTTTAATGCAAGATTGAATGTTGGCTTGAAATTTTTTTGCCTTGGATTTGTGTATCATGGTTTATTGGTTTGGATGTATTATTACTCTATGAAGAGTGATAGGTTGATGTTCATGTCTTTTGAGTTAGTTTGAGCTTTGGCCTTAGACCACTGTAAGGGTTATCAATACCCTATTCTAAACTCACCCACCTAGTAATAGACTTGATGACATGTATTTTTGAATGTATTGATGGTTCCTAGATTTGACCTTTATAATTGTTATATCTTACCCCAATTATCACCTCGTTTGAGTGTGGTGCTTATTCTAATTCCTCATTGGTATTCATATTTCGATGAGGAACAGGTGAAATCCTTATTCTATCCATGATTATTTATTTTATGGTTGGTGATAAACATTGAGTGAAAGGGCCAAATCATTTTAGATCTTCTCATTTTTGTGACTTATTCTCAAATAATGATGTGGCCCACAAGTATAAATTATTAACACTTGTGCCACTAACTTTACTCTAGCACATTTTCTTCTTATGTTTAAATATTTAAAATTGTGTGGGAATAATAATGGAAGGTGTGATTTGTCTCCCCTTCCACTAAAATGATTTTCTTTTAAATTTTTCTCCAAAACTTTGTTGTCAATTTGTCTAGTCAATTGTGAATGTTTTGGATGTTATATGATCATATATTTCTTCTCCTATTGGATTCTAAGTGTATGTTTAATTGGTGTGTTCTAATATCATTTCATCATATTTTTTGGTTTGTTACCTTCCTCTTCCTCACCCTTTGTATGGTGCCACTTTGTTTGTCAAAATAGGTGCTCACTATTGGCAATTATATGATAACAAGGCCTTGGCTATCATTATGCTTAGCTTGAGACCATTTTACCCATTGGGGAACCATAATATCACCTATTTCCAATTTTTGAATGGTTTATTTAGAGGTATAATGTGGAGTGATACCTTTGGGTAATATTGATGTACTTATTTGGATAGGAAAGTGGAGAGGAGGTTAAACATAACTACTAATGTTTGCATCATTGCTCTATGATATGATCTTTCTAATATATGTTTTTTGTTCTTAAGTTCTTGGAATGGTCATACTGGAGGACTGAATGGGAGTGGGTTGTGGTAATGAGACTTCTAATTGAGTGAATTTCCTTAAAATGGAAGGTGGCCTTGAAAGGGATGGACAAGTAGTTAATTTGTAGAGGTTGAAACCTCTATACCATATGTTGAAAGTGCAAAGGAGGAATTTAAAAGTATGTTACTACTGATTTGAATAATACTATGAATCTTTCCCTAAGTATGGATTACCAGACTTGAGTCTGCATTAGGGATTATTGGTCTTAAGTATGATTATAAATCAAACTAATAAAAATATGGTTTTTTTAGGCTAAATTGGGTAGGATTGGATTGTAAAATTATAAGTTACATATACTTAACTCAAATTATTATAGGGTTGGGAAGAATTTAAGCATAATTACACATTAGAGTTTGGAGATTTTTTTATTTTGGATTATTTATCTAGGTCCTATTTCAAGAGCCTTGGAGAACTAAGAGGAGAGACTTTTGTGACTATGTATCCCATGCTTTGATAACTAGGACAAGATCCTTTTGTGAATTCTTGAGGTTTTAGCTTTGCATTAATGGCCCAAGTGTCATTATATTTATTGTATTTATTTTGAAAAAGGCATACATCCTTTACAAATAATTTTTTGTTTTTTCCATTTTATCCACTTTTTTGTCCCCCATTATCTTGTATATACTCTTTACTATTTTTTATTCTAAGAATAAAAATTGTGACTTGGGGAAGATATGCACTACTACTACGTTTAATTGTTTTGATCCACTTATGGAAAATAATTTTATCATTGATTTGGTTTCTTAAGATAAATATAATGATGAATATGTAGTTCAGTGTAAAAATATCTATGGAAAAAATGCAAATCCTCTACCCATGGTAACTAAAAACTTTTCCCTCTATAATATTATAGACATCTTTTGAGTTTTCAAGTTTGGTTTCATTTATTAGAAGAGTATGTTTACTATAAATTTGAGTCTCACATATAATAATTCCACTACAGGCCAACCATCTCTTGTGAATACTAATATTGAATAAATGATTTATCAAAAACCTTACAATATTTCTTTCCCTAAACCTTGATCTAATTTTTTTTAAAATTATAATCATAAAACCATAAAATAATAAAACCCAAGTGCTAAAATATAAACCCTAAACCCCAGATCCTAAGGTCTACGATGATAAAATTAATTCAACATAATATTTGAGACTTATTTGATTGAGTAAAATTTGGGATGGTAAACGTCAATGAGTGAGTTATTAGGGATGATGAGGGATGAGGATTAGGGATGATGAGTGGTGATTTTACTATAAATTTAAGTCTCACATATACTAATTCCACTACAATCCAACCATATCTTATGAATATTAATACTAAGTAAATGATTTATAAAAAACCTTATTATATTTTTTGCCCTAAACCCTAAACCCTGATCCAAAAAATTATTAAAAAAATCTAATCATAAAACCCTAAAATCCTAAAACATGTGTGATAAAAAAATAAACCTTAAACCCCATAAATATCAATCCCCTACACCCCAAATCCTAAGTTCCATAATGATAAAATTTATTCAACACAATATTTGAGCTTTATTTGATTGGGTAAATTTTGGGATGGTAAGGGTTAATGAGTGAATGCTTAGGTATGAGGAGGGATAAGGATTAGGTAAGACAAGTGATGATGAGAGAGTTACTAGTGATGATTATTGATTATAAGGGGTGATGAGGGAGTAATGAAGTATGATGATGGATAATTAAAATCAATGAAGGAGTGATTAGGGATGATGATTAATAATGCCAAAATAATTCCCTCTACATATAAAAAATTTGGTATATCCAAAATCCAAAACCTAAAACCTTAGACCCCAAATACCAAACCCAAAACCCAATTTAGGAGTGATTAAGGAGGAGGGATAAAAAGGGAATGAGGGGTGATGAAGGATGATGAAAAATGATAATGGATTAACTAGGTTAAACGAGGGATGATGAGAGCCAATAAGGGAGTGATTATGGATAATTAGGTATAATAAGGGTCAAAAAGGGTGTGACTAGGTATGATGAGGGATGATAAGGTCTGATGAGGGAATGATTAAGGATGATGATTGATGATGGATTTTTATAAATGATTTATTAGGGATGTTTAGTGACAATGAGGAACAACTAATAAGTGATTAAGGATGATTATAAATAATGAAACTATGATTAGGGAAAATGAGGGTTGATGAGGGAGTGATTAAGGATGATGAGGGAGTGAATATGTATGATTAGGGATGATTATTTTATATAAGGTATTGATTAGGTATTATAATGGATAATGAATGATGATGAGTAATGATGAGGTTTGATGAGGGAGTGATTATAGATGATGAGGGATAATGGGGGAGTGACTAAGGATGATAAAGGATAATGAGGTATAATAGGGGAGTGACTAATGATTATAAGGGATGATGAGGGTTGATGAGAGAGTGATTAGGGATGATGATGGATAATGGGGGATAATGGCATGAATATAGATGATGAGGGATTATGAAGTCTAATGAGGGAGCGATTAGGGATGATGAGGGTTAATGATCATGAATGAAAGAGTTATTAGGGATGATGAGAGTCAATAAGGTACAATTATGGAGTTTTTAGGGATGTGAAGGGTTAATGAGGGTGAAATTAGGTACAACTATGGCCATTAAATAAGTGACTATGGATTATTATGGAGGATGAGGGACAATATCTACCTTCAAACCTTTTTCCCCAAACATCCCTAGTCACACATTTCTCTATATAGGTTAGAATGCCCCCTTTTATTTCAATATATATTTTTATGAATGCCCCCTCTCATATATATATATATATATATATATTTTAATTCCCCTCTCATAATTTTCAAACATTCCTTGACAATTCCCCCTCTCCCTTTTCCTTTGATCTAATAATTCTTGCTTGATTGAATTTCAAGCATGATAATGCCTCATCTCCTTTTAAGAGATAGCTTAGGTATTCAATATAGTATCAGATATTTAAAATATTTATTGGGTAATATAGATATAGTCATGATTATATATGGGCATTCAAGATAAATATATGGCTTAGGTATTTAATTGGGTAGGGAATACTCAAGTAGATAAGTCATAGTCAAGTAGGTAACCCAAGTATGTAGGGAAAAAAAAGATAGGTAGGTAGACCATACTCAAGTAGGTTTAAATTAGGTAGGGAATACACAAGTACAATAAGGTAGGTAGTGCATAGTCAACATCAAGATATGGCTTGGATGTTTAGGTAAGGCATACTCAAGATCAAGATATGGCTCAGGTATTCAACTGGGTAAGGCATACTCAAATACGTAAAGTAGAAATGACATACTCAAGTAGGTAAATTAGGTAGGTTATACTCAATGGTATATATATGAATTAAATATGTCTCATTATTCAAAAAAAAATTCTCATTCTATCTATTGGGAAGTAAACTTCCCTTACCAACAACATAAACTAAGTAGGTATGACATAGCTAATTTGGTAGGGAAAGAATATATGCAAGTTATAGATAAAGAAACAAGATTCCCTTAATAGGTAATAATATATTATATAAATGACAAATAGGTATGACAATAGTGAAGATATATATAGATAAAAAATCTTCCCTTGTATCATCAAATATGGCATAGCTAAGTAAGTAGGGAAAGAAAAAAACTATCTAGAAATAAACTTCCCTTGATAGCCTTGCCTTAATCTAGAAAAAAATTAAATCTATATATTAGGAATAAAATATTCCCTTTATATTCATGCCTTAATTTCTAGCTATCAATAAGGAAAGCTCCCATTGATATGTTATTGGGTGAAGAAAAACTAGATATCAGAAATGCAAGATTCCCTTACCTTTATCCTTGGCATAAATGAAGTATGTAGGGAAAACTTCCCTTAACTTATCAGGTAAGGTAGACTTGAGATCAGGATAAGGCCTTCATAATAGTACACTCATATATATATGGGTAGAGCCTCATTCCTATCCTATCCCTTGATTTAATGTATTTAGGACTAGGGCATACTCATAGTATGTCAAGGCCCCAATTTGGGAACATCACCACTTAGAATGGTTTTAACATTATAACCTAGATCATGAATACAATATAGGAATAACATTTTAGGTTTTAATAAAGGGTTTGACTATAATTCAAGACAAATCAATGCATTTATGCATGTTCCATTTCATCATATTGCATATATGCTACATCCCTCTTAGCATAAACCCTGTGTGTGTGTGTGTGTGTGTGTGTGTGTGTGTGTGTGTGTGTGTGTGTGTGTGTGTGTGTGTGTGTGTGTGTGTGTGTGTGTGTGTGTGTGTGTGTGTGTGTGTGTGTGTGTGTGTGTGTGTGTGTGTGTGTGTGTATGTATATATATATATATATATGTATGTATATATATGTGTATATATATATATATATATATATATAAACTCAAAGGGCATACACCCTTTGTACTATAAATGGCATACTCCCTTTTTACTATAAAGGGCATAATCCTTTTTTAATATAAAGGGAACACACCATTTATACTAAAAAGGGTGTATTCTAATTTATTTACTTTTCAAAGGGTGTATTCCCTTTACTCAAAAGGGTGCATTCCCTTTAGGCTCGAGACCAACCCAGGTCAAAGGTCATTTTTAAAGGGTGTAATCCCTTTATAAAAAAATTGTATTTATCATTGTGTCACTTTTTTTATCCCCCAACTTTATGTATTTTCCCATGGCACATCACACAACACATGACCACACCTTCATCTTAGAACCCACTTATACACTCCCCTAAGTAATTCACCACCTAAAATATCCCATAACTAATAAACATTTATTTTTCTTCATTTTTCTACTACATTTTCCTAGTCAACCTTTTTGGAACTTAACACACATTATATAGCTTCATCAACCTAACTGACCTAGTTCAAGACCTAATGGCTCTATTTCTAGCCAAACAAGGTTGACTTGACTAACCTTGTCAGATAAATTATTGAGAAGGTTTAGGATCAATCCTTACCTATAAATACCCACTCAACATTATTCTTAAAGAGAGGATCATTTAATTTCACATCATTATAACTCAAAAATATACTTATACTATCAATTGGAGCTTTCATTGCTTAGGTTTTTACCTTAGAGTAGTAGCACTTGTCTTGTGTATGTCTTGGATGCATCGGAGAAAGCTTATTTCCTAGAGATAATTTACCTTTGTGATCCTTACAAGCCACAACAACCTCTTGTAAATCACCATTGTCTAAGGGAGAGATTGAGGCATGATGTGTTCACTTCAATAAGGTAAGTATACTCCTAATTATTCATATTTTGAAAAGTAGATGTTATATAAACTAATGGATTGAATTATATCTCTCCTTACTTATATCAATTATATATTGTCTTAAATATAATTAACTTTTATTTTTTATTGTCTTCCCCATTTATGCCACAAGCTTTGGTGAGCACTAGATTAGCTTGCATGTTTACTTAGTAGATTAGTTTGCATGGTTATTTAGTAGATTAACTTGATTATTTTTATTATAATCATAAGACCTATATATGGTTATTGTATGATGGCATTTAAATAGAGGCTTTTTAAACCTCTATTTTTCCACTGTATTGTAAGATATCCCTTAGTTGAGGTTGAGAAGATCCATCATTAGTCATGACCTTGATATAAAAAAGTATTGCTAATTGAATTTTTAGTTGATTACCTTATCCTAGATTAGGTATTATTGAGTAGGATAAATTATATATTTATCTTATTTAAATTGAATAAACATAAGCTCTTGCAAAGGCCAATCTAAGACTGATCATAAAACATGTAAGAATGTAAGTTTCATGATAGGATGAGTAGGCAAGGAAGTAGAGATGGAGCTAAATAATCTCTTGTATAGGTCATCTCAAAGTTCAACCTAAAGTTTTCATGGAGATAGAAACTATCATGTAAAGGGTCTAAGCACAAAGAAAATAATTAGATAGATAGAATGAAAAACCTATGAAGAGAGAAGAAGAATAATGTAGAGAAAATTTGACTAATTTGGACAAGTGTTTGAGAATGTGGGTTAATATAGGAGGTACCCATAAAATTGAGCCAAGTGTGTTGAGTAAAGATCCATAAAACAACATGTAAGCATGTTTTAATTTTCATGGAGGAATGATCGAGAAGATATTAAGATAGGAGTTGTAAAACCAAAGAAACAACCAAAGTTATTCTAAGGAATAAATGTTTCCATAAAATGGGAAACTTATAGGTTGTAAAATCACCAAACCATTAAGGTATCCAACAAAGAAGATGAGGGTTACAAATTTTTTGGAGCATAACTAATGGTTGATAGATTATCAAACATTGGGATAACTAGTAGAATCATAGGATATATCAGAGGCTAAGATAAATTTGTTTCTTAGACATAAACTATAGGTTAATAAAACAACAAATTTTGAGGTAGTTAGTAGGTGTGAAAAATAGAATATGTGTCAAGAGAAAGGGAGGAGTGATATTAAGGAGGATCATAGTTGGGAAATATAAAATTAATGAATAAATAGGGCCACTTTCAAGAGAATTAATATAATGATGCACTAGATGAGGAGGTAGACTTTCCAAGTGAAACTATAAGAGTGATTTTTTTTGTAATGAGAAACTTTAGGTTAGCAAGAAAACTTTAATTTGAGTTACCTGGAGAAGAATCCAAGAAAGAGGAACAATGAGAAAGAAAAGAGGGAAATTAGGAGAAGTACCAAATATATAGGATGTTATATGCAATGAATTAGGATGGATCTATAACTTGTCCTACTTAGTGTATTCGAAGATTATAGAAGGTAATCTTACCAAAACAATTCATTGCATAGATATTTATATTTGGACATGACCAATTCAAATCCACTAAACCTAACTAAGTGATTTCTTACCATACAATATCAAAAGAGAGGGTTCCAAAGCCTCTAGTCAAATGACATTATGTAATAACCTTAGCTAGGCTTACAATATATAAAATAATTCTAATCAAGTGCTCACTAAAGATTGTGACACAAAGGGAGATAGTTAATAACAAATAAAAAAATACAAATAGAATTATATCAAGTCCATGTAGAGGTAAAATAAGAAATGAGTACAACATTCATCCTACTAATTTGTAAAATGTCTAATCTACTAAATGAAAGAGTAAAATTTAAGAATACTTACCTTGAATTGAAATTGTCATGCCTTAATATCATACTTAGCCAATAGTTATTTGAAAGAGTTTATTCTGTCTTTGTAAGTATCACACTATATAAATCATCTCTAGGCTAAAAGACTCCTACTTTTTATCCAAGACTTTACCATAAGATAATATTTTTCCAACCTCCAAGGTAAGACCCTAAGTAATGACTCCTCTAATGTATAAATAGCAGAATTATGATCTATAGAAATGTGAAAATGAATGTTCCTCTCTTTATAAATGAAGTGAAGGGGATATTTATATCCAAGTATTGACTGTAAACCCTCTTGGGAATTTAGTTGACAAGGTCAGCTAGGTTGATCTTGTTTGGTATAAAATATATCCATTAGGCCTAAAACTAGGTTAACTAGTTTGATGCAATTTTATAATTTGAACTCAATCCCTAACAAGGTCAACCAGGCCAACATTCAAGAAAAATTAAGAAAAGGGGGGGCATGCTTAGTTAGGAGATATTTTATAAGGTGAATTACTTAGAAGAATGTATAAGTGGGTTTTAATTATTTAAGGAGTTGGATAAAATTAAATTGTAGTGGTTTTAGGTAATGGTATAGGGACAACAATCTTCTGAGACACCAAAAGTATACCCACCCCTTTCTTGGTGCACCCTTTAAGGCTACACTCAGAGATATTGAAACTTGACAAGTTCTTGCAAGAGAAAAATCATCAAAAAATGATAAAGTCTAAAAATATTGTATATTCATATGCCCCACTTAAAACTCATCATGTGTCATACAACTATAACATGGGATGTTGCTTTAATAAAGAACATAATAATGCACAATGATGAGCTAATAAATTGCATTAAAATGGGAAATGTAAATGACATTACAGAATTTAAAAATTCATACCTTAACTTACTTTATTGTTGTAAAATTGAAGTTGTAGTGAAGTGAATGGAAGAGGCATCCAATGTACAAGACATTAGGAAAACTTAAAAAATAAGCTTGAAATTGAAAAAAACTACAAAAATATGGGTTAAGCATAGAAAAATGCTCTAATTTATTAGGATTCTATAATTTTTTTGGTTTGGAAAAATAAATAATAGAAACATAGTTTTGAGCAAAAGACATAATTTTATATATATATAATTGGTAACTAAAGAATTTGTAATTTTAGATATAAATAGGATTTTAAATATTCATTTGTAAATTTACTATTTTGAGAACCTATAACTCTATATGACCTAGAGAATTGATGAGAGCAACCATGGTACAAAGGTGAGGATCATGAGGTGGAGGTTATATAACAGTTGCATCTAGCACGATCCAAGTATGAAATGTACTTAATTTTGAATTTTTTTTATTTGTTTTTTTTTTAAATGAAGTGTATTTAAAAAACTAGGTATTGGGGTAAATCTGTGTAATAGAATTTACCCAAAAAAAAATTAGGGTAGATAGTGAATTAAGACGTACAATGGGTAGGGATTAAAAAAAGGTCACTAATGCCTAAGGTATTAATGAAAAATGTGTGAAAAATAATCATAATTATTGAATGGGGTTGACCAATCTATGTAGTTGTAAATTAGTAGGTTAGTGGTACTGACCAATTGCATAGTATTAATTTGTTGTAGTTATTTAGTGTATGGACAACTATGTACATAAGGGTCAGTCTACTTTGAGAGTGTCTAGGTGGTTGATCTCATACATTTTAGCCAATTTAATAATGTGTTGAGGTGGTTGATGTAGTTTTAATAAATGGTCAATTTCATATGGAGTGGTTGATGCATTATGGTTATCTAGATTACTACATATCAAGTGGTTGATGTAGTTACATTAGGTGGTTAAATTCATATAAATTGGTTGATTCAGTCTAAATTTATAGTGGTTTATGTAGTTTTATACATGGTTGACTTAGTATAAAATTTATTTCTGACTGACATAGTTAGTTATATGGGTGATGTAGTATGAAAAGATGATAAAATGATAGAAAAGGTTAATGAATTAGTTAATTTTGATGTAAATACATCAATTATTAATTTTTCTTGTGTATTTTGATGATTATCTGATATTGAGGGATAATACATGATTTTTTATTTAATATTTTTTAGAGATTATGGAGACTTTAGTGCTTGGTATATGTAGTTTAACTACCAAATTTATTAGATATATTAACAACTGATGATCATGCATGATTGATGACATTAGGGTTTGGAGGCAAATGTAACATGTTCCTTTAAGTGTTGAATTAGTTTCCATGTTCTTAAAGACAAGATAATATATCTAACACTTTTATGTGGGTGGTGGATGGGGATACCATTGAGGTGGGCATTACCCTAGAATATGTCCATGTGATCTTAGACTTCTTATTATAGGTACTCTTTTTATTTATGATACCCCTGAGTCAAATCCTAAGAGACAATACTTAGCCTTATGGGTGACCATATTAGAGGGATATTTTGAGGGGTTTTGAGTACATTTATTTAGTGTTTATGTGTTATACATTCTATATATTTGGAAGGATATCATTGGCCTTGTGATAGCTCATGTGATCTATCACAAGTTAGATGGGAAGGTGCCACTATATGTGGTCACCATGTGTCATTTGATATTATAGTAGGGTACTATGTATGACTTAGGGTTAGTTATTTTGGTGAAATTAGTACATGATTGTATAACATTCTGTCATGAGGGTAGATGACTATGGGCCCCATTATTTTACTTAGTGGCTAGATTTATGAGAGATTTCCTATGTATCATCTTGTGGGGTTTCCCCATATGATAGATGATAGTTTACCTCATGTTTTTATATAGAGATAGGATAATTTATTATGGTTTATACCTCATTCCATAAGATTAAATCATGTCACCCAAGGAGAGATTATTTGGTAGTTTTATATAGGTATTATAACTAGTTGGCCTTCTTAGACAACTATGTTATAGGGATTGGGTCATGTTTTTATCACTGGTCATTATACATGGTGGGTAAATCCACCTAGTCAATTAGGGTTTCCACCTCCAATGGAATGTATAGTAGCACATTTATATTAGGCATGACATTTTATGAAGTGTATGGGTAGAAGAGGTGTAAGAGTGCCTATAGATGTTCTTATCATTTGTTTATGCTAGTTAAGACCTTAGATGGGATGATGATGGTGATAGTAGAGAGAGGTGATAGTGGTGGCATAAAAATTGGAGATGGTTGTGGATGAGGATGTGGAGGTGATAATTATTGTACCATAGTAAGATTTAAATTTTCCACCATATAAACCATAACAATGTAGACATTGGCAAGTATAGATGTATGTGGAGGTACAAGAGGAGGAGGAGCTACAGGCAGAGGCAATTGAGCATGGAGATTCTATGGTTTAGCCTATAGAAATATGTTCCATAAAGAGATGGATTCTTATGGACCATAAAGTGTTCATATTATCTCACCTAGTTTTATATCACCTTAGGTACATGCCCTATTTGAGGTATTTAATAGGTGTGTTGATAGAGATACTATTATTGGTGAGTGATTTATGTTTGGATATGTAGTTGATATTTATTGGCTTATGGATAGATAGATATATATGTTTTTTTAGATAGATTATTTTAGGATATGTGTGTGTTTGAGTGAGAGAGAGAGATATATATCTAATGTACATCTAGTTTGTGTTTTATAGATACTTATGAGGAAGAGTTAGGTGATCCATGGTAGTGCAATAAACACACCATGATATTTTGTATGAGGTGTTATTACATCATAATATGACTAATATGATTGATTCTATTTTTTCTTTTTCCCCTACTTCTGATATCTAGTTTGATTATTCAGTAAGGTAACTTGAGAGATATGGAGATCAAGAGATATTTTACATTTATGACAAGGAGTGGGTGATGGAGAGTTATATGTATGGTAGATAGTGGTTGAGGAGTATGCTACTAATTTGGATACATATAAAGAGTTGGAATGTGTATAGGTCTAGGTGGATAATGTATAGGGATAGATAAAGGGCATGCTTTCATAGAAAAAATCATTGTACCACACCATTTAGATGGGGCAGCCTTAAGGATTGATGGGTAGTGTGTCCCATCAAGTAGATAAGTAGGGTGGACCAAAGTCATAGAGATATTATTTTATTATACTTTTATCATGTTTTAATATTGTATCCAATGATGTATGTGTGTGTGTGTGTGTGTGTGTGTGTGTGTGTGTGTGTGTGTGTGTGTGTGTGTGTGTGTATTTGTTCTTATGACTCATGGATGTTATGGATGTTTGTATTTCTAGTTTATCACATGTTTAATTTTTTTTATATGTTATGATAAAATGTATGATGTATTTTGGATTATTTTCTAGAAATTGTGAATAAATGCATAGTCCAAAATAATGATAGAAAATTGTAAAATGTATAAATGTAAAATATATTAGATCTAGTGAACAAAAATAGAATGTAAAACACCCTAAATAATGTTTGGAAATGTGTAAAATAAAATATTAAAAAAAAATTAAAACACACTAAATCAAATTGAAAAGTGTGTAAAAACATATGCAAATTACAAAATGGAATGAAATGTAAAACACACTAAATCAAGTTGAAAAGGCATGTAAAACATAAAATAAGAAATGTGTAATAATGAAAAATTAAAACACACTAAATCAAGTTGGGAAAGCATGTAAAACATAAATGAAGGAGAATAATTAAATAAAATGTAAAACACACTAAATCATGTTGGGAAGCATTAAAAACATAAATGAAAGATAATGATGGAATAAATGTAAAACACACTAAATCATGGTGGGAAGCATGTAAAATGTAAATAAATGGATTGTAATAATGGAAATGTAAAACACACTAAATCAAGTAGGGAAGCATGTGAGACAAGAAACAAATGACAATAAAATAACAAGTAGAATGACATGTACATTTGTGTAAATCACTTGTTTAAAAGAAGTATAGTTATTTTGTGATTAGATCATGATGTGAAACCTAAGTATACTTTGTCAAGAAACCTTAGTCTTATCTAAGGTATTATAGTGAAACTCATAAAGGGTAAACCTAATGAGCTAAATAATGGGAAATAGTAATGTATGGTAGATGGAATGCTTGTGAGGAAAGTCTAGTCCTATCCAAGGTCTTATATTATAACTCATGAAAAGGATAATAAAATGGGTATGATTAGTGAATAAACAATATTAATTAAGGAGTGATATTGGTAATATTTTAATAAAAGAAGGAATGGAACAAATATATCATAGGCATTTGTAATAAATATTAGTACATATGAGACCTACTAAGTAAATAGGTAGGTGCTAAAAATTTATTGGATGCCAAATTCAAAATATATTTGTTCACAATAAACACAAAAATTTATAGGTGAATAAGTGTGGTAATAAGATCAATTCATGAATGTTATATAGACAATAAAAATTAAAATGGGCATAATTTTCCACAACATGTTCCCCATTCCTTCAGACCCCTTACATAGTCCTTAGCCTACCATTAGAAAATAGGTATCCTGTATAGAGAATTTTTGAGACCTCATATCCCAGTCTACTAGCCTACCACACCTAATGGACTTTGGCTTTATCATGAGGCCAACTTTGGAGTTTGATATTTGACTAGGAATAAGAGATGTGCTAAGATAAGAATCATGTCTTTTGGTGTGATTTTGACTTTTGAATGTTTATTTTTTTATTTTTATCATTGCATTTTATTTTGATGATTTATATTTTAAATTTTTATGGATTTTTTGATTCCTCCTCCATATGGATTTGGAATAACCAAACCTAATTATTAAAGGTGACAAACTAAGATAAGCTTTAGGCTTTGGTTATAGGATACAAAAGACCTAATTATTTTGTCATGTTGTTAACTAATTAAGCTTACCTATAAATAAGTTTGTTATCTCAATATTAACCATGTGTGATTAATATGAAGTGAAAATAAGGGTAAGATAGAGATCAAATAGATTTGTTTATATAGTGATACAATGAGAAACATGTTTGTTAATTGATCATATGGTGAATATGAGAAACTAAAGGGGTGTGGATTTATAACCATGTCACAATAATAACTATATTATTAGAGTAAATGCCATAAAAATCATAAAAATAAATCATCCAAAAAAGATAAATAGGGTAAAAATAAATGAAAATGAAATTAATTCATGAAATATTTCCAAGTGAAAAGTAAAATAATAATCAATATATGATCATAAATCAAATACAGATCATATGAAATTGTAAAAAATAATGTGATGAAACACCATGATGTGTTCACAAGTATTGATAAATTTCATGAAAAACATCATCCATAACATATAATACATCCTTATTTATTGCACTTTGAGTTTAATCAAAGTCTTTTCAATATTTGTATAAAGTCATGAAAATACTTCCTTATGCATTATCTATTTTGAAAAAGTGGGTATGCTAGTAGAAGAATGATCCTCATGGGGTAGTTCATATGAAGGATACTCAATGCAAGGAACCAATGACAAACTATAATTAACATCCAAATATCTATGAATAAATGTGGGCTATGAAGAAGGCTAAGCCTTTATCTTCTAACATCCTAAAGTATGGAGCTGATTCGATGAAGACATAGGCCATGGGAAATCATAAAATTATTTTTATAGTACTCTACATATATATTTATGATGTATATAACACTTATTCCAAAGACAATAAACTTACACATATTTATGGATGTATTTTATAACTAGCTTAGGAGGAAGTAGGCTCTTATCTATAGACTATGCCTACTTTATGAAAATTATATTTATGTATTGATAAAGTTTTCAAGAATGAGAAGAAGAATGTGTGTGTGTACCATGAAAAAAACAAGTACATTAAGGAGAATAATTTTAAGGTTGTCTATATTTAGTATAAGTAGAACATGAGGCTTGTTATTGGTGTGCATGACAATCCTTGGCCCAATGACTGATAATTCTATAAATCTCATAATATGGATCATATACCCATCATTTTGGTAGAGGGTCAAGCTTAATAAAAGGTATAATGTCATCACCAATATGATTATAACTTATAATAGGATCAGGATTAGGCTAGGTTACATCAAGAGATGATCTCAAAGTAGGTTAGCATAGTGTAGCTTAAATCTTTAAAGAAAGTAAGTTATAAGGATCATGATATCGAGTAATTTAGTAAGGTCCTATCATAGAATGGTCAAGAAGCATAATTTGAAAAGGATCAGTAGTGATTGGATGAGTAGTGTGTGTGTGCTCCATCTCAAACCTATGAATATAACAAAATGAAGAACTAATGTCAGGTACTATATAAGGATAAGGAACTACCTAAATATAAATAAGAGAATGTTGTAAAGAAGATCAATATCTAAGTATCTCTATGTTTTTATCTTGGGAAAAACTAAATAAAAATGGGTCATCTAAATAATAACCATTATTTTTATTAGGAATGAAGACCAATATTACATGTGTTGTGACCATAATTTTATCTAATGGTTTTTGACAAGATTGAGGTCATAGAGAAGGAGGTAATTGCAAAATAATATGAGGAGAGAGATCAAAAGTTTCTATTTTCAATTTTATCTCATGTGTTTCATCATCATCATCTAAATCTAAAATATTAGGTTTTATGTTTCTATTAATTTAGGGTGACCATTACGACCTCTAGTAGAGTTGATGGGATAATTAAAATGTTGTGATTCATGAAATGGTATTCTTGTTAAAGATTTGAGGGTAGGTGTTTTAAAAACACCTCATTATTGGAATTATTCAAAATTTTAAGGATTGGTGTCTCCTTGAATATTGTAAATAGCACTGTTATGGTTGAAATTAACACATTGGCATGTTGATAATGCTACTCTTCTCATGAAGTGTTTCTAAGGTCAACTGAGTAAAATTTTATAAGAAAGTGGGAAGTTAAATATCATGACTTTGACATGTACCATGATGGGGGGAACTATGATTGGAATCCAAACATACCCTAAAGGTGGAATTTGTCTTATATCATATCCTTGACATTTACTTTGAGTATATTTGAGATTACATTCATAATATTCAATAATCTTAATGAAGTCAAGGGAGGCCACATAAGTCCCTGAACCTTCATCAATTAATGCAAGTTTAACTTGGATATGTCCTATTTGGATGTTAATTAACAATGGAGGATCAAGCATGAAAAGAAATATATCATTGAAAATTATTAAAGAGAAATGGAATTTGAGTGAAAGATAAGTATCTAACATTTTTTTGATATGGACAGACATTTCTTCACACTATTGAATAATTTTATCTTCAAAACCTAACAAAGTAGCTTCTAGCCCCACATGTGGGAGATGATGGATATTCATTTGGAATAAAATTTGTATTAGACAATTATGATGATGAGTAAAAGTTATAAGAAAGATATTTGAGATGGGAGATGTGAAATTTTGGCTATAGGATCATATTCATCATATACCATTATAATTTTATTTGATACAGGTGCATAGTGTTGAAGTAAATCTTTTGAGGGTGTAGTGGAAGTATGTTGAAATTTATGTTGGTAAAGTGTATTCAATTGAGTTTTAGTTAATGTGGTTTGACTGATTGTATATCATTGTGTTGTGTTAGATGATGTAGTTAAATCATTAGTTATTTCTTGTGTTTGAGAATAATAAGTAGTAATGAAAGAAGATTTTGGGATTTTTGAATGAGGTATCTCTAAAGGAGGAGTAGAATTTATATTAATAGTATTCAAGTTATTATTTAATAGTATTGTGTGAGTTTACACATATTAATTTGTTTAATTATTAGAATTGGTTATAATTTCCCTAATTCTATGAGATGGGATGGGTAAGAATCTTGGATACTATGTAAATTTGGGAAATTATTTTAGTTAGAAATTGGATATTAATCGATGTACAAAACTAATATCCTCATATAATTAATTTAAAAAAACATTCTTATCATTTATGTTAGGATACATATAACTATTTACATTATTATTAGTGGGACATTGGTTAGGATTAGCTTGATGATTAGGAATGGGATCCTTGTAAATAGCTAAATGAGCATTTTCTTGATTAAGGACTTCATCTTCATTTTTAGTTTCATGAGACTTAGTTGCTAATTCATAAGCTTGTTGACATATATGTATGAGTGATTCATGATAAAAATCAGGTCCAAGAATATAAACATAAAAAAGTTTCTTAGTTGGAGACAAGTTTCATGAGAATGGCCCTAACTTGCATGAAACCAACAAAATTTATATGGATCATACCATTGTTTAGTAGGGTGAGTAGGATCAAGATCTCATGGTGAAGGTTAAGGAAGATGATTTTGAATCCCTACCAAGGAAAGTGGATTATGGACATTACATTATGTACTTGAGAAAATGTAGAAATAGGATGCGAATTATTGGAAATTGATCTTGAAGGAATATGCTCTGTGGAATTACTTGGAGAAAAGGATTGAATGATGTGTATTGAATCATATGTATCTATAAAAACATCATTGGTTTCATGTCTATTTTTGTTTTTCATAATAATTTAGGTCCTTATTAGAGGATGTGAAGGCTCAAATTGTCATATAAGGAAATATTGACATTTAGCTTGGTCAAGGGCTTCTTCTAAAAATTTTGGAGAAAGAGCCCTCACATGATATTGTAGTTTGGATTGAAAAATAGTAATGAATAAATGAAATGAATTATAATCATACATATTATGTTAAAATTTATTAGATAAATATTTCCATCATTTGATGAACACTTATGTTATTTTAGATTCTAATTATTTATAATTTATAAAATGAGATAGGTTGTTTTTAGGAAGATCATTAGTTTGGAATTATTAAACCAATGCATTTACAAAGTCTTTCAAGCTAGTTAATTTAATTATTTTGGGAATAATGAAGTTATATTCCTATTTTAGTTAAGGGTGTAGATTATTAAATTAGTAAATAATATTAAAATAATTACAGTCTTGATTTGTATATTTTATGTCTTTTATACCTTTCTAAAAATAGTAATAAATTAAAAAATATATAACTTAGCTTAAAACTGGTTGAAACAACTATTGCAAGATTTGAAACTAGCTATGTAGGATTGGGATAGTCTCACAAATTATAATATGGCTTTCATTTCATTAAAGGATAAGACCACCAAAAATAGGACACCCTAGGGTCTAGTGATATTGTCCTCTCTTGTCATTGTTGTCCAAACTACTCATAGAGACCTAATTTTTTTGGGTTATTTATGTTGTTCTTTTATGATCCTACTTACGAAATTTCGAGTGTTGAATTTTGATAGAGATCATTGTAGATTTATTTTTATCTTCAAACCATAACCCTCCATCATACTTGATAAATGGTATTTGACTCACTTGAAAAAGATGGGGTTAGTGTGTGTAATATGCACTAAACGTGTGATCCACACCCCTTGTATGGGCATGCTACCTACATACCAATACTCCAAAGAGGGATCAATCCATATGTAGTTCTCCAACTTGATGTGATTTGTGTAATAGTGTAATATAAATGCAATAATTAAAAATTGAAAGTGCTTGATGTGGCTAGGGATCAGTGTTAGAGTTTGAATGTGTTTGAAGCTATGTTGGGTGACTATATGTAGAGAATAGGAAAGTTTGCCTTAGTGTTTTATTTGTAATCTTACTTACTTTGTAATATTTGTCACCTCCCTTTGTAAATGACCTTTGGATGGACTTTTATAAGGAATTATTGATCATGGGTTAGATGTATTCATGTTAGGCTGACATGATGAAAGATAGGAATTAGATAAAAATGATCGTTTACGCTTAAAATGTAATTAGACAAGAGTGCCAAAAATGAGACACCCTAGGGTCCAACACTATAGTCTAGGTGTGGTGCTCCTATCTTATAGGCTCAAGACCTAGAGGGATAGAATTGGCCTAGGAAATAGAACCTAGCTGAGTTTGAATGATCATTTATAAGTCTAAGGATGACTGGTTATGAGCAAAAAGGTGTCTATAAGGGTCACAAGAGCATGAAAGAAGTACCTATGGATAGGGTGTCACAAGCCACACTTAATCTACCAATTTATAAAATTTATATGACTACATTTACCCTCCTTTATTCTATTGATGTATCAAAGCAAAATACTAAGATAAAGGAAAAGTAGAAAGCGTACCTAAACTTACATGTAAGGGTGAAATATATGAAGCTATGTGATGTTGAGTGTGCATAGAGAGAGCACATTGTGAAATGTGAATCTACAAGATAAAAACAAAGAGTAGATAAATTATTACTAGATACACTATATCTAGAATAAGAATGTATAAAATTTAGGTAAGAGAGAATAAAAGAAAAGAATGAATACACCTCACCAAGTATGTAGACCAATATAAAACCTAGCGTGTTATTGAGTAATGTTGAGTGATACTATATAATGTTGGGTATGTATTTAACCAAAATTAATATCACAAATAGAGTTGAGTGTTAAATTCCCTAAAATTGGTTCAATAATGCAAAGGTTGGCCCTTTGGCTCCATCATCACCCATTAAGTGAAGCTATGTGATCATGTATGTGTTGATCGATGTTTGGACTATGTGTCCAACACCTTTGAGTAAGTGGCTCTAGAATAAAAAGGTTATCTATACCTTTAGCTCCATATTTTCCCACTAAGTGAATCTATGTGATCATGCATATGTTAATCTATGTTTGGACTATGTATCCAATCCCTCTAAGTAGGTGGCTCAAGAATACAAAGGCTAGCTAGACCTTTGGCTCCATTGTTACTGATTAAGTGAAGCCATAAGATGATACTAGTATGAATATGTGTCATATGAGATGGCTCCTAAATCTAATGAATGCTTTGTATTCTGATAATGTGATATGGATAGTTAAATGTGTACTAAAAACTAGGCTAATCTTGGCCATTCTAAAAGGTGGAGATTAGGCTTGTATAAAAGCCACTCTAGAACTGGGAACTAGGATTATGTGTAAGCCACTTGAGAATGATGCCAACCACTTTTAGGTAGAATAAGTCATGAAACTACTAATAATACCTAGGTAATCTACTAAAATCAAAAATAAAAGAAGTCAAATGTGTTATGCACATTGCCTATAATCACTGGTGTCTATAACATGGATTCTAATCTAGAAGTTATACCAACTTCCTTATCTAAAACTGGAAGCAAGAGCCATCATATTGTGTATGATTCCCCTTATATATAGATTTTTTAAGGAAAACTATATTGAAATTATTAAAACTAATCTAAACTATAGGTGACAAAACTATAATTGAACTTACCTTTTTGTTTATTTCTAGAAAATCTAGGTTTTTTGTTATTTAAATTGGAACATTAAAAATAAGACACCTTATTGTCTGGTGTTATATTCCAAGTCTAGTACTCTTGTCCTTTGTTATTTATAAAGACTATTCTATGTTCATCACTATTTTCCTAGTCTATTCTACCTATTTTGGGTTCTATTTATTATTCTAAGTGTTTTAAAATTGATCTTTTTAATTTCTAGAGGCTATGATCTCTATGATAAAACCCCTATTTGTTGCCCCCTCTTTTGAGGGTAAGAATGAATACCTTGTAATGACTTACCTCAAAATAAAGAGCCTTGCAAGTGTGTTATGTTATAAAATACATGATATAATAATGATAATTGAAAATATGTCTCAAGATATAGTATAGTTTGTCTTGGATATTATTAGATCAATAGGGGTATGTCTAGATAGATGTAACAATGTAATAGCATGTGCAATGTATTTAAATGAAACTAAAAAGTCTAGTTAGTTGTTAAGGAGGAATGGAGCATGATGTCTATCATGTTATCTAAGAAAGTGAGATAATGCATGATATGGATCATGGCATTGAAAAAAGTGAGAAGCAAACAAGCAACAAGCACACAAAGCAAGAATTAAGAAGCATATGAGAATGGCCAAGGGGATAAGCAAACAAGGGACATGGGAACATGTCACTCAAAGTAGGAAAGCAAGCATATAAGGCATGTTCAAATGCTAAATACATATATAATTGGAAATAATAAAGGTTGGCACAAGGGCCACAAGCACATAAAAGAGTACAAGCAAAAGACATTGGCAAATTTCCTAAGGCACACACAAGAATAGAAGAAAAGGACATTGGAAAATGTCCTAAGGTACACAGAAGAGATAAAATAGGAACTAAGAAATTCAATCACATCTAGCTATGCAAAGTAAGAAAATAAAACATGTAAATTTTGGAAATGTAATTGCATCTAACTAATCAAAGCAAGATGTAAAAGTATGTAAGACATGGAGTACAAGACTAGGTATATTCTATGAAATACACAAGTGTTATATACTAGTGAATGTTGATATAATAATCTATGTAATCTAGTAAGTAATGTACATCAACATGATAAATAGAGTGTGTGGTGTAGGAATGACATAACTTGGATGGTGTAGTCATCTAAAATATGCCCCTAGTGGGTATATATATTGATGTATGTCTCAAATGTAAAAGTAGGATGCCCCTCAATGGGTAGAGTGAAGCAATCAAGGATCTAAGTGTCACTACACATGCTCAAATAAGATCAAGTGAAGCATGGTAATGTAGATAAATTGACATAAAATAGCATAGAACAACAAAGTGTAAGTATAACATGGTAGTAGAAATGTAAAGCATGGATAATGCATACAATTGAAATGTTTTTAAATTATTTGAATGTTTTTTTATTTTTGATATATTTGAATGTTTTTATATTTTGACATATTTAAAAAAAATTAGTATTTTGGAAATAAGTTATGTGCAATGAATCATAAGGAGACTATATACAAGCAATTGAAAAGAATCTATGTACAAGAAATATTGAGAAGAAATGATAGTAACTGATAAGTCTTATGAGAGACTCCCTATCATGGTATCCTATATCAGGGAGAGGAATTGTGCATGATTTTGAAGCATGATGGAAAGGTTAAGACTATGATTTGGAAATTTTTGTATGTTGTAATTGCTTTAAAATATCTATAGTGGAAACCAACTATGGGGTCCCCCTATAACTCTAAGAATTAGATGCAACTATAGGGCTCTTAGGGACCCATCTGGTAGTATGAGAAGCTCTATATGTAGAGGGATGAGACCTAAATGATACTAATTTGAGTGTGAATAATGTATCTAGAAACTATCTAGAGTCCTAAAATTGTGGTTTCTCTAAAAGAGACCTCTGTATAAGTGTATGAACTCTTTATGTTGGTGAGAAAGGCCTTGACTATGTCTGACCTTGAACTGGAAGAAGAACTATAACTGGTGAAGTTAGAACTGGTGATTATAGAGTATTAGATGGCTCTAAAGTGGGGAGTGGTAACTCATACATAAATCCACTAATTTTAACAACCTAATTAGTGTGAATTAATTTCATGCATCTATGAATTGTAGAAAGTACTACACAAAGTTTTTGAATCCATTGTCAACCAAGTAACATATAAAAAACTCTTACACTAGGAAAAATAGTAAATAGTATGGCCATATGTGTTAGACCAACCTATAGATGAAGTATGATCTCACCTAATTACCTCTATATGTGCCCACTGAATCCACTAATAACTATTCATCAAGGTAATATCTAGCCCTGAATATCCCAAATGCTACAGTAATGTCATAGTGCACATGTTTACACTAGATCTATTGTCTATGAGAACACTATGAATGGGATAATGATTAATGTAAGCTCTGATAAAGAGTGCTTGGTCATCCAAATCATCCTCAATTATCTTCTACTCTAATAAGGAGATGTACGGTCTAGTTAGAACTCTAGAATTATACACAACAATCATTTCGCTCAAAGGATGTGACTCAGCTAAAGGTGCCTAGTATATAGCTGGTGGAGGGTGTGCATGATATGCATGGTGAATACCTAATGTATCCCTTGTCTCTTATTTTAAATTATGTGGGAAAGGATTTGATAAAAAATTTAGAGCCTTGTCTTATGTTTGTGTTGCTTGAGGAGGCTCAATTGGAGTGCCAATGTCAATAAGGTTACCATCTATCAAATCATGTATATTTTGTTATAAAATAATGCATATATTTTTTGTGTGTCCTAGTACCCTCTAAAAATCACAAAATTAATTATAATCATATCCTCATAGAAGAGGCTTTATTGGATCAACTTCTTAAATAGGAGAGAGAGATATGATATTACATTCCAATAGCTATTGTAAGACTCTGGCTAGAGATACTAGTAGATTGGTAAAGGCTCATCGAGGAGGCACAAATAAAACCACTCATTGAGGGGGATCTAAGGTTGTATTAATTTTAGGTTTATTTTGACTTTTGTGATCATTAACCTTTACTTTATATGGGACTTTATTGCTACTCTCATTTGTTTTTTTTGATATGCTTGTGTACTTGAGTTTGCCTAATGAAATAAGTTTAAATTCCCTTGAATTTAGTGTATGACATAACTCAGTAAAAGAAGAGAATGTTTTAAACATTATTGACTCATGCAAAGCTAGTTGAAGACTCTATTTGAAGAGATTATGTAATTCTTGATCAACCATGGGGCTAGTCATTTTAGCCAAGATAGTCTTATATCAAAGAGCATAATCTATGATATGCTCTTTTAACCTTTGTTTCTATTATGAAACTTGGGCATAAGAAACCTTATCACCTATGTTAATGTTGAAGTGAGATAGGAACATATCATCTAAAGGATTGAATGCATTGATCAACTGATTTAGTAGACTATAGAAAAATTTTAAGGCATAATCCTTTAGATTCCATGGAAATTGCTTGGTTAGTAACAAATCATTTGGCACATAGTCCAAGCATGATACATGAAAATCTCTCAAGTGTGTCTATGGATCACCCTTGCCATCATATAGAGTGATCTTAGGTTAAACAAAATCTAATGGCAAGGATGTAGAATCAATATGGCATGCCAATTATGTATGAAGTAGAGAAAAGAATCCAAGGCCTGTGTAGGACTAGAGGCACCTTGCTCAAGATGTATCACCTTGGATTGAAGATATTTTATCTATTTCACAAAGGTAACCATATTAGGAGATAAATATGTACTAGTTATAATTAGTGGTGCCTCATAGGAAGGTTGGGTTGTTTAGACATAGTTAACCCCATAGTGTCATTTACAATTGGTTATTTTTTAGGAATAGAAGACTCAACTTGGTTATCATTTTTAATTTCCATGATAGATTATAAAATAAGAGTATGATCTCAAGGTTGTTCCCTGATTCTTTCTCTAAAACTTTGTGGAATCAAGTCTTTATTGATGGCAACATCATTATCAACAATAGGTGGAAGTGGATCAAAAACTTGATGTGGTGGGTCATGAACATCAGTGTGTGTATCATCATTTTTATTCTCATACTACTCATTATCAAAATTATCCTCATGGAAATTAGTGTAATCTGGATGTGTAGGATCTATAGCAAGAAGTTGAGTTGGTTGTTTATCCATGGTATATAGTTGGGTTAAAGTAATCTAGGTGAATTCAGGAGGGTTACAACTAAATCTTGCACTTCATCTCAAAGGAAGAGATGCAAGGAGCTTAGGTGGCATAAGGAAAACAATTTGAATAATCAAAGAAAATATTAAATAAATATAATCTAAACAACAAACTAGAATATGCATAAAAAGGATAAGAAGCTCACAAACATGTAAGGTGATACCTCAAAAAGCATGGGACCTAGTAAATTCAACTAGGGTTTAAAAGATATAATTTTTAAAATTACTATAGTGATTTTTAAAAATGTGAAATTTTTATTTTTAAATATTCAATAAAAAATCAAAAAAATACTATTAAAATACTAGGAGCTAGTATAGGCAACTATGGTTTGAAAGATTTTTTTTTAATTACTATGATAAATTTAAAAAATTAAATGTGAAATTTTGATTTAAATATGCAAGAAAAATAATAAAATATTAAAAAAATCAATAAATAATTTTCCCTAGGGTTTCTACAATTTTTGTGTGCAAACAAAGTAAGTCTAGTTCACCAAATGATTTAACTATTTTGGGAATAATGGAGTTTTATTCTTATTTTAGTTAAGGGTCTAGATTAATAAAGTAGTAAATAATATTTCAATAATTATAGTCCTAATTTATATATTTTATTTGTCTTTTGTACCTTTATAAAATTAGAAATGAATTAGGAGAAATATAAATTAGTTTAAATCTAGTTAAAACGGTTGTTGTAGGATCTAAAACTCGCTGTGTAGGATTGGGACAATGTCACAAATCAGAATATGGATTTTGTTTTATGAAAGGATATGACCACCGAAAATAAGACACCTTGGGGTTTTATGTTGTTCTCTTGTTTCACTATTGTCCAAACTATTCATAGAAACCTAAATATTTTGGGTTCTTTGCATTATTCTTGTGTGAGCCTGCCTATGAAATTTTGAGTGTTGAATGTCGACAGAGATCATTATAGAGTTGTTTTAATATTCAAATAGTAACCCTCCATCATGATTGATAAATAGGATTTAAATCACTTGAAAAAGGGGGGTTAGTGTGTGTAAGATGCATTGAACGTGTGATCCACACCCCTTATATGGGAATGTTTCCTAAACACCAATACTCCAAAGAGTGATCAAGCCATATGTAGTTCTACCACTTAATTTCATTTGTGGAATAGTGTAATGTAGATGCAATAATTCCAAATTGAGATTAGTTGAGGTGGATAGGGACTATTTTGAGAGTTTAAATGTGTTTGTAGTGTGTTGGGTGATTTTATGTAGAGAATAGAAAAGTTTGCCTTAGCAGCTTGTTTGTATTCTTGCTTGATTTGTAATATTTGTCACTTCCCTTTGTAAATGACCTTTGGATAGACTTTTATAGGGAACTTTTGATAATGGGTTATATGTATTCATGCTTGGTTGACATGATGAAGGATAAGAATTAGATAAAAATAGTAATTTGGGCTCAAAATGCAATTGGATAGGACCACTAAAAATGGGACACCCTAGGGTCCAACACTATAGTCCAAGTATGATGATCATATCTTATAGGATTGGGACTTGGGGGGATATAATTCACTTGGGAAATAGATCTTGGCTGAGCTAGAATGATTGTTTGGAAGTCTATGGATGATTGGTTATGAGAAAAAAAGGTGTCTAGAAGGGTCACGAGAGCATTCAAGAAGTACCTATGGATAGGGTATCACAAGCCTCACTCAAGATACCAATTTGGATATTTAATATGACTACACTAATAATAGAGAGAGTTTTAAGTTTATTATATAAATCTATAACTTCACCTAAAAAGTTTTTAGCTAGGAGCTTGGTGTTAGCAAAGGTGTTAAGTTTAACCCAATCCTTGTATAGGTTTACAAAAGTCTTCAAATGTAAGGTTAGATTAGTGGATCCATTATAAGTAGGAGTGGGAACTATGTCACCTATGTCATTATTTCTAATTTGTGGAACTAGAAGTTAATTTTGTAAGTGTTTCATAGCTTTGTTAAGAAGTGTAGGTTGTGGTATAAAGCTACCATGTCAATATCTAAGATGGAATGGGGTGAATTAGGGTTTTTCACCCGTAATGGAGTAGGTTGAGGGTGATTTAATAAATGAATTAACTACTTTTAAATTTGCATCATTTGATTGTCATTATTAGTTTGAAAATTTTTCCATTTGATTTAAAGTTCAAAATAAAAATGGATTAGTTTTAATGATATTTTGACTAGTGGAAGTAACATGGGATGCATTAGTGTTATGCAAGACATTGATATTTTGAACTTCACTAGTAGTTTTAGATGTAATATCAGTTGTATGTGTTTGAGAATTAGTGTGGGTATTTCAATTATTCCCACCAAAGGTCATGTCTACCATATTTGTATCAATGGTAGGCATAAAAGATTAAGAATTCATTGAAGATAATGTCATGTTAGTATATGGAGACATGAGAGAGGGAAAAAGTTATGGCATGTTAGAGGTACAATCACTAAGAGGGGGGGTTGAATCAATGAGCCAAAATAATCTAACATAAATTTTTATCTTTGAAAAAACTTAATCAATTACCACAATCATTCATGAAGCATACACAACATTCACATTAATGAGCAAGAGAGACAATGCAAGATCAATCACATAACACAAGACATATGTAATAAAACCTATTAGGGGAGAAAACCCATTGGAACCTATAATTAGACTACTATATTATAATAAAAAGATCCAATTTAGACCATATTTAAATTATTAAGGAACTAAAATCACTATTTAGTGAGACTATAATCCCACAAGGTGTTGCCATCCTATCTAGCTGAGCTACAATAACTAGACCTTTTAGCAAGCTTCACCTTGTAAGGATGCTATAAAAACTTTAGATGTTGAGATACCATAACAATACCTATGAACATATCCACCTTTGCGCTGATGTCTTCAAGACTTAATGATGTACCTCTGATTATCAATCTCCACCTTCACTCACACTCAATCTACAAGAGTATAATTATACTAATAAAATTATGACCTACATGTCATATAAATAGTCCTCAAACTAATATTCTCTTAAAATCATACATAGGGTGCTTTACCCCTCCTTTGATCCACAAATACACACACAAACTTCTCTCCAATATCACCTTAGTCTCACATACCAAGTCTAGAAATCACCATCTTTGATTTCACTATTTATAGAGAAATCTTGATAACCTTCACCTTGGTTGGCCATTAGGCATGCCTTATCCCTTAAGGCATCTCTCACACAAAAACATGGCTCAATATAATATTCATAGGTTATCCATAGCATCTATGGGTCACCTTTAAGAAACTACACCTTTTAATAAGGCCCTTGTAGCTCTTATAGGTCTCATGGAGACCTATTCACCCATTTAGCTCACCCTTGAACAAAATAATAACACAGGACCACTTTCAAATACATGGGTCCACTCCCTATGTCCATGTCAATATCCTCAAATTATCATAATCAACTTAGATCACCTTTGTGTATGCTCAAACAAATCAAACATAAACCTTATACATAGGAACACCATTACCAAACATATAGTCAACTTCTTAAGCATTGTTTATACTCAAGATAAATTGATCACACCTCCAAAATACTCATAAAACACCTTTATGGAGTCTACAACACTACCAAATAACAAATTCATCATGAGACATTAAAACAACATTAAAATGAGCTCAAAAATCCTTATTAGGTCACTTAGAGAATAATCATGAACATACATTCAACTTATAGGCTCAATATCTTTGATTGTACTCACTTCTATATATTCAAATTAAAATCATTAGATGCACCAAGGAGTCCTCTACATATTTTCTTTTTACTATATGATAAAATTTGTCTTTTATCAAAAGATGTGGCCCAAAGACCAAACACTAATTTTTTTCCTATGTTAAATTCAAATATTTGAATTCAAATGGTCACAATTAACCTTTCAACACAATGTTCGAATCTCATGAATCCTTAGCTCAAATCAAATATGCACTATCAATATTATTTGATCTTTAGCACATAATCTACCAATGAAATACATTAAACCTCAATCACTTTAACCTCATCTTTTGAAATATTAAAATGTTGACTCAACATGCTCTATCAATCTCTATGGATCAGTGAATTCTTGAATGATCAACACTCACCATTTGATCAATCTTTACAAATGCCTAATCATTATTGGATCCTTATCATGTACCTTTGCTCAGTCATTAAACATCAATCACCTATCTTCATCTCAATACTTCTTGAATTCTTGGATTAATGCACACTTTTGATCTTGATCAAGCTTTAACTCTTTAAAAAATGACTATGGGTACCCTTTCAATATTCTTGAGAAGCCATTTTTTCACCTCAATAACTTCTTCTATGCTTACTTGAATGATCTCAAAATTAGACTAGATGGTCTCATTCCATAAGATAATCTAACCTTATGACACATTTATCCTAGAACTATCATGTTTGAAATATATAATTCCATTAAAATTATTTCTCAAAATATTTCATCACAGAGCTAACTATGTCAAAACTTGCTTTGGAAGCCAACTTTGAACAAGCATAACTTTTACCATACTTTAATGTATGATCTCAAATTTAGTGAAAATCATCTATGCTCAAAATTGAATAATACCATATGATCAACTTCTCTGACACCTTTACACATGAAATATATAAAACTATCAAAATACTCACTGGGCTCTTTTTGCCTCATTACAAAATTGGCTATGGGAAAACATAGTCAAACTCCTTAGGAGCCCAACTTTGCATATGCACATATTTTGACGTGCTATATCACATGATATAAAAATTATTAAAAATAAAATAGACAAAAAAATTATCAAACCCATATTATCATTTTTCCTAACACCTCTACATGTATCAATACTAACCTCATCAACATGCTTACTTAGCTCATTTTAGCCAAATTTGGCTAAGTATGGGAAAACAATGAATTCTAATTAAGAAGACAACTTTTCACCCTCGTAAATTTTACTACACTTCAATGCATTACATGATATTTAGATAATAAAAAATAGGTAATACTATGATCACAACCATATTACCAACTCCCCTTGACTCATTCCCATGTGGCAATGATGATGTCATCAAATTGCCTACTCATATTTTCTTCCTTTAGACCCAAAGTGTCTAGATGAAAACTATGATCAACTAGAGGAATTCCAATTATACACAAAATATCTCCAAGCATATATGACATCTTATGGACTTATTTCAAATTCTTAAATCACCATACTCATCTTTGATCCTCTCTATCCATGTCAATACTGAAGATCAACCAACTATACATAAAGCACACTAGAACAAGCACATTACACACTTTGTCATTGTCACTTCAGCTATCAAAGTAATTCATCCACTTAATAGGACACCTCCATGACAAAACCATAACATCATCATTAAAACTCTTCAAAAAATATCCCCCTTTGTCATTGATGTCAACACTCATCAATATAGCAATATATAGCTCACCTTCTCTCTTCTTCAAAGCACTTCCACAACAAGAACTTTCCTCAACAAGAATTTTCTCCCCTTTTTGACACAATGGCAAAGTGGGCACAAAATAATCCTAAGGACCTAAAAATACTATCAAATAAGAAATGAGCATCTTATAAATATGATAAAAAAAAAACCCTTACCTTGAGCCTACCTCTTCTTGCCTTGACAAACTCCTCTTGTTCCATGCCAACATTCTCTTCAATCAAGCATATCAACCAAGAAAGAAAGAACACAAAAAACCCTATAAATATGTTTTAACACATCAATAATAATCTAATAGGTACTCCCCCTAATAATCTAAACAATTTCACCTTCTGAGCATCTTCATACTTCTACACACCATGAAGAACCATCACACATGCTAGCTAGCCTTCTATCTCAAGCTACCACAAGGACCATCAATAGAAATTCATGCCACTCAAAAAATATGAAACATGATCTCAAAAAACTTTATAACTCACCTTGAAAGGCACATACCTTTCTCTTTTGGAGAAACTAAGAAAAAATCATTTTAATTCAAACTAGGCCTATCTAGCCTCATTGTAGCCCTACCTAGAACTTGCAGAGCCCATAATTTTTATTAGACACATATTCAAGACCTAAAAATTAATATCTAGATTAATCTCATATTTCCCCTAAATCACACCAATTTTCATCTCTATAATAATCTTATACAACATACTTCCTTTATAAACCTATGAGCTAATTAGGCTTCCATATTAGCAAAAATTTGAATAAATTAAGAACCACAAACCTCAAATTATATATTAAGCTTGATTTGACCACCCATTTTTCCTATTCAACATATTAAGAATCCTTAGACCTCAATTCACAAGTTAAACCAATTATATAGCATGGCCTAAAACCCTAGAATCTCAAAACAAGCGAGGTCAAAAAACTTTCTTCTAGTCAACTCACACCTATGAAACTACTCACAAACCTGTAGACACCCATCACACACTTTTGGAAAAATATATAGGCTCCAAACCATTGAGAACCCATACATCTTATAACCCTTTTTAGGCCTACTTGCCCTTAAGCCAAAATTTGAGAAAACTGAGAGCACCAAAAAAAATCTTCAATTGGCACAAACATGCCTTTAGATCACAAAAACACTTTGAGTACATCATAAATAAGTGTATAGACCTTTTTGAGCACCAAACTCTTCTTGACATTCCATCAATCTCATTAAGCCACCTAGAATCACCCATTTTGACTCTGTACTACAACTCTTTCACAAAACTCGTAAATAGGCTCATGAACTTGTTGTTCCCCCTTAACCAAAGACCTTATCTGATTGGCATTATCATCTTGAGCACACAAACTTGATTCTCCACTAAAATTAGTCTCTTAATAATCATATATAGAGACACCTTCTATACATCAATGCTCTAGAATAAAAATAACTCATCATATTCCATCTCCTCCTTTCTCATCTGATATTTGTAGGTTTTCTTCTTCTTTGGCTTAGGAGAAAAAAATTACTCATCCACTAAAAAATTCTCCTTTTTCCATGATTTAATTTATAATACATGGAGACAACATAGATTCATTACATACCTTTTCATCTAAAGAATCTTCCTTTCATCATGGAACCTCATCATTAAACACAAACTATTGATGTTCTTTACATGATACATGTTCAACAATAGCATGATGCTCACTTTGATCTGTACATATCTTAGGACTAACCTTAATCATCACCTTGGTCTTCTCCTTGAGATTTATTTCTTAATTCTCAACATGAGTAGACAATGAGACCTCTTGGTGCTCTTTAACTTCTGAAGCATTTTCCACCATAATAAATATATTACTTGGACCTATAGTCTCATCTTGACTCACACTTATCACCTTTGGATTTCATGTGTTAACATGCCTTCTTCCTTAAACTCTGAGATCCTAATTAAATCTATTATATCTTTTAGTCCTTTTCTTGTAAAACCTATCAATGTGACCTCTCTATTCACAATTGTAACACACCATACCTTTTGCAAGAAATGTATCTTGTCTTACCTTATTTGGACATAAATATGCAATGTGTCCTATATCATGACAAACAAAATAACCTCCACTTTTTTTATATGACTCACCTTGTCTAATCTTATATGTACAATGGTTTGCAAAGTGTCCCACATCAAGACAATTAAATCACTTGATATTTTCACACCTTTTAACTAATGACCCCTATCATAGTCCCATGCAAATTCATTTCTAATATATCTCTTGCACTTTATAGCCCTATGACCAAATTTATTACATGTATAATAGTAAATATTGAATCTTTCATACCTTATGGCATTTGGATATCTAATCTGATTTGTTTTTACTCTACTAGCACCTTCATTTCATGTCTAATTATTTATCTTCAAAGTATGATTGTCCTAGTTCATATTAGTCTTTATCTTGTCTTGAGTTACAATATTTTGTTCTTATTCATATCAAGTACAAATTCTCTCACTATCATGTTTTTCACCACTTAGAATATTATCTAGATCACATGATCTCTTTTCAAATCTCACAAATGTCTTCACCTTACAAGCTATCTTTTCTAGATTAGATTTCAAAGATTCATTTTTAGAAACATACCTTGAACATTCTTCTTTAGCTTTTAGGCTTGTAGATAAAATTTGCAATTGTAAAATGAGATGTTTGATCATATCTTCATGATCCTTGGCATCTTAATTTAATCTTTCCTCATACACACTAAATTTTTCCTCAAGTCCTTGATCTCATATTTCATCTTCTTATTGATATTCTTCTCAATCTTCAGTTCTTCAAGAACATTCATCAAAATAGTCTCATAGTCCACCTCATCAATCCTTATGATGTGATCAACTTCCTTCCTTAACCATGAATAAAGATATATTTTTAGTAGGACCATAATCTTCATGATTATAATCTGAGTCACTATCTTCACTTTCATTTGATGAGTTGCAATCTTCTTTACTATAGAGACTCTTCTTGTTTTTGTAGGACTTGTTATTATTAAAAAATTTGAATCCTTTCCTCTTGTATGTCTTATTTTCATCATCTTGGCCTTAATCATGCTCTTCATCATCTTTCTTCTTATACTTATGAGGAAAATTATGATCAAAATGTCCTATCTCTCCACAATTGAAACATTTGAAGGGTAATTTACCCTTATACTTCCCTGAGCCTATGTTTAATTTCCTAGTAATCAAAGCAATTAGTTCATCCTCATCAATATAAAAAATAACATCCTCTTTGGATTTCTTACCTTGAAACTTCTTCTTTGTCTTCATTTTAGTATTGAAAGTTACTTCTTTCTTTAATGGTATATCATCATTCTTCCTCATCTTATAGGTAGTAAGGGTGCCATGTAATTGATCCATCTTCAACTGAGTAAGGTCATGACTCTTTTCTATATCAAATCCTTTTGGATCAAACTCAGGGGATATATACCTTAATACCTTTTGAATGATAGTATTCTATTTAAGATTCTCTCCAAGACCTTTGATGATAGTCACAAGCTCATCAAATCTCTATAGAAAGGATGCCATAGTATCTTCTTCATTCACCTTGATAATTTCAAATTTCCTTCTATGAGTTTACAACTTAGAAAGCTTAACCTTTGAATATCTTTAAAAAATAGTCTTTAATTTATCCCATATTTCCTTGGAAGATGTGAAATGAATTAATTTGGTAAACTTAGTTTTTTTAAGACCATAAGTGGTGGCATTCATTGCCTTAGAGTTTTTCTCAAATAGTTTCTTGTTTGTAACACTAGATGGGGGAGTAATAAGAGTAACATAACCATTTATAATATATTTCTATACATCAAACCCTAAGTACATAATGTATTCCCTCATATTGGAATTCTAAAATTCATAATTGGATCTATTAAACATCATTTCTTATTTAGTAGAGAAACCACCTTGGATATTCTGACTAACCATTGTACCTTGCATCACATTTAAGATATCAAGCTTTTACCAAAGGACCTAGCTTTGACACTAATTATTAGAGGTAAAATCATTGAGAGGGGGGTGAATCATTGATCTCAACTAATCTAACTTAAATTTTTATCTTTTTAAACACTTAATTGGCTACCACAAGAATTCATGAAGCATACACAACATTCACATCAATGAGAAAGAGAGATAATGCAAGATCAATCACATAACACATGACATACATGAGAAACCCTCTTAGGGGAGAAAACTAAATAGAACCTAAAATTGGAGTACTATCATATAATAATAAGATCTAATTTATACCATCTTCAAAAGGATGGGGTAACATGGAGAACCCCATATACTCAAGATCACTTTCATCCTCTATTGTTTTTAGGAATAGAGTATTAAGAGAAGTAGAATATGGGGAGTCCCATAGTTGGTAGTTCTAGTAGTAACATGGATATTGATAAGATTAGGATCATCTATCATATGATATGGTAGATACATCTTAGAGGATTTGTGATTATTAGTAAGACTCATCATTTTAGTTTGATTTTATTTTATAGCTTTTTTAAATATATGTTATATGATGAAAATATTTTCTAGACACTTACTAAATAAATGGAGATCTAAAAGCTGAAAAATGAAGGAGAATGAGTTGGTTGATTTGGTTAGATTAACAATATAACAAAAAAAAATCTATAAATATACTAAGTTAAGATGGTTGATCTAGTTATAAAAGTAATAAAATAGAATAGTCTGTGTACTGACTAGGTTAAGATGGTCAATCTAGTTGGAAAATTAAGGAAACATAAGGTATGTAATCTGACTAGGTCAAGTTGGTTGATCTAGTTGGGAAAATAGGAAAATAAAATATTTTGTAATATAACTAGATAAATTTGGTCGATCTAGTTGGAAAAATAGGAAATTATAATAGTTTATAATCTAACTAGTTTGAGTTGGTCAATCTAGTGGGGAAAATAAGAAAATAGAATGGTTTGTGTATTGGCTGAATCAAGATAGTTGATATTGTTTTTTATTCTGGAAAAAAATTAAATGGTCTAAATATGGATGATTTAGTTTTAAATATATAAATCAAGTTAAGCACACAAGCAACTAGAAGGAGCTGGTTAATCTAGTTGAAACACACAACATAGAACTTGGATGAATTTTGATTAATACAGCCTTCAATACATCATAAATTGGAAAATAACAAGAATTAAGAATGTAATTTAGATGTTAAATAATTATCCTAAAATATGCTCAAGAAGTTTGTACTAAAGGTTGTGATTGATATTTTATGCTTCCAAACATATTAGCTTATCTATTAGATAGTTTTAGCCCAATGTTTTAGAGTGATAATTATGGAAGAAGTGACATTCCAATATCACACTAAACATAGTTTAAATATTAATATTGAAGTAAATTCTTGGTGTTATCTGATAACTAATACACCACATGATCAAATGGATGGCTAGATTCCAAAGGTTTAATACAATGGGAAATCTTAGGTATTTTTGAAATAACATGAGATACATGGAAACTAAAGACCATGTTTGACTTTGTACTATGGCTATGAATATTTGGAAATCCCATTAGACTAAAATATTTTTAAATAATATATAAGGTCTACAAATGATATATAAGGATTGTAAACATAATATCATGTAGCCCTTCACAATAGTAACTATGTAGTTTTAAAACTACGGGTATATGATTTCTATGTAAATCCAAATAATGTGAAAATAAAGGCAAAAATCAACTTGTCAATATCCAATTTTTAATTTTTGAAATTAAATAAATAAGAAGCTAGATAGAAATCAAAGTGATTGTAATTACTATGAGATAGAAATTTATTTATTTTACCTAAGCTAAAAAATAGAAACATATAGAACAAGATAGGGTAGGTTGATCTAATTGGTCAAACATGATAGAATAAACTTGAGCTTGTAGACTTAGTATGTTTCAAAACATGTTATAACAGACAATGTCAACCATATCAACCTACTTTGATGGTAGAAAAACATGCACATAACTAGATTGAACCAATTAATCTATTTGATTATGTGGGTACAGTTAAATAGAACTAAAAACTTGAGAAAAATAATATAGAGTTTTAATTTTAGCTAAAACATAAGAAATAAAATTTTCTTAAAATTTGACAAAATGAAAATATTAGACTATTTAAAATAAACCTAGAAGGTAGAACAAGATCAACCAGGTTGATGTAGTAGTTTTTCCTAAGAATGTTAAATTATTATTTGACTAGGTCATCTAAGTGAGGTTTTTATCCTAAGGTATTAATTATTTTTATTTAATAAGATCGAGTCAGTCTATCTAGTTTAAATAAGACTAATAAAATTTAGGAAAATAAAACTAGATCAGTCAAATCAACTTAGTTAGTTGAAAGTGAAATATAGAAATGAAAAATATTGAGTGGGTTAATTTATTTAGGCATATAAGGTAGATAAAAATGATTGGATTGATCAATTTTATCTAGTTTTCTAAGACTAAAAACCTTGTGCATAAAAAATAGAATTGGATTAATGCGATTGATGTAGTTAAAAAACTTGTGCACATAAAATAGAACTAGGTTGATAGGCTCAACATAGTTGAAAACTTTCACACATAAAATAGAACTAGGTCAATAATCTTAACCTAATTAAAACCCTATGTATATAATATAAAATTGTATCAACTAGGTTGATCTAGTTTATTGTAAATGAAAAATAAAGATTATAAGGGTTAGATTCATTTTGGGTTCATGAGAATGTATGCAGTGAATTATGATGGATCAATAACTTATCCTACTTAGTGTATTTCAATATTCAAGAAGATAAAATTACCAAAAAAAATTATTATGTATCCATTTACATTAGGACATGACCAATTTAGATATTTTAAACCTAACTAAGGGATTTCTTACTACACAACATTAATGGATAAGGTTCTAAATTCTCTATGCAAATGATATTATGCAATAACCTTGGTTAGGTATATGATATATAAAATAAATTTAATATCATGCTTATTAAATCTTGTGTCACAAAAGGGGATAGTTAATAACAAATAAAATAAAACATGCAAAAATAACTCTACTCAATTTAATGTAGTGGTTACTAATCAAGGAGTACAACATTCATCCTACTACTTTGTGCAATATTTAATCTACTAAATAAAAAAGAAAAAGTTAGGAATACTAACCTTAAATTTTAACTTGTTGTGCCTTAATATCTCCCTTAGGTGATGGTACGTTTCAAGAGGTTTTTATGACTTTATAGTGATCACACTATATAAATTATCTCTAGGCTAAAAGACTCCTACTTTGCATCCAAGAATTTCCCATAAGACAAGATTCTTTCCCTCCAAGGTAAAACCCTAAGCAATGACTCCAATGTAAAAATAACAAAATTTTAAGTTGTAGCAATGTGAAAATGAATGTTCTTATCTTTAGAAATGAATTTAATTAGGTATTTATATCCAAGGATTGACCCTAAACCCTCCTAATAAATTAGCTAACAAGGTTAGCTAGGTTGATCCTATTTGGTGAGAAAGATAGTCGTTAGGCCTCAAACTAGGTCAACTAGGTTGATGGGGTTCCAAAATGTGTGCTCAAGATTAATTAGGCTGAAATAGTAGGAAAATGAATAGCAGGTATGCTTATTTAGTGGTTATTTTAAAAGGTGAATTATTTATAGGAGTGTATAAATGGGTTTTAATTGTTTAGGGATTTAGATAAAAGTAACTTGTAGTGGTGTTAGTTAATGGTATACGAACCAAAAATATTTTTAAGAACTAAAGGTCTACCCACATATTTAATAGTTCACCCTTTAAGGCATGAACTTAGAGAGATTGAAATTTGATAAGGTCCAAGAGAGAAAGTGTTAATAATGATAAAATTTAAAAATATTATGTGTATATAGATGTCATATAGAATCGTGGTGCAAGTAGAAAAGAGGTGTATGTAGCACACCAATTGAGTCATTAAGAATAAATAATAACACCATGTTAGAGTTATGTGAGGTAATCATAAGGCCTCAAAATAATAAGAGAGGAGGTCAATGTCAAGCTAAACTAAAGAGAAGAGAATCAAATTTCACACTGAGAAACAAGATATCATGGAAAGGAGAAGAAGAACGCATAATGAAAAAAACACATAAATAAAATAAAAATAATATGGTATAAGGTATATTAGTCTAAAACTAAAAATAGTCTAATAAAATAATAGACTAAGTATGGAGTGGAGCATGAAATCAAAGGGACTGTAAAAAAAGTATGTCTACTTTACACTATAGGAATGAGACACACAAAGAGAAGGAAACACACTAATAGGGATAAATAGGACACTTTTTGGAAGAAAAATAACTTATGGGTCTGAATTAATGTTTAAAACTTTCTTTCCCATGTACTTTAACATTCCTTAAACCATCAAATCAATACAAATATATATCAATGTATAAAGAGTCTTTCACATGAACATAACACAAGAAAACACACATATGAGTAGGTAACCCTCAAGGGTAAGAAAACCTAATGGGATATATAAAAATTTACTATATTCATATAAAAAAAAACATCAAATTATTTTGAGCAACAACTCAACTTGGAGCACCAACCCCAATGAAGGCAAGCACCCACTTGACTAGGCTTCAACAAGAACCTGCTTGCAAGGAAGCACCAAATCCCTAAGTGAATTAGCACCAAAATATACACCTCATAAATTTTATCAACACACCTCTACTTTTATTTTATGTTTTCATTTCAATACCTCCTTCTACTCTCCAATAAATATTTTATTCACTTTAATTTATTCCTTACAAATATGCCTAAATTGCCTTGTATATATATTATACTCATGGTTACACCTCTTAGTCAGCCATAAACCTTAAAAATATTATTTTTTACATATAATAGGTATTATAACACTTAATTAACATGGTTAAAACAAAATTTTGACCCCTTTTGGTCTGAAACAACTTAATTAGGCCTTATTTCTCTTTTAGGCCTCATGGAGACCTAATTGCAGTAGGTATATCTTCTTAGTGTCAAAGCTTGATTATATTTGGAATATATGGCCTTCTAAAACAAATTAAAACCATTAAATAAATTATGATAATACCTATACTAACATCCTCCATTTTTTATTAGACCTATGTCTTGTGTTCATACCATGAAAACTCCTTTAGGATCGACTGCCCTATTAGGCATATGTACCTCAAAAGTCTATCTTGAAAAAATGAAGCTTAAACATCATTAAACTATTGAATTATGAAAAATTAAACATTTAAACATATTATCCATGACCTTAGTTTCATCACAAATTTATTTCTACATTTTCACTTAGGATATAAAGGCTTAAGAACATCTTTCTAACTTACTCACTCACAACTACCAATTTACATTAAAGACAAGTCATGGTGCCTTAGACCTCCAAAACCTATGTATAATCTTATAATGAGTCTTAATTAATGTATAATATGAGATCTTATAAACATAATTATATTAAAATATCATGTGCTTTAATGGAAAATATTGGTCTTGCAAACCAATTTCTTGACCTTATATCACACAGTCTTATCTGAACCAAATAGGTCATTTTTGTGAGAAAATTTTTACCATATTAACTAACATCCAAAACTTATTTAAAACATTAACATGACTTAAAATTCATAAATAAACTCTTAATCCACTTGTTTTCATCAAATTGACATGCTCAGACCCTCAAATCTATCTTCTCATCTTTGCCTAGGTTTATCACTATTCACACCATTAGGTCAGTATGACTAGCTAACTTATAATACCAATTTATCAAACTTTAAGGGTGAAAATAATTCATAAACCATCATAATTATGTATTATGAGTCTCTAGCTTCTTTTTCCATCCATTTACTCTTCTTGATCAGTATAAATTTTGAGATCTACAGTAATTTCTTAACAAATAAGATTGTAACTATGTATTTTCTCTCTCATCTAACTAACCACCACCACTTATAGGTACTTTGGAGAGTTTAATACCTTATATAATATATTTTATAGGAATTTTAGTCCATTTTAACCTAATTTAAACAAGATATTTTGCATTGGGTCCTTATTAGGGTTTTAGAAAGGTTTAACATAGGTTTTGGTGTTAACAACTATTCATAAAGGATTTATAATTAAATCCAAAAAAAATTAATAAATATATAATATATTACCCCTCCCCATATCTCCTTAAAAATCCTAAGCTCCCATCTAGAGGTTACACATGTAAACTAACATCTGAAAGTGCTTCTTGGGTTTTGAAACCTCATTATGTGAACTCGATAAGGACTAAAATAGTGTTTCATGTAATTTACTTCAAAACATGACCTAAAACTTTTTTTAAATGCCTCAAAAAATTTATCTTACCTCTTTCCATGCTCACATATTCAAACTTTCCTTGAAATCTGATCTTTATACCTCATTAGGCTAGTTAGGTTCTAAGAGAGGTCTAGATGTAGACTTAGTCTGAAGGTCCTACCCCTATAATTTCACCCTAAAACTCTCATGAATGTTATAATTCCTCACATACATTATAAAATAGTGTCATACATCCTTCACATGCCTATTTTCATTCATTTTTATGCACATAATTCTTCATGTCATGACTAGCCTTTTTATGCAACTTTGACATCAATGACATGTACCTTCATTCAAAAATAAGGTATGAGTTCCCTTTAAATTATCTTTCATGAAAACATAATTAAATAAAAACACTCTCTCAATTCCCCTTGTCACATCAACACACTACCAATTAGGCTTAGTCACCTTTGACATCAACCTCATGCAAGATGCACCTTTGACATCAATGGCACTACTTAAACAACACTTTGTAAAAGGAAAGAATAAAAGGAGCGAAGGAATAATAATTAGATAAAATATTATTAATTATAATAAAATTTTTTGAATATAAAATTTATCCTAATTAAAGAGATACATGTGAATAAGGTAAGTAGCAAAAGAATCATGTCACACAATATGTAAAAGGATATGAAAAAGGAGACAAGGGGAGAATTAGGTGGGCATACACCCATGAGAAAAAAATTAAAAATTAAGACAAAAAAATTAGAATAAGAGAATAAAAATAATAATAATGGGTAGGTTCATGAGAATTGGTAAATCCATGCATGAGAGGAAAGGAGTAATAGATGGAGGAAGGAGAGTAAAGTGGGAGTGTAGAGAAGAAAAGGTGTCGAATAAATAATAATAATAATGTAAGAGAGGACTAAGAGACATGTGGAATGATAATATGAATGGTAATTTCATGTTCATATGTACAACCTAATGATTAGTCTATCCACTTAAACTTTATATAATTAGGATCTTACATTTAAGTTATTAGGTGAGTCTAATGCAAGAGCATCCCATGTAAATTTTTATCCTACAAGTTTTAGAGCACATAGTGGTGGCGAATAAGGAAAATCATCAAAGGATCATGTGGAGGAGTTAATATGAGTTTTCAAAATCAACCAAGTCAAGGAAAATATAGAGGTATAAGAATATCTATGCACACAAGAGTTTCATAGAGAGTTAAACAAAGTGAACACATGCACAAAGGGACAAAATATGAAGTGATAGAGTCATACATATAAATAAGATATAAAGTGTCATATTTTGAAATACTTGATGAGATGAAGGGAATTTAGGAGAGGAATATGAAAACCATAGTTGATAAGTCACAAGATAAGCATGAGGCACATATCCTTAAGATAGAAAAGTACAAATGGTCAGTTGGCTAGTTGTATGATATGACACCTAGTAAGGATAGGGCCATAATAAAATATATCTAAAGTTTGATATGAAATAAAAAAAATTAGGGGTGAAGGGATTTAGGTCTGAACCAATGATGTTAAAGCATGGGAATTTGAATCTAGGTATAAAAAACTAGCTATCATGTGATAACTATCAACCACCAAACTAGATCAACTAGTAACCTACCTCCACAACTATAAATAGGAGCATTTAGATCATGATTAAGAGTTGTTTAGGTTGGTTGTTGGATATTTGGGTTAGTATGCTATAATGAGAGGAGGTATTTGAGAGGTGAGGAAGATGGTAGAGGTTTAAGGTTTGAAATATATAGAATGTATGTATCTAGAAAAGAATAGATAATAAAAGCTTGGAGTTTAGTAAAAAGAGTAGAGGCCCTCATGTAAAATATGTAAACCTTGTGTTATGTATTTTTGTTTCAAATTGATAAAATTATTTTTTTATATCATTTCTACTAGCATGTGTAGGTAAGTATCAAGACTGTGAGGTTTGTCTTCCCTTCATTGTTAACCTGACCATGGGTGATACATCACCTTAAGACCTGGTGTGTATAAAATAAAATTCTTTTTCAATCCAATTTTTTAGTTTTCAAAGAAAATTTGAATTTTTTTTATTTTTTTATTTTAGGTGTTTTAAATTATTTTTTATCCATTTTACAACAATTTTGATATGATGGATACTACTAGATGTTTGACAAAACCATCATCTATTCTAACTATACAAATTGACAAAATAGACTAGTTCTAATGGTAATGCCTAATGATAGTAACCATATTTGGTTGGGTATGACCTTAGAATTTTATTTTTTTAATTATATTTTTTATTTTTATTAATATTTTAATCAATTTTATTTGGCATTTTTATCATTTATGTTTGTTGTAGAGCCATATGATCAAGATTGTTTAGATGATGTTGGTTGGTATATTATTGATAGATCCATTATTGGACATGTGTCCCAACTAGATCAGATCCCATATGATATTCATCTTATGATCATCTTATCAAAGATATGGAATCTTAATACATGCACATTTTAGTTCATGGTACATGATGAGTCCAAAATATCACTCATTATTACTATCAGTTTTCTATATTTTCTTTCCATTACCTCTCCTCTAGACTGAACAATGCAAGGATCTTAGGATTATATCTAATCCCAGTGTAGTAAATGGATGATTTATCTTATTTAATGTAACTAAAGTCTAAGTTACTAATTATTCCATTTAATTGTAACTCTTTGCATGTGTAGTCTCCAAATTTTGTGTATATATAGATAATAAAATAGTCTACAAATAATAAAAACCTTTTTTAGTGATCTTATAAGGTGACCTATATGAAATTTATTGACAATTGGCAAGCTAAAAACTCATTTAACACACTTATATCTCATTTAAGTATTCTTTATACTTAGCTATGGACTTGTATAATAGCTACAGACTCACACAGTCTATTATTATAGACTCACCCAATAGCTATAGACTCACCTAGTCTATAGCTTTGAACTCATTAAAGATTGAACTTCATTATACCATCCTTATCAGCATATCAACCTTTTTATGGAATTCCTCAACATTTTGGATCTTTGAAGCATGTTATTATGGACTTCACCAAGTTTCCACAAAAATAGCTTACAACTCTCCTAGAGATGCTACAAACTCTACCAAAACTATTCTAGACTCTTCTAGTCCAATTTATATGCTTGTAGAAATAAAGATCCATACTTTCCATCTTTTTCAACATACTTGAAGATTTTTTTGGTCACTTACTATTAATAGTATTACTATAAATAGTAAAAATATAAACAAACTTTCTCTCTCTCTCTCTCTCTCTCTCTCTCTCTCTCTCTCTCTCTCTCTATATATATATATATATATATATATATATATATATATATATATATATATATATATATATATATATATATAATTCAATGTAAATATGTCAAATAGTATTTTATAAGGTAAATCGATCTAATAGATCTAGGAAGTCATTCTTAGTAGATATTCAGTGGTTTTTGAAATGGATGGATCTTCCTATTTCAAATCTTCAATCAAATATTTTGAAGAACCACTAAAATTAGGAGATTTGTCTTGATAAAAAAATATTGGATACTGAGATATAGGGATCCACAATTACAATATTATATAAATGGATCTCTATGTCTTAATAATATATAGAAGAGAGAGAAATTTATTTTAGTTTTCTATTAATATTCTAACATAGTTTTATTTATATTCATATAATCTATTTTGATCAATTAATGAATATATTTTTAGTTTTCAAGTACTAAGTTTTATTTTCATTCATGTTCCCAAGGTGAGCCAAGGCTGACTCTCCTTAAGAATCAAGAATGTATTTTGTATGATATTTTATATGTATTTACAATTTTTAGTAATTATAAATATATTTCATTTTCATGACCTATAGGAAATTATATTTAATTTCTAAGATTAAAATCAATATTATAGAAAGTGTGTTTATTTCAATCAAGAGTGTTTACTTTTATCAAGTGTGTTTAACTTTCCACCAGAGTGTTTAATTTTAGTAAGTGTGTTTATCTTTCCAGTAAAGTGTTTACTTTCAACAAGTATGTTTATTTCATCAAATTAGATTATAGAGTGTTTTAACTTTTCAAGAGTTTTTTTATTACATAAGCAAATCCTTTCGAGAATAAACTAGATTAGACATTTAGAAAGAACAACCCCCCAAACCATCTCTATAAAACCTAAGACCATAAGCCTTATTGTCGATAGCTTTGGATGTTAATCCTAGTTTGAATGACATTAATAGAAAATTTGATTAAATGAAGGGATAAATGACATCCATCATTTTTGGCATCATTATTGGGTACCTTTAGGTGTTATTAAGGTAATTATTATTGGTCTATAGTAAAACATTTAAAACCCAATCAAAAAGAACAAAAACAAATTTATGAACTGACCTAGAGACACTAAACGAAGGTTCATCGCCAAATATCTTGAGTTAGGAACAAAGGAGGAAAGAATAAATTTTTTGACTAAGAGATATGAAAGTATAAGAAAAATACTTAAATAACACTTAGATTCATCATCAAACTTAGGATCATCCTCACAAATAAACCCTGTAAAAAATCACATTTGGAAGATATTCTCTTATAGGAAGAATTAATCCTGAGGATTCTCTATCTAAAATAGTGGGTCTTAGACCTCAATCTTTACAAGATCAAGAGGAAGCAATAAATTATATCTATAATACATGTTGGGAAGAAACAAAAACCATGGTTGATAATCAAAAAATTATGTAAAATCTTAAATAAAATATAATACAATTGCAATAAGATAAAACCTTTTCCTTTCATATAGTCATAGATCTAACAGATCAAAACTCTATGAAAAACATTTCACCTTCAATTCTAAAAACTTTTAGGGGTAGGTCCTCAGAATATCCATATAAATTTATGTTTTAGTTCAAAGTGTTATGCCAAACCTATGATTATACAATTGATAGTCATAAACTCAAACCGATCCCTTCTATACTTAAGGAGGCAGCCATGAGGTGGTTCATAGGCATTCTAGGTGATTCTATTAATATATGGATAGACATGAAAATTGCATTTATTTATAAATACCAAGACTAGTACAAAGTAAGGGACAATAAATAGTATTTCTTCAAGATCAAACAAAATGAAGATGAAAGCTTAGAAGATTATCTAGATAGATTCATATTTGCCTATAAATGGAATGGTTATCCACTTACAGTAGTGAAAATGGTCTCTCTTAAGGGTTCATATGATGAATCCAAGGATTATCTAAACCTAATGGGTAAAGAAGACATTGTAAAATTAACATTCCACTAGATCTTAGACATGCGTACTAATTATTCTATAACAAAACTAAGCATCAGGAAAGGAAAACTAGGTAAATCTAATGAGGTTAGTCAATTGATGGAGGAATTTTCCAATCTAAAAACTCACATTTTAATTAAATTAACTAATAAATTATATGGTCTTGAATCCAAAGCTAATTCTACCATAGAACCATTAGCCATCTACTATTTAAAATGTAAGTTAAAACATGCTCTCAAAGATTATCCTTTGGATAAAATAGAAATATGTGGGATATGTGATAGTAAAGATCATGACACAAATCATTACAAACATATTTATATTTTAAAAAATCAATTGAAACAAAATACACAGCTCGTAGAAGACCTAAATTGCATCCAAAGAAAAAATCTATTTTCACAAAACTAGACCCAAGGTCAGTTTGGGCTAAGAAATCTAATTAATCCATGGATGACACCTTGGATTACTCAAGCACCTAAACCTATGTGGGGAAAAGTACACCCACAATGGACCAATCAAGAATGGATGATGCCTTATCCTTGTATGATTCCTCAACAACCATGGATACCCTAAACATAATCACAATAAAGGAGAAATACATAGTGGAATGTCAATCCATAGTTTAGCCCCCAAATAAAGTTTTCACCATAATAAGATTTGATGTCACCTCCTAAAACTTAACCTATAGAACAAGTTTATCAACCCTAATTTCCTACTCAATTGGTGGTTAACCCCAATCATAAACCATCATCTCTTGTCTATGTAAATTAACAAGGAGAAACCATGAATGTATGAGCTATTGAATTTATAAACATTTAGCTTAGATTAGATAGAACAATTCAAGAGCCTCATATCACCATCTCTGAATTACCCAATGAAAAACCAAAAATAGATACACCTCAACCCATTATCAAAAAATAGGAATAAAAAAATGTCAAAAAAGACAGAGGAACATATTACTACTCCACCTATTCCTTTTCTTTATAGATTAAAAGGAAGTTGAAAGCAAGTAAGAATCTGATTTGATTCAAAAATTGAGAAAATTGAACATTGAAGTACCATTTTTACAAGCTATCAAGTATATTCTATAATTAAAAAAAGTCATTAAAACCCTATGTGCAAGACACCTGGAAAAAAAAAATACCCAATGACCATACATGTAGATGGTAAACTAGCTAATCTTTTAGCAAGAAAAATACTGCTACCCAAATATGTAGACCCAGGTTGTCCAGTCATAATAGTAACCTTAGGGAATAAATAAATACCCAATATTCTAGTGGATTTGGGTGTATAAATTAATGTAATGATAATTGATATTCTCTAGACATTATCTCTTATGGGGATGCAACCTACTTCTACCATTCTCCAAATGGTTGATTAATTAGTTAATAAACTAGAAGGTACTCTAGTAGATGTAGTTACAAAAATTGAGTCATGAGAGTATCCATTAGATTTTATGGTACTAAAACCTAAAATTAGGAAGTTAGGGCACCCCCTCATTTTAGGAAGACCTTGGTTGGCTACTGTAGTATCATTAATTGATTAAAAATTAGGGGATATGACTATTTCAAATAGTCTAAAAGTAAAATGAATATCCTTTTACCCCTATAAAACCTTCATTGGATTACACTAAAACACTTTGGGTGATGAACCACAAAAAACAATAATAGCCTTTCATCTTTAACCATGAAAATAGTACAAAGACATGTGCAAGAATTAACTAATGAGTTGTCATAAGATCTATAAGAAGACACTGGCCTCATGATCCTATCTACAGATTCTACTAGTCTATTAGCTATGGATTCTACCAGTCTATTATCTATGGACTCTACTAATCCATCAACTCTAAACTCTATCGGATTCCTAACTATGGACTCCACTAGTCCATCAGCTATGGACTCCACCAAACTTGTTACTACAGACTCATTTTTTATACATTTAACATATGACCATAGACCATTGTAATAAATTATTTGGAATTGGGTAGAAGATAAACCAACTAATTTTATAACTACATTTCATTTTCCATTAGCTAGAATCATTCCTCTAGGAGATGTATTTATAAAAAATGTAACTACATTTCATCTGTTATTACCCCATCCATGTCCTCTTAATTCCTTGAGGAGTGAATTTAAACAAGTAGATTTTGTCCATCTTGACACTAAATAGGTTATGATATTACTAGGAAAATAATTTAATATAAATAGTTGGTTAACCCATGATCAAGAAATGAAAGTTTTTGATGTCCTAAAAAAAAACACCAAAGCATTTACCTAGAATGATACAAATATTAGAGAAATTTATTTGAGAATTTATACCCATCACATTTACACAAGTCAGGACAAACCAATTAGACAACCACAAAGATGGGAAAATATAGCATTAAGGGATATAGTAAAGATGGAAATTGAAAAATTATTGGATTTGGGATTAACTTATCCTATTTTAGATAGCTAATGGATTTATCCATTTATAATTGTACCAAATAAAAATGGGAAATGGAGTGTGTAGACTACCAAGAGATAAACAAAGCCACTATGAAGGACTATTTTACTCTTACTTTTATTGATCAAGTGTTTGATAATTTGGAAGGAAAAAGGTAATTTTATTTATTGGATAGATTTAATGGATACAATAAGATAATAGTGGAAGCCAAAGATCAGGATAAAACCACCTTCACTTTCCCATGGGGTACATTTTCTTATAAAGTCTTACCATTACGTCTCTGTAATGCCACAATTAGTTTTCAATGAGCATTCTTAACCATAGTCTATAATTTGACTAATAACTATGTGGAAGTCTAAATGGATGACTTCACTACTCATGGAGATACATTTGATGAGGCCTTACACAATCTTGACAAGGTCTTAAATAGATGTGAAGAAAACTAACTATCATTAAGTCATGATAAATTCTTGATGATGATGGATCAAGGCATAGTAATAGGACACCACATCTCTCCTAAGGGAATCCAAGTGGATCCTAAGAAAATTTAAATAATTTCTTATTAGCTATCTAGATATCACCCAATAGAGAGTATATTGTTCAAGTTTGACTTATACATAGACTAACATGGGAATGATATAAGGTCATGGGATGCTTATATCTAGATTATACCTATAGATTTTGATGAGGCTAGATCCTCTAATTATATCACTATTCACTACTTACTAAACTATTGATTGTTGGGATGAAAAGGTAAAGGAAGAAAATAAAAATGAAACCTACTTTACCATTTGGTGATGCACCTAAATGTTTTTTTATCCTATGAAATCTTTGAAAGTAAAACACACATATGGATCAAAAGGAAACTCTAAAAACCATTCTTAATCATTAATGTTTTAAAGGAAGGCTTGAAACAATATTTGTAAATTGAATGTATGTACATGAATGTCTGTAAAGACATTGCATACAAACAATATTTAGTACAACTATTATTAGCTCTTCAATTAACCTATTAAGGATGAAATTATAGAAGTGGGTGAGGAAAAAACCTACAAAAGATTACGACTATCACACTTACATGAAAATACATAATCAAAAATACGCACTACACCCATAAATTGATCTATAAACAAAACTCTTTATTGATTTTATGGTGTAAGTTACAATTTTTATATCTCTTTGTATATCAGCTTTAGGGATCCTAAAAAATGGCTTCAAGAGCTGACATTTATAGCCAAAAAATAAAGACTAGTCAACCTAGCATAGAGGATACAAGGACTAGTCTTGATTTTGTTAACTCAAGACTAAAATCATTTTACAATATTAAATCAAGTCTTCAAATATCCTCAAAGTCTTAAAATTCATGCATGATCTTCAATTTTGGTGCATAAAGGAAGGTTGTGAGTGATTTTTGAGTTGGCAAACACTTTCATGAAAAACTATGCCCATCCTCAGTTGATAACTCAAGATCGAAGCTATGGTTGAAGTGTTTGAATACCTTTTACTACATGAAATAAAATAATATGCATGAGAGTAGTTACATAGTTAACTGAGAATGATTTGATACTTAATGACTTGTTAACTCTACTTTATCCTTTCATTACATGATCTGGTACTTAATTCATGAAAATATCCATGTGAAGAGTGAATGAATAGCATGGAAACTCCATTTTAACTCAAAGATATACACTTCAACATAAATCCTCTACTTGATTTTACTATAAAGACAAAGTCTTCATATGCATGGACCTGATAGAGCTATGACTATCTACTTTAAGTGGTTATAAGTACTTGTATGTAGAGGAAATGACCATGTCAACTATTAATACATTTCTCCAAGATAACACATCTACCCCTACCTCAAAATATAAGCATAGGTCTTCCTAATAGATGGTATTTAGTCAAGCTTTAATGGTGATGATTAAACCTATGGACCTTGCTTCATGTTCGACCCAAGTAACTTTTATTTTCCATTATCTTTTGAATTTTAATATTGACTATTGATCTATGGTTGTCTTTCCAAATTATGACAATTATCAGCTCTTCATTCATTTCTAGGATCCTTCTATCAGTCCTTTGACTCTTTGACCTCATGCACAACATATATCTACTTTTTTACAAATGAACATGAGCAATTGATCTTCTACTAGTCTAACATGGTTATGACACTTGGTAGGAGCTCATTCATCCTTGGGATCCTTTGACTCTTTGACCCTTTCTCATCATCATTATACTCAATATGATTAAACATGCTCTATTGATCTATTTAGGCCCTCTTACCTTATCAATTGATGCATATTATTGATCCATCTAATAAGTACCTAAGATCTTGCCACTTGCTAGCTTCTCATTTATGTTTACTCTTTGAATTGATGCCCATCATTGATCTTTAAGGTATGAATGAATGCATACTATTAGATCTTGGGACCCACTAACATCGTTAGGTTACCCACTCACTATTGGATCTTCATCTTAGCTCTCGATAGTTAGACACTTGTCATCTACTCATTCATATTTGATATTATTTGAATCTAAACAGTTAGTTCCCATGGCTTAAGTTTAGCATCCCCAAACATGTTTTATTTTATAGGTTCAACCTTAAACACTTATAATTCAATATATAAGGCTCATTAAGGTACCAAATTTGTAGAGGAAATTCTTGGGACAAGGTACATCATGCTCATGAAATATTTTAGATTTGGTTGATTCCATAGATGTATTTATTAAATACACAATCAATTTGATCTATTCATCCCTACCTAATGTGCATATGATGGTTTAGCTTATCAAGGCCTGTGTTAGTCATTTTTTCTTAAACAAGGACACTATGAGGCATAGAAAATTAAGATAAGGCAATGGTCATCAAATATTTAAATGATCGGGGTTAACATTTAACCTATGGGGCCAAAATGTTAACATTTCTAGTGACTCACAAGGGATGACCAGCCTAATGGTCAAGGAAAATCAAATTCTTTAGTAAAAATAGGCCTAAACTATATACAAAAATTGGGAAAACTTGTAGATGCACAAACACAATAGACAAACTAACACAAACAACAGCATGTACATCTATACACTTATAGGAAAAAACCACAATATATTGAAATAGAATAACAACTACTAAAAGCATGTGCACTTAAAGGAATGAAACTATGACTATGTACAAAGGAGTGACTCTCCTAATAGAATTACTTGAGGAACATCCCATTAATAGGAATGTAAATTTATTCTCCACTAAATTTGGATAATTATAAAGCATTGATTTTCTTACAATCATTGATAATATAAGATCCACTCTAAAGGCTATTAAATTTGGAGTGCTTACCTGGCTTTGCACACTCTTCATCCCATTTGAGTACTGTCTCCTTGTTATAATGTCTTTGATGAAACTCTTATTTCAAAAAAATTATTAACCTTATTCTAGTGATACCACATGGTATGCATGTAATCATTTCTTACCTCCTCCAATTCTCTTATTTCATTTATCCTAACTTCCATTGTATCACTTTTTAGAAGCTCTAGTTGGTGTGCAAGCTCCAATGAGATAGGTAGCCTTAATTCTCTTATATAAATTAAGAGATAATTTAAATGACTAATGGCCTGATTTTGGGTGATATCATAAGCCCATAAATTATTCTTGAACTTTGTATTCTAAGATCTTTGATTATCTTCTAGTGTTTTTTTGATGATCTAAATTAGGTTCTTGTTAGTGGAATCAGCTAGTCCATTACCCTATGGATAGTAATTTTATGAATATTTTAGATAAATACCTTGATCAAGATCACATTCACATATTTTTTTACTTTTTAATTCCAAATCATTATCTGATATTATAAAGGAAGGTACTCTAAAATGGGTGACTAGACTTTCATAGAACTTAAGTACAGAGTTATTGTTTGCCTCTTTCAAAGGCACTAATTCCACCCACTTGGTGAAATAATATATAGATATAAATACCCACTTATTAATAGTATTATATGTAGGATGTATCATTCCAATTAATTCTAAACCTTGTTACATGAAAGGTTGCTCAACCTGAAAAGGCCTCAGTGGCATAGCAACTAGTCTCTGTTTTCCTGCAAACATTGCACACTTTGAACAGTTATTAACCCATGTATGTACATCCCTAAATAAATTATTCCAGAATTAAATATATCTAATGATTTTTATATCTGATTTCTTGGCTAAATAATGGCCTCCAAAAGTACTATCATGAAATTACTCAAAAAGCTTGTCAAATTGATTAGTTTCAACACACCTTAAAATCATACCTCTAATGTCCCTTTTAAAAACCACTCCATCAATAAAAATGTATGGTACTAATTTCAACTTAAAATTTATTCTGCTTGATTCATTTAATCCCATTGGACATTCTCCTATTTTAAATAATCTATAAATGTCTTGTGTCCACCTGGATAGAGAAGTAGTTTCAACGTCTTATTGGGTGTTTTTAAGTGTTAAAACCATCACTTTTTATTATTTCAAATATTATACGATATGTTCACAAAATATTTTACCTTAGACCATATTTTTTACCTTTAATTTAATATAATATTCCATGCACTTAGTGACCCACCCAACTCTCTTTTCATTTAAGTATCTATTGAGGATGAAATCTTTCACACTAGGATGAGCTACCATTAGTATTATCTTGTTATTTGAAGCCAAATGTTTGAATTTTTTCAAAACTCTTAAAAAATCAAGTACATTATTTTAAAAAAAATAATACCTCTTCTCATATTCTTCCAAATCTTGACTTAAAAAAGTAATGGGTTGCTCCAAACCTTCACTATTCTATTTCATAAGCATGGCTAAAATTATACTAAATGTAGAAAAAACATACATAAGTAAATCCTTATTGAAATATAGATTAAGAAAAGTAGGATCTTAGTTTATTTCTTGATTTATGTATTAAAAACTTATTTTACCCTCTTTACTCTAAGTGAATTCTTGATTTTTCTTCAGCATTTGAGTGATGGCCTTACCAGTTCTGCAAATCTAGGAATAAATCTTCTGATGAAATTGATCTTGCCTAAGAAACTTTACAATCCTTTCTTATTTTTTGGTAATGATAGAGAAATTATTACTTATATTCTCACTAGATCAATATAAATACCATATTTAGACACCACATTCCAAAAAAATCTTCCCTCATTCATGGAAAAAATGCATTTCTTTGGATTTAATGAAACTCCAAATTGTCTACATCTATCAAAAATAACTCTCAAGTGCATTAGATGATAATTAGGATCCTTTGAAAATACATTAATGTCATCAAGATAAACTAAGACCATTTCATTCAAAATAACATGAAAGGTAGCATCTATTATCCTTTGGAAAGTGGCTCCAACTTTAGAGAACCCAAAAGGCATCTTTTGGTAGGCATAAGTACCCCATTTGGCTATTAAAGTTATTTTATACTAATATTAATCTTTCACTAATATCTAGTTACCTGAGTACCCATACATTAATTACAATCTTTGTGAACTTAATACTCTCTACAATATTTGATCCATGGAAGGAAGAGGATAGTGGTCTTTCAGTGATACTTTGTTCAAATCTCTAAAATCCACATATAGTCCTATTTTTCCATTCTTCTTTCTCACTGATATAAGGTTTTTTACCCATGTTTAGTTTTTGATAAGAAATATTATACTTGACTCAATCATGTTGTTAAGCTCCTTTCCCATGAGGAATTAAATCTTGGGATTGATTGGTCTTTGCTTTTGTCTTACTGGCTTTGCATCATGTTCAAGCTCAATAGTATGTTATGCTAACCTAGGATTAAAACCATTCAAATCATGGTATTCCCAAATAAAAACATCCATGAAATCATTACATAATGAAATGAAATCCTCTCTCTTAGTATTAGTGTTCACTTTACCCAATTTGAGTTATTTACCTTCAGCTATGTGAACTTGCTCATAATGTTCTTCCTTGGAAGATATGTTTACCTTGTCCTTTATAAGCTGATCATATTCATTGAAAATGATTTTCAAAGTTAATAAACCTTTAGGAATATTTTTTAATCTCAATTTCACAAGCTGATCTTCATATTGGTGTTGTAATTTATTTTGATTCTTTGAGCAAAATTCAGCCTCATTCTATAGGAAACAAACTATCTACTTGTCACTATCAAATACTTGACAACTTACCTCACTATTGAAAACTAAAGGCCTACATAGAAATTTTATTTAGGTCTAATATTTATTGTCCTTGATCTGATCCACTATATCACATTTTTCTCCTCTAGTTGTAAGTCTATCTACATGTTGATTGGCTCCTCTAGGAATGGAGTGGATATCAAATGCTAAGAAATATTCCATGAGGTCCCAAACTATATGTTTTTAGGCCTTTAGGAGAGGATTATTTTCTATTCTTAAACCTCTAAATTTTCACTACCAACTCACTATCACCTTTCACCTACAAAATCTTAATACCTCTCTTTCTAGCCCATTGAAGGCCATGAATAAGAGCTTTGTACTCTATTGTATTTGATGTATAACTGAATTGAAATATAACTAAAGAATAATACCTTTGATTTTGAGGTGAAACCAACATTACACTATCTCCACTCCCATTCATTGATTTGAATCCATCAAATAAAATATTCCACAAACCCTATGGATCTTGCTTTGAGTTGGTGAGACTAGGTAATGAGTCACCTTCTTCATGCATGTAGTAGACACCAAAACTAGCTTCTTTAATACATTTGTATGGGTTATACCCATGGTTATAAATATCCCACTCATCCAAGAGTATATCTGGTATGCCTTCAAGTGGATTAGAAGGTTCTTGATCAATAGTATCCTCATCTTCTTCTATAATACTATAATTCATATTAGACATATTTGGTAAATATGGTTCAAGGTGAAATATGGAAATAGAAACTAATCTTATAGTAACTTTAGTTCTATATCTAGTTTTAGTAACCATGTATGACCAATATAAATAAAGGTAACCTCTAATATTAGTGGTGAAATCCCTAGATATACATAGTGCAAAGTATGGAGGTAAATCAAAAATAACTATATCCTATGAAATGGTGAAGTTTGGACAAGCAGTAAGTAAAATCTTAAAATCTTTGAGGATGCCCACAGTCTTAGTAGGAGAACCATCCAACTGTAACATTCTTTTTTCATGAGGTTCATACTTGATTCCTAGTTTGTCAGCTATGGATTTAGGTATGACAAAAGTACTAGCTCCACTATCAATCATACAATTATGGATAACATAATCTCTTATGACAACTAAAAAATAGAATGGAGGAGGATTAGTCACCTTAGGAGCTCAAGGCTCAACAATTAGATTATATTTTGTTATAATATCACTTCTATTTTATTTTTTAGGTCATCTATCATATATATTAAGCTTTGAAATCTCCTCTTGTAGATACTCCTTTTGTCTTAGAATTAGCAGTGTGTCCCACATTAAAATTGATACTGACATTTTATTCATATGATCCACAATAGTGAGTATATAAATGGTTGTCCTTAGCTGTAATTTAGGAGTAGGAAGGGCTCCTAAAAGTTGTGTGAATTGAGGAATGTAAGGCCCTTTCACATTCTACCCCTTTGGATCTTAAACTTGTTGACTGGATGTCTTTTGAAGTAACTCATGAATGGTGGTCTTTTATGATAGCTGAGAATGAAAAGGAGATTCCATATTAGGACTTGAACCTTCACCAATTGTCATTTTCTTGGATCTAGTGTGGGATACAACTAAATTATCAACATTAGGCATATTTTGACTTTGATTTTTTTTTGTGTTCAAAATTATTCTCACCTCCCTAGAAATTAATAAACATAGTTTCAATAGGTGCTTTACCACTCTCTCTTCCTTGTTGGTTTGGCACTTTTGATTAAGTGAATGAAGGAAAGTCTTCATGTGGTAGAGGCTTCCTTATTCTAAGAAGGTGGTTGGTTTTCATGTGAAGGAGGAGCTAAACTCTACTGCATATAAGACTGATATGAGCTCTCACCATTTAGAGCCATTACCATGTTATTTTCTTGATCCCATTGATTGTTTCATTCCCATTCCTGGGAATAATTATTCTAAGTTGGCACTATAGATCTAGAATTTCTTAGAGCATTAATATTGTATTGCCTTGACTAAGAATTCTACCCTTGTACTTGTTGATTGGACTAATAGGATGGCCTATTATACTAATAATTATAATTAGTATTTTGATATGGCCTATATGGTAGAGATTGTTGTCTTTCCATTACAAAAAACTTTTTGTTGAGTCTTGAGAAGACTATATCTTCCCCAATATGTTGGTTTGATCACCTTTTATTTGATAAAACTTTGTTGATTCTGGAATTGAAGTGATAGTTAGAGTTGTAGGGTGGATCTATGGAAAAAGAGGTATTATTATCCTTAGAGATAGCTTGCCTACTTATATAAGGCAATTCTTAGCCTTGATTTATACTTCAAAATCCTCAGGTAGAGTGTTCCCTCTCATGGATTGAATCATCATAGCTACATCTAAATTGAGAACCTTCAGATAGTATATAAAAGCATAGTTCGGTATAGGCTTGATCACTGAAGGAATTCTATCCCAAGTCTTTTGGAACTTGTAATTGAAATCCACCATGAATTCATGATTGAATATCTTGAATTTTATAAGCTACTCCACTAGTGAAATATGATCACTTTTATCCTTAAATTACTTGCATAAGACCTCTCTAAATTCATCTCAATTATTAATTGATGCAAGAGCCAATCCTCTATACCACTAAAGTGCTTTACCTTAGAAAGAATTTGCCAACAACCTCATTGCTACATTTTCCTAAGTCACATGATGCACTGAATAAAGGTTAAAAATATCTACAATATGTTATATAGGAGTAATTGGGTTTTCTCCTATAAAATAAGGAAGAGCCTTCAGATCAGAAGCTAGAATATCATCTCATTGAGTAAGATTCAAAGGACTACCACCATTGAATGGCACAAAGGCTTATCTTTTGGGAATAGCCATCTAAGTTATGGTATTTATAATAATTTGTAGCTAGATAATATTATCTTGAATAGGAGGATATTTTGTAACAATAGGGGAAATAGGTGTAGGATTAAGATTTGAATGAGAGGCTTTCTTTTTATTTACTAATTGGAAATATAGCTCAGAGAAATATGTCTCTTTCCTTTTTGTAGAGGATCTTGTGACAACTCTTGGTGGCATAAAACATATAAAAATGAAATTCTAGAATTTGATACTATAATAAAATATGAAAATATATGGTTTAAATTGTGTGAATAAGTTGTCCCATCAGGAATGCCAGAACTATTAGTTATCTAGATAGCACGAAATAGAGATCAGATTGCTCAAGTCTAACTCATACCTAGACTAACATGGGAATGATCCAAGGTCATGGGATGCCTATATCTAGATCAAACCTCTAGATTTTGATGAGGCTAGCTCCTCTTATTATATCATTATTCACTACTTACTAAACTACTAATTATTGGGATGAAAAGGGAAAGGAAGAAACTAAAAATAAAACCTACTTTACCATTTGGTGATTCAACTAAATAGTTGTTTATCCTCTAAAATCTTTGAAAGTAAGGCATATGAAAGGAAACACTATAGAATAGTCCTAAATATTGGTGTTTTAAAACAAAGCTTGAAATAAGATTTACAGATCAAAGTTATGTGTATGAAGGTCTCTTAAAACATTGCATACAAATAATCTTTAATGCAACTTCTATTCTTAGCTCTTTAATTGACCTATTGAGGATGAAATTATAGTAGTAGGTGAGGAAAGGACCTGTAAAAGATGAAAACTTCATACTTATATGCAAATAGAGAACTGACAATACACACTACCACCATAAATTGATCTGTAAACAAAACTCTTTATTGGTTTGATGGTACAAGTTACAATTTATATATATATCTCTATATATCATCTTCAAGGATCTTGAAAAATGGATTCAAGAGGCTACATTTATATCCAAAAATTAAAGACTTTAGCCAATGTGGAGTAGAGGAGACAAGGATTAATCTTGATTTTGTTAACTAAATACTAAAATCCTTTTACAATATTAAATCAAGTATTCAAATATCCTCAAAGTCATAAAACTCATGCATGATCTTTAATTTTGGCATAGAAATGAATATTGTGAGCCCTTATTGAGTTGGCAAATCCTTGCATGAAAAACTATGCCCATCTTCAGTTGTTAACTCAAGATTGAAGCTAAGTTTGAAGTGTTTGAATACCTTTTACTACATGAAATAAAAGAATATGCATGAGAGTAGTTACACAATCAAATAAGAATGATTTAGCACTTGATGGTTAGTTAAATCCACTTTAGCCTTCCCCTACATGATCTAGTACTTAATGCATGAAAATATCCATGTGAAAATCAAATTAATAGCATGGAAACTCCATTTGAACTCTAAGATATACACTTAAATTCCAATATTCTACTTGCTTCTACTATAAAGATAAAGTCTTCATATGTAGGGAGCTGATAGATCTATGAATGTCTACTTTAAGTGGCTCTAAGCACCTGTATGTCAAGGAATGACCATGTCACTATTAAGATGTTTCTCCAAGATCACACATCTACCCTTACCTTAAAATCTAAGCATATGTCTTCCTGATAGATGGTATTTGGTCAAGATTTAATAGTTATTGTTAAACCTATAGAGATTACTACATGTTTGACCCAAGTTACTTTTATTTTCCATTGGCTTTTGAATTTTAATATTGACCATTGATCTATGGTTATCTTTCCAAATTATGACAATTGTTAGCTTTGCATTCATTATCAGGATCTTGATATCAATCCTTTGACTCCTTGACCTCTTTCACATTGTAGATCTACTTTTGTATGAATGAACATGAGTTTTTAATCTTATACCAATCTAACATAGTTATGGCACTTAGTAAGATCTCATTCATATTTAATATCCTTTGACTCTTTGACCCTTACTCATCATCAATTTACTTAGTATGATTAAACATGATCCATTGATCTATTTGGGCCCACTAGCCTTGTCATTTGATGTGTACCATTGATCCATCTAATAGGTACCCAATATCTTTCCACTTGGTAGATTTTCATTTTTGTTGATGCTTTGACTTGATGCTCATTGTTGATCTCTGAGGTATGAATGAATGTGTACTATTAGATCTTGGGACCCACTGACATTGTCAGGTTACCTATTCACCATTAGATCTTCATCTTAGCTCCTAAGATTTGGACACTTATCATCTACTCACTTATTTCCAAGATTATTTGAATCTAAATAGGTAGTTATCATTACTTAATTTTGACATCCCCATGTACATCTTATTTTGTAGGTTTAACCTTAAACACTTATAACTTAAGATAGAAGGCTCATCGAGGTACCAAATTTATAGGGGATAATCTTGGGAAAAAGTACATCATACTCATGCAATATTTTAGCTTGGGTTTATTTCACAAGTTTATTTATTAGATACACAACTAAGTTGATCTATTCATCCCTACCTAATGTGCATATGATGGTTTAGCTTCTCAAGGCCTGTGTTAGTCATTTTTTCTTAAACAAGGACACTATGAGGCATATAAAAGCAAGCTAATGCAATGGTCATCAAAGCTTCAAATGATAGGGTTTAAAATTTATCTTGTGAGGCCAAAATGTTAACATTTACAACTTGTCTTCCCCATAGAATCAAATTAATATCAAAAGCTTTTTAGGTCATGATGGTTTTTACAGACATTTTATAGAAGACTTCAATAAAATTATTGCTCCTATGTTCGCTTTGTTGGCAAAGGATAGTGAATTGATGTGGAATGATCATTTTTAGAAATCCTTTAAATCCATTAAAATGAAACTGAGCTTTGTATTAGTATTGAGAGGACCCAATTGGTAAAAACCCTTTCACATTTACACTTATTCTTCTAATTATGGAATTGGGGAAGTTTTAGGGAAAAAAATAAGAATGATCATATGTATTTCATTTATTACATCATCACAAATCTCACAAGAAATAAAATAAATTATACAACCACAAAAAAAGAGTTCCTTGTTGTAATTTATGCCATCAACAACTTTAGACTTTATATTTCAGGTTATAAGGTCTTCATATACATAAATCATTCAACCATAATGTATCTCATCAATAAAATTATAGTAGGACAATAATAATATCATTGTTAATTTTTTAGGAATTTGATATAACCATTATTGATAAACCACGAAAATTTAATGTGGTTCTATACTTTTTGTCTAGAATAAACATTGTAGGTAGTGAAGAACAAGTTGAAGATAGATTTCTAAATGAATAATTGTTTGTTTTTTTAGTATAATCCCCATGATTTGTTGATATAACCAACTATGTGGCCACAAGGAAATTTCCTTCTCATTTTACTCAAAAAGAAAGAAAATGTTTTATTAAATAAAGCTCTTCTTTTAAGTGGATTAATGGCATGTTATTTAAGTATGGACCTGATCATGTATTTTTTAAGTGTGTAGTAGATAATGAAGCCTATGACATCATTAGAGCTTGTCATAATGAACCAAAAGGAGGTCATTATTCAATAAAAAGAACCATTCATAATATCTTAGGAGTAAGATATTATTAGTTTTCCCTTCATAGGGAAGTAAAGAATTATATCAGACAATGTGATCTATCAAAGAAAGGGACATCCTACATTATCAGTAAAGATGCCTCTTCATCCATAATTAGTATTGGAACCATCTGAGAAATGGGGAATAGAATTTTTTGGTCTTGTATATCCTCCTTCATAAGAAAATGAAAACCTCTAGGTATGTAAAGACTATGTCACTAAGTGGGCTAAAGTCCAAGCATTGTCTTTTGTTAAAGAAGTAGTAGCATATTTTCTATATTTTAAGATCATTCAATAGTTTTGTGTACCTAGGGAGATAGTCTCAGATCAAGGACCATAATTTATGTCTAATATGATCAAACATTTCATGTAATTCTACCAAGTCAATCATAGAAAATATTATCCTTACCATCCATAGTCTAACAGCCAAGTAGAAGTTACCAACTAAGAGTAAGAGAACATTATAACCAAGATAGTCAATAATAGTAAAAAATATTGGGTAGCTAGAATACCATAAGCAGTATGGGATTACAACATTACTTGGAAGACAACCACTAGTTTTTTACCTTATGAGCTAGTGTATGGTAATAAATCTCTACTTTTTATTAAATTTGAATTACAAACTTTGAAAATAGCAATAAAAGTAGGTATTAATTCATATAAGACACAACAAGATAGAATTATCCAACTAAATGATCTTGATGAGATGAGGATAAAGGATTTACAACAAATAGAAATGATGTAGAATCAGAAGAAAATGTGACATGATTTCCATATCAAAAAAATAATATTTTAAGAAGGGGATTGGGCACTCTTGTTTGAATCCAAGTTTCAACAATTTAAGGGCAAGTTGAGAACAAGATGGCTAGGCCCGTATCAAATAGAAAAATAATTTGAGAATGGATTAGTAAAATTGCTTTTAATAGATGGAAATTAAAAGACCTTATTGGTCAATAGACATAGACTCAAATTATATTAGAAACTTATCAATAAGGAAGAGTTTGTTCAAAACATTTAGAATGAAGCGGTTTTCATGGAAGGACCTAGTTCTTTCATGATAATAACTCCATGATGGTATATTTTGTAAAATAGAAGATGGAGACCACTCCTTGGTTTTCTTCTTATAAAAACAAGAAAAATAATAATAGTGAAAATCCTTTTTAGGACATTATTGATAATGTTGATTAGAAAACTAGCTTGTTGTCTAGTCATGCATTGAATAAAGAGCCTTGACCTAAAAACCAAAAATGGATAGTCAAAGGAAAAATAAAAATGATTAGTTTGTTTTAGTTAATAAAATCACTGATGTATTTATTTGTATACATTCCTAAAAACTAATTCATGCATTTGTTCTCTATTTAAAATCAAGTGGAAGGAAAATAATAAGGGCTATGAGTATGATTAGGTAAGTAGAGTATTTTATTTATCTATGGTAGGTTATTATAAGTCATTTTGGTTCATGATTATTCATTTTAAGGAGGCGGTTTGAAGAAAGGACATCTTACAAGTTGTCAAAATAATATCCATAACAGTAGCATTTGATGACATGGAAAGGTAATAAGTAAAAGGACACACAAGTAAAAAAAATTCATGTCAACTTTATTCACATGTACAAACCACTTACCGACTTAGTTTGTAGAAATTCAATAAATGATTATGTGTTTGATGGTGTACATGTGTAATAATTATGATAGTACATTGAATCTCTTTCAAAGATAGTTTTATTTAAAACTTATCTACCATATCATGATTGCTCTAGAATGTTTTAGTAGCCACCAAGACAAAATTAATAACCATTTGATTTATTATTTTAATTTTCATTATGAGATATTTTCCCATTTCCACTATTGTTTACACCTGATAAACTACCTCTAACTTCCAAAAAACACTAGAACTTCCATGGGACAAAAGAAAAGATCTAAACCTAAGTCTGTAGCTGAGCTGATGAATGATGACATTTCTATAGTAGTTTTTTAAGAAGTTGGTTGGCTTCCATTTCTACAAAAAATTTAAGTAAATTATGAAATTTTTGTGAATGAATTTATTTAAAATATAATAGAAGACTCTACCACAGTTAGAGGCATCAATATTCTACTCTCCATCATAATCATCAATGAATTTTTGGGGTTACTAAAGACAGTAAGAAAATACTTGGAAGAACTCCTTTTTATGATTTAATTGAATATTTTAATGGTAATGAAAATTTATCTATATCATGCAAACATAATCATCAAAGAAAGGTAAAAGGGATCAGTAGGGAAACCCTATCTGAACCCTAAAAAATTATTTCCTTTTGGGTTATGAAATATTTCATGTGTGAAGGTTAATGTAGTGTTTTAGGGTGTGAAACTATGAGGATCATTCTTCACCTAAAGTATGGATAGTAATATACTCAATACATAATTAACCTACCACTATACCTATATGGATCTATTCAAGTTTTAGCCACCAACAGGTTAGCTACAACTCATCATCATGGCTTTATCCATTTGATTATTCAACATTATTTCCTTTAATAAAGTAAATTAGCTTGGAAGAACTTTTGTAAATCCATAATCAGTCATCGTTCAACATATTTTCCAAAATATTCTATAAAAACACCAATACCCAAGTCAAAAGAATAAGTTTTTTCTTCTAGGGTTAGGGTTTCATCTAGTGAAAGGTGATAGACTAGATCACAAATAACACGTGATTAAACATAGTTCTTAGTAGACTCTAATAAAAAGGAAATTAAGGCCTAGGGTTTCACAGTCTTATCTAAACCCTAAATCTAAATATATTCCTTTGGCAAACATAGCATAGGTACTTGAAATAATTGGAACATCACAAGAAGCTAAGGATACCTCTTTTAATGAACCTAGATTCCCTATGTAGACTAAATGAAGATGTATAAAATTAATCCTGGAACAATATGATGAGGATACATAAGTATTTAAAAACCTTGATAGTCTTCGACAATTACCATTATTTTCTTCACCAACAATATTAGATACAACAACACTTTAGGAATAACCTTCTACAACATAAATTCTTGAGTCAATAAAATTAGATCCTATTGAGGAAGTTTTTAAGGAAGGAAATATACTCATAGAATAAATTCTAGTACAAGAAGCATAATCCACTCCATCTTTAATTCATGATATAAGACTAGTACTAGATAAAGGAAAAAGTATTATGGCCTTTTAAGAAGAAAAATCATCCAGATCTACTGAAGATCTAGAATTATATCTCACCCTTGCATTGTCTAAAGCTAATGTCATCATCAAATAACAAGCTATAAATATTATTGATCTTTTGGCTTAGCTATAATGTAAGGATTTCCTCAGTTCTTCTTTAACTCAAGGATTAGACAGTTTTAAAAATAAGGCTTTGGATCACTTTAATAAAATCAATAGGATTGAGGAACAAGTAACTCATTCTGATAAAGAAATGGTAAATATATATATATATATATATATATATATATATATATATATCATTGAATTAGAAGAATAAAACTTGTTATTAAAACATCAACTCTATAATTCTTAGCAACAACCTTTTATATTTCAACAACACATTTCTATGCAAATTTCATCTTCTTATAAACCTTCAGTTGATCAATCCTATCAAACTATGGTTTCTCATTTTGACTATCAAGACAAATGGTATCAAGTGTGTTTTGAGTTTATGGAACTCAAGAAATAAAATAAAGCCTTGGAAAATGAAAAATACATAATAAAGGAAAATCTAGTGATACTAGATCCAAAAAAGTAAAGGTAATCTACAACTTGCATGTTAAATAGGGGAATAACTTTTAGCTTGCATATATCCTTCTCCCTCTTATAGCCTGTATTTACATGAACAATTTTATAGGTGGAAGCTATTGAGAATATCATGTAATCTAACTTATAACATTAAATATCCTCCTATGTTTTTGAACACTTTCCAAGAATCCACTCTAAAGATATGGATTGTTTGTAGTTACTAAGAATATCATGTAATCCACCTTATAACTTAGCTATGGACTTGTCCAGTAGTTATGAACTTATTCAATATCAAATTTCATTCTTTACCAAAGTGTTCTACCATCCTTATCAGCTAGCAACCTTCCTACTAACTTCCTCAACATTTAGGATCCTTGAAGCATGTTGCTATGGACTTCACTAGGTTTTCAAAAAAATAGCTCCAAACTCTACCAGAGTTACTATGGACTCTACCATAACTACTTTGGATTCTTCTAGTCTAGGTTCTGAGCTTGTAGAACTAAATATCCATACTTTCCATCTTTTTCAACATACTTGAAGATTATTTTGGTCTCTTACTATTTATAGTATTACTATAAATAGTAAATCTATAAATAAACTTTTTATATATCAGTTAGAGTAAATATGTCAAATAGTCTTTTATAATTCAAATCGATCTAATATATCTAGGAAGTCATTCTTAGTAGATATTCAATGGATTTTATAACGGATGGATCTTCCTATTTCAAACCATCAATCACCTATTTTGAAGAACCAATAAAATTATGAGAATTAACTTATTAACAAAAGATTGGATACTAAGATCTAGGGATCTACAGTTACAACATTATATAAGTGGATCTTTGTGTCTTAATAATATATAGAAGAGAGAGATTATTATTTTATTGTTTAGTTAATATCATAGCATAGTTGTAGTTATATTCATGTAATCTATTTTGATAAATTAATGAAGATATCTCCAATTTTCAATTACTAAGTTTTATTTTCATTATTATTCCTAAGGCAAGTAAGGGCCCACTCTCCTCAAGAATTAGGAACACATTTTTGTATGGTATTTTATATGTATTTATAGTTTTTAGTAATTAAAAATATATTTCATTTTCATAACATGTAGGAAATTATATTTAAGTTTTAAGATTAAAATTAGTATTAAAACAAGTGTATTTATTTTTAGTAAGAGTGTTTACTTTTATCAAGTGTGTTTATCTTTCTAGTACAGTGTTTACTTTTAGCAAGTGTGTTTATCTTTATAGCAAATTATTTACTTTCAATAATTATGTTTATTTTATAAAATTATATTATAGAGTGTTTTAATTTTTCAAGTGTGTTTCTTTTTTGCATAATCAAATCCTTTCTAGAATAAATTAGATTATACATTTAGAAATAACAACTCCTCAAACCATCTCTATAAGACTTAGAACCATAATATTTATTGTAAATAGCTTTGGATGCTACCCTTGGTTTGAATGACATCAACATAAAATTTGATTAAATGAAGGGATAAATGACATCCATAAATAGGGAAGACCACAATGATGTTAGATGATGTATTGTGGATAGTGATATTACCTATAATTCATGGTCAGTCTATAGTTTGGGCCATAGTGGGGTAAGGATATGTTCTTCATGCACATAGATATATGACTTGTCATGCCCATAGTGATGATTATAAATCACATGATCTTATAATGCTTCTTGGAGATATTATTACTTTGTATGTTTCATGGTTATGAAAATTTATTTATTATTTACTTTTTTTTAATTGTTGATGGCAGTTTTTTTTCTATATCCTATTAGATGTATGACTTTTTTCATACCATTAAGGAGATGAGCACAAGATATTAGTAGGGGCACACTATGGTGGCCCATTTATACAAGGATTTTTACAAGTTCACACTTGAGGTCCATATTGGAGGCTTTCATGCTATGACTTTATTAAAAGTATGGGCATATGAGCATATCATTATTATTTAGTTGATTGGAGGACCATATGGTGGTTGGGTCTACCCAAAGAGTTTAGCAAAGTGTTGGCTTCTAGAGAGGCATTGGGGTTTGAAAATTATAGAGTATCATGTGACTGTTTATAGGCTTACACCTTACAGGATAGTTTTGGGGCCATATAATAGCTATGGTAGGTTTCTTAAGGATAAAATGGAGTTACATTGCATTCACATTAATGTGTGGCTCCATTACTAGTTTCATAGTGTTATTAAGAGGTTTTAGTTTTATAGGGTTAGTCAGTAGTTGTGCATCTAGTAGGATGTACCAGTGGCCTCCAACCCTTGGGCACATACCATGAGGTCAGCTCATTATACAATTGATAGGGTAGGACTAAGTGGTGTAGATATATAACCTTTAGCTATAAGTGATGTGAATCATGTACCATAATGTACACTTATTATTGATTAGGTGTGATATGGCATTTCTCTTTCCCATTATAGTATATCCATCCATTATTCCTCCATCTCAAGGAGGAGGAGATAGAGTAGGTGGAGGATCAAGTCAAACTACCCCTAGGTAGCTATGGTTTATACTTTAGATAATTTTGTAGTTGCACATGAGTATATATGCATACTTGTGTATTTATTTTCAATTTTTTGCTTTTACTTATAAACTGCTAACATATTGTGTATCTTTCATGTTTATGATGTAGGTGATGAGTATTCAACCACTATACTAGATGTGTCAATTATGACTTTGACATGAGATATTATTTTTTACATAATTAGTAGTAGATTTATTGGGAGGGTATATCACATCACAAATGTACATGTACCCTTGTTTTACCCCATTGATATTTTTCTTGTTATTTTTACTATAGTTTCATGTGATAAAAATAATCTATAAGTAGAGCTAGATAGATGTGCAATGGTTACACATAAGGGTAGTAATGATATATCAAGGGATTTGTTAGCTCACTATAGGCTCTACATGTAGATCATATGCATAGTATGGTATAGTTAGGTGGTTTGTAGGATCATGTGAGATGATATAGATCTTGTTCATGCATTTGTAGAGTAGATAGTAGAGCCTCTATTTTTGGGTACAGTAAACATAGTGACACCAATTATTTGTATGCATCAAGAGATGTTGCTCCTATTATTTAATAACTCTTATTATATTTTTAACTTTGATTTGGTTATATATGATGAGTTTATTTATTTGTTTCACCTAATTTTTATTATTATTTTCTTATATGGTTTTTAATTTATTTATATAATTGTGTAACCCTTTTTTGTAAATTTAAGGATTAAGAAGGAATATAATATTCAATAGTGAAGTAAACTACTCCTTAAAGTAGGAAAATTAAACAATTTAGTTTATGATATTTAATTTCAGTGATGAATTATGAAAATACTAAATTTATAAAGTATAATTCCAAATGATATTTTAATTATGTAATCATGAAGAAGAAATAATATTTAGATTTTGTAATGATGTGAAGACAAATTTAAAATGACTATGTGTGGAAATAGGTTGTTTGATGTTGAGTAAACATTCATTAATCTCTAGAAATATTTTTTTGGATGTCTAGACAATTGCATCGACCTATAGACACGTTTTTTGATGTTATTATCTAAATCTAAATGCAATTATCCTATATAGAATGTTTTTTGTATCAATATGCGACCATCTAGGTCTTTATAGCTTTTTTATCTCCTTTCATCTAATATAGCTATATATCATACACAAGCTCTACATCAATGTATATAGATCAAACCCTATCTCTCTACCTTAGGTTAGTTACCAAAAATGGGTTAGAGGGATGAATGTGTCGAGATGACCTCAAATACCCTTCTGTCAATGAATGCTACCTACATATCCAATACTCTAATGAGGGCCTCAAACTTATGTATTTATCCCCTATGTGTGGGAATGTGTGTACATAAGGGTGAAATATACTATATGATGATACATGTAGTGATCTACTTTATAACTTGAAAAATATGGCTCATGGGTTGTCTTTTGAGTGTTCCAAACCTATATTAGGGTTGATCCTATGATTGATATTTAATAGGTATGAATAGGTTATATTAACTTACTTATGCAATTTAAAATTCAATAGTATGTCTAAACTTGATAGGTGATTGGTTGATATTTTTTAGATGATAATGAGTAAGCTTTGACTTATATTTATACTAGATACTTTGAAATAATCCTCACAAAAGGGTTAATGGCATTCTTATTTAGACCTATACACATCAAAATATTTTAAAATATAAGTGTTTTAAAGGTAAGGACACTTGCATTAGAGTAGGGATAGTAGTGTCAACTCTATTGCCCAATCCTGAATGTAATTATCTATGATAGAAGAAAGTTTTTGAGGTTATGTACTTGGTAGTGAAGGATATCTATCATAATTTAAGTGTATTATGGTTACAAGTGATCTAGATAATTAGAGTAATGAAATTTGGACTAATAAATAAGTAATAAAACCTAGTGAGGTGGTGAGTGTAAGCTTTTTGTCTTAAAGTAAATTCAAATTGAAGGATAGTGTATTCAAAATATTTTTAAACTTTATCATTTACTGATGTTTTCTCTCTTGTAGGAATCTATCAATATTTTTTATCTCTCTAAGTGTATGCCTTAAAGAGTGCAATAAAAAAGGGTTGGGAAAACTATTGGTTCTTCACAATATTATTGGTCAACTTTATCATTACCTAAATCCATTATAAATCTCACTTATCCAATTCCCCAACCAATACAAACCCTATTTACACATTTACCTAAGCAATTATCCTTCAAATAATGCCTAACTAATAAAACACCCTTTTTCCTGCTAATTTGGTTGGCTCAACCTTATTATAAAAGCTTAAATGCACGTTACAAAACTAGGTCGACCTAACTGACCTAGTTCAAGGCCAAATGGTAAATTTGTCCTTAAAATTGGGTCATGTTGGCTAACCTCATTAGATAAATTTTTGTAAGGTTAAGGTTTATATATTGGTATAAATACAAGTCATATTCTAATCCAATAGATAGGATCACTCATTTTCTCATTATTACAACCTCATAATTTTTCTAGATCTACATTTGAAGGAGCCATTGCTTAGGTTCTGCCTTAGAGGGAAGATAGCTTGTCTTGTGAGAAGTCTTGGATGCAAAGTAGGAGTATTTTAGACTAGAGATTATTTATATAGTGTGATTCTTATAAATCCAAAACAACCTCTTGAAAATCACCATTAGCCAAGGGAGAGATTGAGACTCTACAGGTTCATCCAAAGATAAGTATTCCTAATTCTTTCTATTTCATTTTATAGATAGATATTGTACAAAGTAATATGTGGTGAATGTATAACTCCTTGATTATATTACCTTTATAATTAGACTTAGTATAGTTATAGGTTTTTATTTTATTTCCATCTTCCACCTTTGGTGATATAAGGCCCCATTTGCCTACCTTGATCCCTTTATTTATTATTTTAATCATATCACTTTGTTTCACAAGCCTTGGTAAGCAGTAGATTATTTTTATTTCATGTATTTAGACTTAGATAGGGTTATTATGTAGGGTTATTTTCCTAGAGGATTTAGAAATCTCTCCTTTGGTATTATGTGATAAGTGTTAGCTTAGTTAGGTTTAACAGATCCAAATTGGTCATGCTTCTGATATGAATAGTATTATAATAGATATTAGTTTATTACCTTATTTGATCTTGTATTTAATAAGTAAGATAAGTTGTGTGTGTGTGTGTATATATATATATTAATTTGTTGTATACATTTTGGTGAACCTAATGTGAATCTAACCCTTGCATTTTTTTCATTTTTCATTTTTAGTCAACTAGGTCAAGTTGCTCAACCTATTTTTAACCTATTCTTACAAATTTAAGATTTATAGTCAACTAAGTCACACTGGTCAACCTATTTTTGCCTCTATTTGTAGGTATCCTTACATATTCAACTAGGTCATGTTATTCAACCTAGTCATTTTATCTTTTTATAGATCCATAATTTATATTCAACTAGGTCACATTAGTTGACCTATTTTTTTCCTTTATTTATAGTGTTTCATCTCCTATCAACTAGGTCATGGTGGTCAACCTAGTCATTTTTACTAGTCTTAGGATTTTCACTTATAGTCAACTATGTCAAGTTGTTTGATCTAGCTCATTTTGGTAGTTTTTAATTTTAAATTTTCAACAAATAAGATCACATTGGTTGATCTAGTTTCATTTTACTACTAATTTTTAGCTTTCTATAAACAAAGTCGACCTTGTTTAACCTCTATGTTTTTCATAATTTTACCTCTACATGATTTAGTCAAGCCTAGATAATATAGTCAACCAACTAAGTCAACCTAGTTGACCTAGTTATATTTTTCAAGTTCATTCTAACTAGCTTTGTACTTAATTTTTTGTCAATTATCTCAATTTGTCATTTTTTCTATGCAATATTACTCATTCTTTCAAATTTATATTCTATTTTTACTATTTTTTTAGTTTTAAAAAATTATATCACACAAAAAACTAAGTCAACTTGGTTGACTTAGTACTATGTCTATCTACTTTGCCAAAAAAACTAAGTCGACCTGGTTGAATATGTTTTTTGGATTGTTTTCACAATAGACTATATCGGCCTAGCTGACTCTATTCTATTTTTTTCAACTAGATCAACCTAGTTTATCTTGTTTTATGTGTTTATTTTTCATCATAAACAACGTAATTCACTTTCATTTATTTGTTATTCCTCCCACAATTGCTTTGAAAAGAGTTGTTTCATGTTTATTTAATTTTTAAATCTATAACTTAGTTTTTGACACTTGGTTTTTGCCTTTATTTTCACTTTATCTTGATTTCTTTATAAACTATGTACCATCAAATTTTGAAACTACTTAGCTACTATTGTGAATGGCTATGTGATACCTTATTTACAATTTGTGTCTATCATTTATAGATATCATGGAATGAGGGGCTTTCCCCAATACTCATATTCATAATATAAATCTAAACATGGTATTTAGTTTCCACATACCTCAAGGTATTTTTTAAATTCCTAGGATTTCCCTTTGAATTGAACCTTAGGAATCCATCCATCTATTTGATCTTATGGTGCATCAATTAGCAGTTAGCATCAAGAAGTTACTTCCAACTTACCCTTGAAACTAAGTTTAATGGGATATTGTAATGTTACTTCCTCCATAGCCAGTGATCTAAAACATTGGGTTGTCACTATCCAATAGACAAGGAAGTATCTTTATAACCTAAAAATCAATCAAAACTTTTTAGTGTAGCTTCTTAATCTTTTTTTAGATATTTAGTTAGCATTAATTATTACAAAATTACATTTTCTTCTTATTTATTTCTATTTTCTATTATATTTTATATTGTATTGGCAAGTGTTAATATAGTTATGTGATATATGTTAGATAGTTTAGTATCATGTATGTTTTACTTCTCCCTTAAAAACTACATAGTTCAAATTACTATTAAATTTTTTCCACATTCAGCTAAGTCGACTAGAAAGACTTAGTATAACTCTATTTTATTACCTGTGATACTAAGTTGACCAACTCAACTTAGTAGGCTTTCAAAAACTCATTTTTTTCAAGTGAAACAAAGTCAACCAACTCAACTTAGTAGGCTTTTAAAAACTTTATATTTTCTTAACTATCCAACTAAGTCAACCAGCTCAACTAATAAGACTTTTAAAACTCTATATTTTCCTAATTTCCCAACAAAGTTGACCAACTCAACTTATTAGTCTATCAAAATATCTATCTTTTATTGCATCCATAATTAAGTCAAAATAACTTGATTTAGTACGTTGTCAAAATATGTGTCTTTATATAAATTGCACTAGATCAGCCTAGTTGATCATGCATGTCCTAGCTGACTTAATCTAATTTATAGAAAACTTGTTTACATTTTTATAAATTAGATTAGATCAGCTTAGTTGAGCTTGTAGGTCCTAGTTGACCTAGTTTAATTTCTAATAACTTTTTCATACTACCATAAATTTCACTAGATCAACCTAGTTGACCTTGTAGGTCTTTATTGACCTAGTCTAATTTCCAACTATTATTCCTAATTTCCAAAATAAAACTAAATTGACCTCATTTATCCTATATCTCTTGGATGACTTAGTTTATTTTATCAACCTTTTACCTCTTTCAACCTTCTAGCTTGTTATTCCTCTTACCACATTGATTAGCATCATGAAATAACCCATTATGATCTTTCTTGAAAGCCTCAACCCATTTTGAGTGTTTATTTATTCCCAATATTAACTACTTAAGAGGATATCCCCTCATGACATAACTACTCTCGATCCTCATCTAGGTCAATAGAATGCAACATGGTCCACATCACTCAAAATGGTGATCTATATGATCTTACTGTAAATGGCACCTTATCTAAACTCCCCTACTTTACCATTAGAGTAATTGACACCAACATCATTAATCCTCCTATAGGAAATCCTCCTATCACTAATATTAGGATTACCCCTCCCACCAACACTAACATCCCACCTTCTACCATTAATAATAAAAATACACATATAAATACAACTCAAATTCTTGCTCAAATAGTTCAACAAATGAATGCTATGCAAACAACTAACAATTCTCAAATTCTCCAAATTCAAAACCATATCTTTAAAATGGAAATTCAAACCCATATTATCATGCATCAAAATAATAAAAAATTTATTCTTCCTCCTCTTAGATATGCCAATTGGAATATCTTCCCTCAACCTATCATGCATAAAAAAATGCTTCAACATATCTAAAATGAACCTTTAGCTACATTCATCATATCCATATCTATTGGAAATATCTCTCCAACCATTAAATATTATGGAACTAAAGACCATAATATATTTCTTAAAACATTTGTTAATCTTTATAAGGATTGGGATTGAACCAACACTTTTTATACCACTAAACTTCTTGTTAAAACTCTTATGGGAGGTGCTTTAGAATTGTAAAATAAAATTCCCCAACATTTCATATGGAAACTAGAGGATCTCATAAATTCTCTAGTTAAATAATTTAAATAAAATGATCTTCCTAAAAAATGTCTTAGTCATTTCATAATGCTAAGCAATTACCTACTGAATCTGCTCATACTTTTAGAAAAATATGTAAATCACTATCTCACAAGGTAGATCATAACGTGAATGGTGTCACACTCTTTAGATTATTTATTACTACATTAAAACTTCTCTTCAATATAAATTTTAATTTTTTCTCTTCAAACGTTATAAGAGGATCTTGATCAAGATAAATGACAATATTTTCTTATGAATAAATTTGAACCATCACATAACTCAATGAAGTAATATTTCCAAACTTTCATTAACATAATCACTACCACAAATTATCAATCTAAATCCCATCTAATAAAATTTGGAGAAATCAAATCAGATATTTAACTTCCTTCCCGTTCATCCTTGATGGTATAAAAAATGAATAATTTTTTATTTCCATCTAAACCTTTCATTTTTAACAATATTTTTCCCCTGTCATGGTAAGATCCTAGTAAATTTTGTTGGTTCCATGCCAAAATTTGTCATTCTCATAATACATGTCTTGGGCTTATAAAATTTGTTGAGTTGTGGAGCTAAAAGCTTCACCAGATGAGCAAATGCAAAGGTTACTGGAGTTACACAGTCACCGACATTAGTCAGGTATCGACCGGAAGCTACCAACGTCAGTTATGGATCGGTCAACATCAGTCATATGTAGATAGAAAGAGACTGGCATCGGTCATCTATGCATTCCCACAATTTTATTTTTTGAGAACAGTGAGTTTGCATGTATGTAAAGAGTAACTGTTAGTCTTGAGTCTGCGTTTCTATTTTTGACAGGATAGATTTGAACTTTTGATTAAGAGGTGCATCTAATGGTGGAGAATGCATGGCTCACGAATCCTAGTTCTATATAATAGGGTTAGATCTTCATAGCTTATAAGCAAGAGAAAATAAAGGTGTAGACAATTAAAGGATTGAATTGGTTGTAATTGAGAGAGAGAGAACTCTTGAGGGAAAGAGATCTATACATCTGAGAGGTGTGAGAAGAAAGAGAGATTTCTTCATTGTATTTCCTTCTGGAAGAGTTTAATACAAGATTGGTTGTTTCTTGTATCTCTTATTCTTTGTTGTTTCTAATTTCTAGTTACTTATTATTTTTGGTTTAATTCCATGTTTAGTTGCTTACATAAAAGTAATCAATTGTGATGTAAGATCTTAACAAGTGGTATCAGAGCTTGGTTCACTAACAAGGTTCATTAGAGTGAGTTAGTGTTTGTTGATCACAGGTTCACTCTCAAGGGTTTCTGATTGAGTGGGAGTAAAGCAATGGCAGAAGAAAGTAAACTAAGAATGGAGAAATTCAATGGAAAGAATTATCAATTATGGAGGATGTAGATAGAAGATTATTTATAGCAAAAAGATATGTACTTACCATTGGGTGGGGTTGCATGCAAGCCCACAGATATGCAAGATGAAGAATGGAATGTTATTGATAAAAAGGCTCTTGGATCTATAAGGTTGAGCCTGGCATCTTCTATGATTTCCAACTTATCATAGGTAAAGACAATGGTAGAGTTAATGGATACTTTGGCAAATTTATATGAAAAGCCCTCAGCTTTGAATAAGGTATATCTTATGAAGTAATTATTTAATTTGCAAATGCAAGAAGGTGGATCGGTATCTAGTCATCTTAATGATTTCCATGCAATAGTAAATTAGTTAAATTTAGTCAAAATAGTTTTTGATGATGAAATTAAGGCTCTCTTAATCTTATGCTCTTTACCTAAAAGTTGGCATAGTTTGGTAATGGTAGTTAGTAATATTGCATCTGCTTCAAATATCTTGAAAGTTGATGATGTTGTTAGTGTAATCTTGAATGAAGAAATTCATAGGAAAAGCACAGAGGAAACATCAGGTAATGCTTTAAGTATTGAAAGTAGGGGAAGGCAAAGAGAGAAGGGCAAACAAGGGAGATCAAGGTCAAAGTCAAAGATGAGAAGTAGATCCAAATCTAGAAATGGAAGAAGAATAACCTGCTAGAATTGTGGAAAGAAAGGGCATGCAAAGAAAGATTGTTGGTTGAAAGATAAAGAAGAAAATCAGCATGAAGGTAATAAATAAGAAGCAAAAGTTGTAGGTATTGTTGCATAGGATGCTCTTATATTTTATTTCAATAATAAATTAGAATCTTGGGTTTTAGATTATGGTGCCTCTTTCCATGCAACCCCAAATAGAGAATTTTTCAATGATTATGTCCATGGAGATTTTGGAAAAGATTATTTAGGGGATGATGAGCCTTGTCAAATTGTTGGCAAAGGAAAAGTGTAGCTGAAATTGTAGAATGGAAACACATGGGTGTTGAAGGATGTCATTTATGTACCCGTTCTGAAGTGGAATCTAATTTCTATAGGAAAGTTGGGTGATGAGGGTTGCACAGTAACTCTCATAGCTAAATCTTAGAAAGTTACCAAGGGTGCACTTGTATTAGCCAGAGGTAAGAGAGTAGGTACACTTTATCTATCTACTTGTATTACCGATCATTCTCCTTCTATTTTATCTACTTCAGATGTAGATGCAAAGTTGTGGCATTGTAGGCTTGGTCACATGAGTGAGAAGGGAATGAATGTTCTTAAGTCAAAAGGTAAGCTTTCAAATTTGAAAAGCATAGATCTATATTTTTGTGAGCATTGTATTTTTGGAAAATAGAATAAAGTGAGGTTTCTCAAAACTGGGTCAACAAAGAAGAAGCACAAGTTGGAGCTTGTTTACATAGACGTGTGGGGACCAGCTCAGGTAGCTTCTATTGGAGGATCACGGTATTATGTTTCTTTCATTGATGACGCTGCAAGAAAGGTATGGGTTTATTGCATAAAGAATAAATCTGATGTTTTTGACACATTTAAGAAATGGAAAGCTTTGGTTGAGAATGAAATAGGTTTGAGATTGAAGTGCCTTAGATCTAACAATGGTGGTGAGTACTGCAGCAATAAATTCAATAGTTACTATTTTATGAGTGGAATACGTAGGGAAAGGATGGTTCCAAGGACACCTTAGTAAAATGGAGTTGTTGAAAGGATGAATAAAATAATAATGGAGCGTGCATAGAGTATGAGGTTGCATGCTAGTTTGCCCTTACAGTTTTGGGTAGAAGCTATAGATACTATGATTTACCTGATTAATAGAGGACCTTCTACTACACTGGATGGTGGAATTCTAGAAGATGCGTGGACAGGTAAAAAGTTATATCTTTCATTTCTTAAAAGTTTTTAGTTTTGAAGCTTTTGTGCACATTGATAAAGAAAATAGAAAGAAGCTAGATGCTAAATCTATGCGGTGCACTTTCATTGGTTATGGTTTTGGAGATTTCAGATTATAGTTATGGAATTTAGAAACTAAAAAAATTATTAGAAGTCATGATGTAGTTTTCAATGAGAAGGTGATGTACAATGATCAGCTCAAGAGGTTGAATAATTTTGAGCAAGGCAATCATGATTTGGATGAGGTTATGATCTAAAATGACCTCACGGGTAAAAATAATCACCCACAGGAAAACACAAATATCAATGTTGGTCAGGAAGGAACCGATGTTAGTTAGACAAAAATTGACATCAGTTAGGATGAAATCGATGTCGATCAGGTGGAACTGATGTCGGTCAGGTGCAGACCGATATCGACCAGAGATGACCGAGATCGGTCACTGACAAAAAGGAATTTGGGTGGACAACAAGCTGTGAATGAGTCTCGAATTCCCATAAGGAGGTTTGAAAGGGTAAGTAAACCTCCAATTAATTATTCCCCTTCTTTATACTACTTGTTACTCACTGATGGTGGAGAACCAGAAAGTTTTGATGAGGCAATGCAGGTAGAATCCAGGAAATAGTGGGAGCATGGCATGAATGAGGAAATTGATTCCTTGGAAGAGAACCATACGTGGGATTTGGTTGAGTTGCTAGCCGAAAAGAAAGCACTAAAAAACAAATGGATATATAGGTTAAAGGAAGGAGAGAATGGAAAAATGAGACATAAGGCCAGGTTGGTAGTAAAGGGATTTGCACAGAAACAAGGTATTGATTTTGTTGAAATTTTTTCTCCTATAGTAAAAATGACTTCTATTCAGACTGTATTGTCTTTAGTTGCTATTGAGGATTTGCATCTTGAGCAGCTTGATGTTAAGACAACATTTCTTCATGGAGATTTGAATGAAGAGATATATATGGATCAGTTGGAAGGTTTTGATGTCAAAGGTAAGGAGAAACTTGTGTGCAGGTTGAAGTTAAGCTTATATGGTCTTAAGCAAGCTCCAAGATAATGATATTTGAGGTTTGACAGGTTTATGACAAAGCATGGCTTTAGTAAATGTCAATCTGATCATTGTGTTTATTTTAAGAAATTGGATAATGGTAGTTATATTATCCTATTACTGTATGTAGATGATATGCTTGTTACAGGTTCACACATGCAGGATATTACTGAGCTTAAGGTAAAATTAGCTCACACATTTTTCATGAAGGATTTAGGAGCAGCAAAGAAAATCCTTGGCATGAGTATTAAGAGAGACAGGAAAAATCACAGTTTGATTTTGTCTCAAGAGGATTATGTGAACAAGGTGTTAGAGAGGTTCAATATGCAGGATGCAAAACTGGTAAGCACACCTATGGCTGGACACTTCAAGTTGAGCAAAGAATAGTGTCCAAAATCACATGATGAGGTTGAATACATGAGTAGAGTTCCATATGCTTCAGTAGTTGGGAGCTTGATGTATGCAATGGTATGTACTAGACCTAATATTTCCCAAGTAGTGGGAGTTGTCAGCAAGTTTATGGCCAATCTAGGAAAGGAACACTGGAAAGTAGTTTAGTGGATTCTCAAATATCTAAGAGGGACCAGCAGTAGGCATTTATGCTATGGAGGGTCAAACACTTCTCTACATGGGTATGTAGATTCAGATATGGCAGGTGACTTGGATGGCAGGAGAAGCACCACAGGATATGTGTTCACTATTGGTGGAATGGTGGTTAGCTAGATTTCAAAGTTGTAGAAGGTTGTTTCCTTGTCTACTACAAAGGCAGAATACATTGCAGTCATAGAGGCTAGCAAGGAAATTATTTGGATGACTTGGTTCATGGAAGAGTTGGGAAAGGAGCAAAAGAGTTACAGATTGTATAGTGATAGTCAAAGTGCAATTCATTTGGCAAAGAATTTAGCCTTTCATTCAAGAACCAAACATATACAGCTTAGGTACCACTTCATTAGACAAGTATTGGAGGATGGACAGTTGAAGCTAGAAAAGATCCATACAGATGAGAACCCTACTGATATGTTAACAAAGCCGGTAACAAAGGAGAAGTTGAATCTTCATTCAACTTTTGTTGGTCTTCAATATTGAACTTGAAGATGGTGAAACAAGCTAGAGGATGTTGTTGTATAGGTATAGGTGTAGCTATTTATCTCTAAGTGAGAGATTGTTGAGTTGTGGAGCTAAAAGCTTCACCAGATGAGCAAATGCAGAGGTTGTTGGAGTTACACAGTTATCGACATCAATCAGGTATCGACCAAAAGCTACCGACATCGGTTATGGATTGGCCAACATTAGTCATATGTAGATAGAAAGAGACTGACGTCGGTCATTTGTGCGTTCCCAAAATTCTATTTTTGGAGAACAGTGAGTTTGCATGTATGTAAAGAGTAACTGTTAGTCTTGAGTCTGTGTTTCTATTTTTGGTAGGATAGATTTGAACCTTTGATTAAGAGGTGCATCTAATGGTGGAGAATGCATGGCTCATGAATCCTAGTTCTATATAATAGGGTTAGATCTTCATAGCTTGTAAGTAAGAGAAAAGAAAGGTGTAGACAATTCAAGGATTGAATTGGTTGTAATTGAGAGAGAGAGAGAGAGAACTCTTGAGGGAAAGAGATCTGTACATCTGAGAGGTGTGAGAAGAAAGAGAGATTTCTTCATTGTATTTTCTTTTGGAAGAGTTTAATACAAGATTTGTGTTGGGGATCAACCAACACTAGATTACACTTGTGAAAGCAATAAACACAGAAATAAATCAGATAGATAAGTAACTAGAATGATAAATAGCACAGACCAAGAGATACAAGAAACCACCCTGAAAACTTGTATTAAAACTCTTTACAAAAGGAATACAATTGAAGAAACTTCTTTCTTCCACACCTCTCTCAGATGCACAAGATCTCTCACTAGATCTCTATTCCTCAAGAGCTCTCTCTCTCAAGTAAAATCAATTCCAACAACCTAGATTGATACAACTCTGTACTGTCCTTCAAACATTCACAATGTTCTACTCATACTCACACCCTAAGCTAAGAAGATCTTTCCTACATATAGAATTAGGAAACTTGAGCATGCACTTACAACAAATAGTTAAGCCTCTTGAACAAGGGCTCTAAAAATAATATTGCTAATAATAGAGACGCGAGCTTGAGACTACAACTCAAAATCATCATGCAAACACTCACTTCTATCCTCAGAAATCACTTTTTGGACACACAGGTAACCGACGTCGGTTCTTGCCTGTTCGCCTGTGACCGTCGCCGGTCGACACATTGCCGACGTCAGCGCCTCTGCAACTGCACCTGACTGATGTCGGTCGATCCTGACCGATGCCAGTGTCTGTGTAGAACTAAAACTATTAAAGTTTTCTCCTTGATGAAGCTTTTAGCTCCACACCCTAACAATCTCCCACTTGGAGATAAACAGCTGCACCAGTACCTGTACAGCAACATCTTCTAGCTCCTCCATCTTCAACTCAATCATGAAGACCAACAGAAGTTGAATGAAGATTCAACTTCTCCTTAGTAACTGGCTTAGTTAGCATATCAGCAGGATTCCTATCTGTATGGATTTTCTCTAGCTTCAACTCACCATCTTCCAATACCTACCATATGAAGTGGTACCTTAGCTTTATGTGCTTGGTTCTTGAATGAAAGGCTAAATTCTTAGCCAAATGGATTGCACTCTGACTGTCACTATACAATCTGCAACTCCCATGCTCCCTTCCAAGAACTTCCATGAACCGTGTCATCCATATCATCTCCTTGCTTGCTTCTGTGGCTGCAATATACTTTGCTTCTGTAGTTGACAAGGCAACAACCTTCTGCAACTTAGATATCCAGCTAACCGCCATTCCACCTACAGTAAAAACATAACCTATGGTGCTCCTCCTACCATCCAAATCACCTGCCATATCTGAATCTACATAACCATGTAGAGAAGTATCTGAACCTCCATAGCACAAGTGTCTGCTGCTAGTTCCTCTCAGATATCTAAGGATCCACTGAACTGCTTTCCAATGTTCCTTTCTTGGATTGGCCATATACTTACTTACAACTCCCACTGCTTGGGCAATATTTGGTCTAGTACACACCATTACATACATCAAACTTCCTACCACGGAAGAATATGGAACCTTACTCATGTACTCTACCTCATCATGTGAATTAGGACATTGTTCTTTACTCAACTTAAAATGTCCAGCCAAAGGTGTGCTTACCGGTTTAGCATCCTGCATATTGAACCGTTTCAACACCTTGTCCACATAATCCTCTTGAGACAATATCAACCTATGATTTTTCCTATCTCTCTTAATGCTCATGCCAAGGATTTTCTTTGTTGCTCCCAAATCCTTCATAGCAAACGTTTGAGCTAATTTCACCTTAAGCTCAGAGATATCCTGCATGTGTGATCCTGCAACCAGCATATCATCTACATACAACAATAGAATAATATATCTATCATTATCAAATCTCTTAAAATATACACAATGGTCAGATTGACACCTACTGTAGCCATGCTTAGTCATAAACCTATCAAATTTCAAGTACCACTGTCTAGGAGCTTGCTTGAGGCCATACAAGCTTTTCTTTAACCTGCACACTAACTTTTCTTTACCCTTGACCTCAAATCCTTCTGGCTGTTCCATGTATATTTCCTCATCCAAATCTCCATGAAGAAATGCTGTCTTAACATCTAACTACTCAAGATGCAAATCCTCAAAAGCAACCAAAGACAATACAACCCTTATAGAAGTCATCTTAACAACAGGAGAAAAAATCTCACCAAAGTCAATACCTGGCTTTTGTGCAAATCCTTTCACTACCAATCTGGCCTTATATCTCATCTATCCATCCTCACCTTCCTTCAACCTGTAGGTCCATCTGTTCTTTAGTGTTCTCTTACCATCTGGCAACTCAACCAAATCCCATGTTTGGTTCTCTCTTAAGGACTCCATCTCCTCAACCATGCCACGCTCCCACTAACTCTTGGACTCCACCTATAATGCTTCTTCAAAAATCTTTGGTTCTCCACCATCAGTTAGCAATAAATAGTATAAGGAAGGAGAATATCTAATTGGAGGCTTACTTACCCTTTCTAACCTCCTGATGGGTGTCTTAGACTCATTCTCAACACGCTGTCCACCCAAATTTTCTGACAGTGACTGACCTCGGCCACCTGTAGACCTGTTACTAGCCGATGCCGGTTCTTCCTGGCCGACGTCAGTGCCTATTCTGCCGACGTCGGTCTCTGTATGACCGACATCAGTTTTTGTACTGCCGACACCGGTTCCTAACCTGCCGACGTCGATCTCTGTGTTTTCCTACAAGTGATTATTTCTTTTTCCCACGAGCTCATTTTGGACCGTCACTTTGTCCAATTCTCCATTGCTCTACCCAGATTGATTAAGCTTCCTTATCTAATCACTATACATCACTTTTTCATTGAAAACAACATCACGGCTCCTGATTACCTTGTTAGTTCCTAGATTCCAAAATCTAAAACCAAAATCATCTGAGCCATAGCCAATAAATGTGCACCTCATAGACTTAGCATCAAGCTTCTTTCTATTTTCCTTATCTACGTGCACAAAGGCTTCACAACCAAAAACTTTGAGATATGAGAGATCTACCTTTTTACCTGTCCATGCCTCTTCTGGAATTCCACCATCCAGAGCTGTAGAGGGTCCTCTATTAATCAGGGACACTGCGGTGTCAACAGCTTCTGCCCAAAACTCTAAGGGCAACCCAGCATGCAATCTCATACATCTTACACACTCCATGATTGTTCTATTCATCCTTTCAGCAATTCCATTATGCTGAGGTGTCCTTGGAACCATCCTTTGCCTACATATTTTGAGTGTGTAACAATACCAGTTAAACTTAAGACTGTAGAACTCACCGCCATTATCAGATCTCAAGCACTTTAATCTTCTGCCTGTTTCATTCTCTACCATAGCTTTCCAAATCTTAAAAGTCTCAAAAACATCAGATTTCTTTTTAATATAGTAGATCCATACCTTTCTTGTAGCATCATCTATGAATGTAACATAGTAACGTGATCCTCCAATAGAGGCTACCTGAGCCGGTCCCCACACGTCTGTGTGAACAAGCTGCAACTTATGCCTTTTCTTAGTAGACCCAGTCTTGAGAAAACTAACCCTTTTCTATTTTCCAAATACACAATGCTCACAAAATTCTAGATCCATACTTTTCAAATCTGAAAGCATACCTTTAGACTTAAGAATTGACATCCCCTTCTCACTCATGTGGCCAAGCCTTGAGTGCCACAATTTAGCATCCACATCTGAAGTAGATAATACAGAGGGAGATTTGTTAGTAACACAATTACACAAATAGAGAGTACCTTCTCTCTTACTTCTGGCCATAACAAGTGCACCCTTGGTCACCTTCCAAGAATCTACTGTGAGAGTTACTGTACAACCCTCATCCCCTAGCTTTCTTGTAGAAATCAAATTTCTCTTCAAACTAGGAACATGCATCACATCTCTCAACACCCATGTGTTGCCATTCTACATCTTCAGCTGCACTTTACCTTTGCCAATAATCTTACAAGGCTCATCATCCCCTAAGTACACCATTCTAAAATCTCCATGGATATAGTCACTAAAATATTCTCTGTTAGGGGTAGCATGGAAAGATGCACCATAATCTAATACCCAAGATTCTATATTATTATGCAAAGAGAAAATTAGAGCATCTTGTGCAATACCTGCAACCTTTGCCTCTTCCTTTCCTTCGTGCTGATTGTCCTCCTTAGGCTTTGACCAGCAATCTCTGCTTATGTGCCCCAACTTTCCACAGTTCCAGCATTATGGCCTTCTGCCATTTCTGGATTTGGATCTGCCTCTTCCCTTAGATTTAGATCTTGATCTCCTCTTGCTCCTTTCTTTTTGCCTTCCCCTACTCTCAAGATTTAAAGCGTTCCTAGATGTCTCTTCTGTGCTTTTCCTGCGAATTTCCTCATTCAAGATAACACTAACAACATCCTCTACTTTTAAAATATTCGAAGCAGATGTAGTATTAAAAACTGCCATTACCAAGCCATGCCAGCTTTTAGGCAAAGAACATAATATTAAAAGAGCTTTTATTTCATCTTTAAATACAATATTGACTGAACTTAACTGATTAATAATACCATGGAAATCATTCAGGTGATTTGATACAGATCCACCTTCTTGCATATGCAAATTAAATAACTGCTTCATAAGATATACCTTATTAGAAGCAGAGGGTTTTTCATAAAAATTTGCTAACGTAGTCATTAACTCTACCATAGTTTTTGCCTGTGACAAATTAGATATCACAGTGGATGCAAGACTCAGTCTTATAGACCCCAAAGCCTTTCTGTCAAGAACTTCCCATTCTTCATCCTCCATGTCCTTGGGCTTCTTTGCAATCCCACCTAACGGTAAGTAAAGATCTTTCTGATACAGATAGTCCTCTATCTGCATTCTCCAATGTTGATAGTTCTTGCCATTAAAATTTTCCATTCTCAACTTACTTTCTTCTGCCATTGCTTCTCCCACTCAAACAAAAATCCCTGCAGAAACCCCTGTGAGCAACCTGTAATCCAAACACACTACACAGATTTGAACCACCTGTTAGTGAACCTGAGCTCTGATACCACTTGTTGGGGATCAACCAACACTAGATTACACTTGTGAAAGCAATAAACGTGGAAATAAATCAGATAGATAAGTAACTAGAATGATAAATAGCACAGACCAAGAGATACAAGAAACCACCCTAAAAACTTGTATTAAAACTCTTTACAAAAGGAATATAATTAAAGAAACTTCTTTCTTCCACACCTCTCTCAGATGCACAAGATCTCTCACTAGATCTATATTCCTCAAGAGCTCTCTCTCTCTCAAGTACAATCAATTCCAACAACCTGGATTGTTACAACTATGTACTGTCCTTCAAACATTCACAATGTTCTACTCATACTCACACCCTAAGCTAAGAAGATATTTCCTACATATAGAATTAGGAAACTTGAGCATGCACTTACAACAAAAAGTTAAGCCTCTTGAACAAGGGCTCTAAAAATAATATTGCTAATAATAGAGACGCGAGCTTGAGACTACAACTCAAACTCATCATGCAAACACTCGCTTCTGTCCTTGAAAATCACTTTCTGGACACACAGGTAACCGACGTCAGTTCCTACCTGTTCGCCTGTGACCGTCGCCGGCCGACACACTGCCGACGTCGGCGCCTCTGCAACTGCACCTGACCGACGTCGGTCGCTCCTGACCGACGCCGGTGTCTGTGTAGACCCGAAACTGTTAAAGTCTACTCCTTGGTGAAGCTTTTAGCTCCACACCCTAACAATTTGTTATTTATTGTATCTCTTATTCTTTATTATTTTTGATTTCTAGTTACTTATTATTTCTGGTTTAATTCTGTGTTTAGTTGCTTACACAAAAGCAATCAATTGTGTTGTAAGATCCTAACAAAATTTGCATTTTATTTCATGTTAGGATATGATTTTGATCATGATACCATGATTAAACTATAGCATCTTAATTATCTCAAAGTTTCCCAAAAAAGAAACTTTGCCAAACCTTAAACTTTAAAATATCATAAACCATCCTCATATCCTAATGCACAACACTCTAACAAATATGTTTGTTCTATTTATGTTGATTATGATCAATCTTATGATGATACCTACATTATGGTATAAGCTCATTCATGTGATATAGATGTCTTAAAATATCAAAATACATTATAAAAATGCATGACTTCAATCATGATGTTCATGTAATTCAAATATCCTCTGATTGTGAATCAAAACTAGAAGGTTATGTACCACCTATCAATGCACCTTTGATAGATACTCCATAGTTATTATAATAAATCAACCAATCTAATATTATCTAACTTATAAACCCTAATTTTATTGATCAGATAAATCTACTAATTCAATATATATTATCTCCAATCAATCTTACTGCATAAACCAAATCCATACCCATTATACACAATTAAATCACCATCGATGATAGTGAATCTCCCACTATCTCAATACTATATTCTAATGAAAAACCTCACACCCATAATCTTGAGATTACCTTAATCACATAAACTACATCTATTTAAAAAATACATTTTGAGTTTGATACTCATGGAAATTAAATATTGGATCTTGAAGTGGATGTTGAATATTATGAACCCTTTCCCATGATTCCAATTGAAGAAACTATCCTAGAACTACTCCATGCTCATGAGCCTCAACTTCCACACCAACATCATAATCTTGGTAATTTTGAGGAAAAAGCTCCTTATTTTAAAATTTTCATTGCTAGTATCAATCCTAAAAAATATCATGTTTCTTCATTTCCTCCTACTCTTTATCATTTTCAAGATGGAAATGCCATGTTTATTTAATAAACTACTACAATTAATTATTGAACCACTACTCTCCCTTGATCTATTATTGTCTCCAAATAACTTCATCCTACTAAACATAATAACTTTAGTATATTTTTTTATAAATATCATGAAGCTTTCACATGGTCTTATGAAGACATGCCCAATATTGATCCTAGTATTTTGGTTCATAATATCATTATCTATCCTAATGTGAAACCCGTGCATCAAAAACAATATAAATTTCCTCATAATATTTATACCTTATGTCATAAAGATATCATCAATCTAAATTCATCAAACCTATAGAATACTCTGAATGGTTTCCCAATATTATTCTTATACACAAAAAAGTCATTATGCTTATTCACATATGTATAGACTTTCATAATTTTAAGTTAGCATGTCCCAAAGATACTTTTCCTTTAGATTCAATCAATGCCATTGTCGATTCTACCACTAGCTATGAAATTTTATCTATCATGGATGGTATCTCGAGATATAATCAAATTCATATTGATCACTAAGATCAACATAATAACACTTTTAAAACATAATGGGGCACCTATTATTATGTTAAAATGCTTTTTGGTCTTTAAAATGTCATTTCTACTTATCAATGTGGAATGACTCATATATTTCATGATGTCATATATAAAATAGTTTAAACCTATGTATATGACCTTATTTCCAAATCCAATTAACATGAAACACATTTTCATGATCCTGTTATCCTTTTTATCATCTCATTAAATACTAATCTAGACTTAATCCTTCAAAATGTCTTTTTGGTGTCACCTCTAGAAAAAAATTAGGTTTCTTAGTCTCTTTACATTGGATTTATGTAGATATTACTTAAAATTAAATCCATGCTTAATATGCATATCCCTCCTTCTATTTTAAACATATAAACATACCTTGATAAACTTAGGGTAATCTGACACTTTGTCCTTGAGATGGCTTACCATATTTATTCACTTAACTCCCTTATCAAGAAAAAAATAGCTTTGAAATGGACTAATTCAAGTTAAAAATCATTCAAATCCATAAAATAATCAATCCTACATCCTCCCATTCTTTTAACTCATTATAATTATTAGCCTCTCATCTTATACACTTCTTATACCCCCATATCAATTGGGGCAATGCTTTCCAAACAAGATGAAACAAGTTGTGATTATGTCATATATTATGTTGATCATTCTCTCATATACTATGAGATATGTTATTCCAAATTCAAATGTGATTGTCTCACCATTTAGTTTGTAGTTAAAAAAAATTTCCACTACATGCTTTATCAAACTTTTGTCATCATCCATTCTGACCCTCTTCATCACTTTTTATCCAAATGATTCTAACATGGGGATAGAATTGGAAAATGGAAGGTTCTCTTGATGAAATTTTATTTTTTATTAATTAGATAAAAATAATTAAAAGGCCAAGTAATTATTGATCAACTTACTAATGTCCCTATACCGGCCATTGATCATCTTCAAGATACTCTTCTTAATGAATAAATCCTCTAAATTAAAGGTCTTAACCAAGTTATTTCACTAAAATATTTTTTTCATAATTTTAAATATAAGATCAAAATAAATAATCTTGATGAACTAGATACTTCCATTTATAAACCAAAATCCAAAGTCAACATTAAAGAATACATGAAGTAACAATTGACCTACATGAAAATACCTAGACACTCCAATTTTATGGTGTTAAATGTCTACAAAGAGTTGAGGTAGGATGTATCCTAGATTATCCTTATGGAAAAATAATACCTATTTCATTCCAATTAACCTTTGATGTTACTAAAAACATGGTTGAATATTAAGCTCTCACCTTATGCATGCAGGTTGCAATCAATTCAGACATCCTTTATCTACATGATTTAGGTGACTCATAGCTCATACTACATCAATTTAATGGAAACTATCAATTCAAAAGTGAAAATATTATCACCTATCACCAAATTTCCATCACTCTTGATAAATAATTCAAATCCTTTACTATATAACTAGTTCCATGGGATTAGAATGCCATAGCTGATTCACTTGCTTCATCTACTTCTCTTTTTCACCCTCGTAAAATTATTCATGATTCATAATTTCTCATCAGCATACACAAATAACCATCTTAATTACCAACCATGAATTATTGTCTTATCTATCACATCTATGTTGTCACTATTTGACAAATCTAGTGGTACATTAATGTCATCCAATTTATTAAGAACCATACTTATCCTACCAACACTAATGGTTATGAAAAGACCATAAGATTATAAATATGTCTTATGATATGAAATAATATATTACCATAGCACTAAAGGCACCTTTATCTATTTTTTAATCCAATATGAAGTTCCTTTTCTTCTCAAACAAGCACATGGGGGAAATTATGGTCATGATTGTAGCATATATGCCATAGCTCAAAAATGCCTATGCATTGGAAATTCTAGCCCATAATTGAAAAATATGCTATCATATTTGATAAAAAGTGTAATCCCTACCCACTACATGATTATATTATTCACTTTACTCCAACTAAGCTTCAAACATTATAATTTCCTTCATCTTTTTCCATGTGGGGATTATATCTCATTGATAAACCACCTCGCTCTTAAGATGGTCATGTCTTCGTCATCACAGCCACCAAGTTTTTCATAAAGTGGGTTGAATTTATGCCTCTTATCAATGAAATAGATATAAATATATCCAAATTTATACTTAATCAAATCATTTGTCACTTTAGAATTCCCCACACCATTATTTTTGACAATGAGGGGAATTTTAAAAATAAGGAAATGAAATAATTATGTGTTGAATTTAAAATCACACATAAATTATACACACCTTATCCTCAATGTAACGGCCAAGTAGAGGACACTAACAAAATTCTTAATAAAATATTACAAAATACAATTCAATATTCTCATTCATATTAACATCTCAAACTTTATCCCATACTCTATGCTTACTGCACTAGCATTTATAATGATTTTAGGGTAACCCCATTTTTATTAGTTTATAAATCTAAATCAATCTTACATTTATAATTTGAGTTACCTTATTTACACATTTATCTTCATGGCATCATCTATTATGAATAACTTTGTGAGGCCCATCTACATGCTTTATACCTTCTTGATAAGTGTAGTGTGGGTGATTTACAATATAATCACCTATATAAATCTCAAATTTCCAAATAATATAAGAAAAATTTCAAGGTATATACCTTAAATATTAGTGATTTAGTCCTTAAATTATATTATACCCATGATAAATAAGGAAATTATGCCCAAAAATGGTGGGGCCTTATTTGGTCAAAGAGATTCTTGGTCCTAGTATCTAAAAATTAAAAACTAATAAAAGACATATTTTCAAATAACCCATCAATGCTCAATTTTTAAAATAAATACTTAGTTTAAATTTTATTTTCTAATATTATTTTTATATTTCTATATCTTTTAGTTCTAACACTTCTTTCAGGTTTTTCAAAGCTTCCCAAAGTGTATCATTGCATCAATTTTAGTAACCTTAGTTCCTATTGTTAATTATTCAGTCTATCTCAATTCCTTTATTTTTACATTAATTCATTTGTTTCATCATAATACCATGGATAATACAAATCCATCCTTGTGAATATTTTTATACTATGAGTCATTTTACTTTCTACACCTCCTTGAGTTTTCTTTTGTGAGTTGCAATGTAAGACCTTGGAAAGGACTAGGCTTTTCTCATGAAATACCCTTATTTATAATAAACACCATTCCTTATTACACCTATTTTATTCTCCTTTTGTTATTTTTATTTTAAGACCTCAAATAGGATAGGCCTTCCTCACAAATATTCATTTTTTAAATTATGCTTGTTTGTAACCTTGCCTATGTTTCTTCCTTGAAAAATAAGGCAATGGTCAAGAGTTGTGACTTCATACTCTTAAAAATAAATCATATTATTTTGTTGTAACAACTCTAAATAATCTATTCTCATGTCTCCACTCACATGCATTATTATTTATGATGATGATTCATACTTACCTATCATTGTACCATGTTAAAATTACATATATTTTTGCAATTTGAGGTAGCTTAATCATTCCAAGTTAACTTTCATACTCTCCCTTATTCCATTTCAATATGGTCACACCAATATTGGTTTCAAGATAACACTCTTTTCTAACATTAAAAAAAAATCTTCTTAGATACCATGCCCCCTAAATTCTTCTTCCTAGACACCAAGTGTAAATTATCCATTGATAATTATTTTTAACTCCCATGTTTGGTTTTTAAAATCTGTATGGAGGAGGAATAAACAAAATCCATAAAAATTAAAATCCAAATCATTTTTAAAAAAATTCAATGATCAAAAGGCAAAAAAAAATCAAAAGTCAAAAATCACATAAAAAATGTGATTATTAATAGGCACATCTCATATACTAGTTAAATATCAAACTCCATAATTAGTCTATAGATATAAGGTTAATTAGGGTGCAATAGGCTAGTAGACTAATGTAACAAGTCTCATACTTTCAAATATATATTTATAGTGCCACCTACCTTTTCATGCAAGTACCCAATCTTTATAGTAGATTGACGACTCTGTAAGTGTTCTTGAGGAACAAGGAACAAGTTATGGAAAGGTAGGTCCATTTTACTATTTCTTACATATATAACCTTCATGGGATGATATTTATACTTACCTCATTAACCAAATTTCTGTGGGTAAGATGCATTCTCTAGATTCTTTGATGTTGAAAATCTCTGTCTTACCAACTTAATTTGAATGTATTGCTTCTAGGAAAGATTATATGTTCACCTTGGTGTAACCTTCATTCCCCCACCACCCATTTCATATTCCCCCTTGATATGAAAGTTTTTTTCTATATATTTTCCCAATTACCCTATTCCATACTCTTCATCTCTTTTAGACATGTGCAAAATATGATTGTTTTAGTTCATCTATCATTAGAATTAAGGATACATATTTGAGTGGTTATGATATCCTTTCTCAATCATAACCATATCCTTCTTAGATTTCCCTTGGTTATGTTAGAGACTCTGAATCTTATTATTCACACTTTTGTGGGACATTTTATATCTTTTTTCATTACTTTATGTTTTTCCATTGTTGATTGAGTATGGATTATCACTTCTATTTCCTAAATGTTGTTTATTTTATTTATTTTTTCATATTTGTTTGAGTATGGATTGATACTTATCTTACATTGATTTTGGTTCCTCTATTATAGTTTCATATGTCCTTGGTTTGATCTAGATTGTTACTTTTCTTACTTAGGATGCATTTGTTGGGTTTGTTGGTAATTTAGTAGCATTGGATTTTTGGTTACCTATTTTACTATCATTTTATATATTTGCTTTGGTCTTTGGTCCTAACTTAGAATTTTTAATTCCAACTTTCCAATTTTCCAAGTGACTTATTCAGCTATGAAAGCTATCGTTTACTTTATTTTTCTTATGATTGTTTATTTTTGCTCTTTAGCCTTGTATCCTTAGGGTTTGTTTAAATTATTTAACACTCCCTTCATGATCAAGACTATAAATATAGTGGATAATCATTCAATGATAAATCTAAGTCAAGCTATGTATATGGTACTTTCAATTATTTTAAAAAATTCCATACTATCATTTCAATTTCAATTTCTATATTTTACTACAAATTATTACTCAACATTGTGCATTGTTACATTCTTGTTTGAAGAAACCATCCCATGTTACACATACATAGCATGTGATGATATTCAAGTGGGGAATATGTATACACACAATATTTTTAAAGTTTATAATTTACTAACACTTTATCTTTTACAGGAAAGTTGTTGAGGTTATGTAATTTCATATTTTAAGTGTTATATTATTACATGTGATCTAGATAATCAAATTAATCAAGGTCGGGTTAAGAAATAATTAATTAGACCTAGTGAGGTGGTGATTGCAATATTTTTGGTTTAAAATAATTTAAAATTAAAGGGTAGTGTACACAAACAATATATTTAAACTTTATCATTTATCAACAATTTCTCTCTTGCAAGAACCTATCAAGTTTCAATCTCTATGAGTGCACACCTTAAATGGTGAACCAGGAAATGAGTGGCATACCATTGGTATTCACAATATTTTTGGTCAACTCTATCATTACCTAAATCTTTTACTAATCCCACTTATCCAACTCCCCAACTAATCCAACCTTATTTACACATTTACCTAAGAAATTATCATTTCAAATAGGCCTTAACTAATCAAACACCCTATTTTAATAATAATTAGGTCAAGTCAACCCTGTTATAAAATTTTAAATGTATGTTGTAGAACTAAGTCAACCTGATTGACCTAGTTTGAGGCCTAATGGTAATTTTTTCCTTAAAACTAGGTCATGTTGGCCAACCTCATCAGTTAAATTTTTATTATGGTTAAGTCTTATCTATTGATATAAATACAATGCACATTTTAATCTAATAGATAGGAACAAAACAAATCATTATTATAGCTCATAATTATGTGAGATTTACATTTGAATGAGCTAATGCTTATGATTTACCTTAGAGGGAAGATAGCTTGTCTTGTGGGAAGTCTTGAATGCAAAGTAGAAGTATTTTAGCCTAGATTTTATTTCTATAGTGTGATTCTTACAATTACACAATAACCTCTTGCAAATAAATATTAGCTAAGGGAGAGATTAAGACTCAATAGGTTCACCCAAAGGTAAGTATTCTTAACCCTTGTTATTTAATTTGATAGATAGATATTATACAAATTAATATGTGTTGACTATATAACTCCTTACTTAGATTACCTATATACTTAGACTTAGTATAGATATAATGATTTATTTGATTTAAATCTTCCAAATTAGGTGATATTGTCATCCATTTGCTTACCATTATCCCTTTATTTATTCATTTAACCATTCCCCTTTGTGACACAAGCTTTGATGAGCACTAGATTAATTTATTCATGCATTTAAACTTAGCTAGGGTTGTTACATAGGGTTATTTTTATATAGGATGTATAACCCTCTCCTTTGGTATTGTGTTATAATTTCTCCCTTAATTAGGTTTAGCAGATGATATAAATAGTATTGCAATCGATATTAGTTGATTACATTATCTAATCTTGGATTTATTAAGTAATATAGTTTGTAGATCTATCTTAATTTTTTTCATATAGGTAGATCCATAAGATATATTTTTCAAGTGTAAAATAATAGTTTAACATATACATCCATATTTAATCACCTACATTCCCCCATCCCTTGCCCCCATCCCATTCCCCCCACTAAATTTATTAATGTATAAGGATGAAATTTCTAGGTTAAAGGAAAGAAAGTGTACCTTGGTTTATACAACACACCTTATCTTTTCTTAAAGCCACTTGAATTTTTTGTATGTGAATAACCTAAAATAAAGAGCATGTTATAGGTGATATTAGTGCATATAATTTTTAAATGAATAATTTTTAATTACTTGAAAGAAATAGAATAAGGAAGGAATGCATTTATGTGTTGATGCAACCATGTTTTCCCTTGGTAGTTATGTCTTGGTAGAGATGCTTCCTAGTTGAAGCATTATATAAAGGTTCATAACTTAACCTTGGAGATACTAAGATGGAATTTGAGGATGAACATACCCCCAATTTGGTATAAGGATGAACTGTGTCAAGTCTATTGAAAGCACAGAATCTCAATTGCACAACCCAATTATAACCAATTTAGCCAATTTAGCCAATCTCACTCAAGTCAAATGGTGTAACCACATCAACCCATAGTAATAAAATAATAGTTATAATTCCAATGAGGGAATAATATCTTGATCATGCTAATAAAAATAGCCAATCATTATAATAGGTAAAATCTCAAATGGTGCATATTGGTAAGGTTGGTACATAAATGTGTGTGTAATATGTGAGTGTACTGGTAATTTGGTGCATTTTCACCTTGAATATGTCTCAAGCTAAAGTAGCTATCAAAATGTAACCTTTGATTTGTAACATGTGTATAATATGTATCACAAATATCAAAATCTATGTTTTAAATTTTTGCCCATTGCACATAATTTTATCCCAAATGTATATTTGAATCATGTAAACTATATAAATTGAATCAAATTTTACCCATTTTATAAAATATATGTATGTGGATTCATGTATTATATAACATTCCCCCACTTATACTCCCCTTTTTGAGGTGAAGGTATTGAAAAAGTGATAATAAACTTATCTCAAAAGGATAAAATAATTATTTTGCATGTGTGAATCATGTATTAAAATAAGCATATAGTATTGTCATGTCAAAGTGTGTGTGTGTGTGTGTGTGTGTGTGTGTGTGTGTGTGTGTGTGTGTGTGTGTGTGTGTGTGTGTGTGTGTGTGTGTGTGTGTGTGTGTGTGTGTGTGTGTGTGTGTGTGTGTGTGTGTGTGTGTGTGTGTGTATATGAATATCATAGTATGCATACATAACAAGCCCTAATATGCGTGATATGAATCATGGAAACATTTAGAAGATAATAATTTCAACAAAAAATCAAGCACACATGAAAGAGTAATCAAATGTTACACCAAAAATGGGTCCAAATTACCATAAACAAGGGGCTTTCAAATTTTGCACACTCAAATGGAAGACATGTGAAAATTTCCATAGGTTGAATAAATAAGTAACACTTAGGGAAATATGACCAAAAATAAAATAACATATTCAAATATTCCATAAGACAAGAAGTAAACAAAAGGTACACTCAAGTAAGACAATGTAAATAGATGAAGTAATGAGATATGAACAACTAGCATAAGCATGCCATCCTAGTCCCTACATACATGTGTTAGAAAAATGTCATATAGAGTAGCATATCAAATACATTGTGTAAGAAATTAACATGAGTATATGCATTTTCAATGGATATAAGATTATTAATATAATGTAAAATGATCATAAAATAATATATCATATGTCAATAACGATCATATAGAAGCAAGATGCCCCTAATGTAGTGTATCACACTAGAAGAGGAAAGGTCCAACATGTGCATGCTTGAGATATCATGGGTATAATGTATTTTTGTATTACTCTCAAGTACCCATGAAATATTTGTGTATAAAAATGAAATGTTATCTACTAACATAAAGTGAACAACATATGAAAAATCTATAAAAACATGTGAAATGCCAAAAAAAAATTATTTTTGAATTATTTGAATGTTTTTGTATTTTCTTGAATATTTGATTTTTTTTTTGAATTTTTGGAATGTTTTGAATTGGATCATCAAAAGTGAGATGTGTCTATTAAAGGATCACCACTATCAATTATGTTTTGGATCTTCTTATTTAGATGAAAAAAATTATTTATATGATGTCCATGCATTCTATGATATTGGAAATAATATTTTGTTATTTTTAGAGGTTGTATAAGAGGTAATGTGATAAAGTGTGTCTAAATGGTACTTTAGAATATCACTTGGACTCCTATTAACCTTTTACATTTTATGTAAATCAGTCAGTATAAATAGGTTTTCTTTGAACTCTTGATTGTAAAATGATCCTTTTTTGGGTAAAAATTTATTAGAAGATAAAAATGTATGTGTAATCACCTAAAAGTGGTATTTGAGTGCTAAGAGAGATACTTTATACAATCTATCATTAGCTTAGACCTAGACCTATCTTAGAGCCTTTTATCACACTTTTACATCCTTTGTGTGGACCATATGTGTCCCTAGTCATCTAAAACATAGTCTTAGACCTTCATTTCTATATCTTGGCCCTTCATGCCCAACATCCTACTAGCTAGACATTAGTTCCACATTAAAGACACTAGATCCATGTGGTGTTAATGTCCCCAAAAGGGTGATAATATCCTTTGTCCTAACTTTATTGAATGAATATATTTTCAAAAGTAAAACCCTCCTAAGGTTAGCTTGGGTATCTTTTATTTTTTTCACAAGTTACATAACTCTATAAATACATGAATTTTATACATCTATCCCCTAGATGTAAATTAGATGCAAAATACCTATTCAAATACAAAACAAGTTGAGAAAAATCAAGGTTATTAATCCTTATTCTTTCCTAATTCTACATATTAACATGTACAACTACCCTAAACTTAGATTTTCTAGATTTCCATTCTTAATCACACTCAAGGCATTCAAGACCACTATCATTATATCATCACTTGAACTTACACTAACACTTAGGTGGGGATAACTACATCGAGCTTGATCCCTCTTTGGAGTATTGGTATGTAGGAAACTCTCTTCATAGTAGGGTATTGAGGATGTCTAGCTTATCCTAATAATGAAGACATTTTTTAGCTCATGTCCTAATTACAAGGAGGATTAGCTTTTTCATCATAAATCAGTTATTATAGGCACAATATATAGTTTCATACTTTGTGTGCACAAGAACATAACCCAAAAACACAAGCATAGGTGAACCTAGAATTTAGGAGTAGTCCTGCATAGAGGACACTAGAACCATTTTTAGGACACTAGAGCCACATTTCGCTACTATCCAAGTGTGGATATAATGTCTAGAAGAGGATCTAAAATATGGATTTGATTGATGACACTTAAAATTGTTTATATCTTAGTTTCCAACACTCAAATCTTTTGTATCAAGTGTTTTATAGATAAGTCCATATTTTCACATATTTATTACTATTTTTAAAAGTTAAAGAAAGTCAAAATATATATAAAATCAATGGTTATTTATTGTATATTATTTCACTAATTTATACTATCATCCCTTTTATCAAACATAAGATTTATATATCTAAACCCTAAAAGTTTAAAATAATATGAATATGACTAACACATTTGGAATTTTAGATATATGAAAGCTGATTTTTTAGTGATGTGATATTTGAGATAAATATTGATTTTAATTTTTAAACTCTTCTTTACTTATGTGATTTTATCTATAAGGCTTTACCAATACAAACTTAGGTATTGTGGATTGACAAATATTACTTACACAATCTAAAGTAGATTTGGGTAGTAGAGGGTTTTAAGGAAGGGCCACCTTACATCATGGAGTAATAGAATGGACCTAGTTAAATGGAAAGTAGATACCACTCTTCTTAGGGTTAGGAAGAGGAAGAGGCTCAATATTATTGTAATAAGAGTTTTAAAGAGAGATTAAATTATGATCTTGTTTTTAAATACTCTTTATATTAACCAATTTGGTTAGTCCATTTAATTATATTTTTGATTGATATGTAAGGGAAATAATAAGAAATTATTACCCTCATATATTTTGAAATGAAATAATTACTTTATGCATCCATATTAAACATATAAATACAAATCTAATTTTTAAAATATTTTTAGTTTATAAATCAGAAAATCAAGAAACCCTAACTCAAACTAGGATTTTTCACAAAGAGACACAAAGGTTGGGTTTACCAAATGTTTAACCCTTTTTGTAAATTTAAGGTTTAGGAAGGAATATAATATTCAATAGTGAAGTAAATTATTCCTTAAATCAAACCAATTAAATAATTCATTTTATGAGATTCAATTTCAATGTTAAATTATGAAAAATACTAAATATATAAAGTAAAATGCCAAATAGTATTTTAATTGTGTAATCATGAATAAGAAACAATACTTAGTGTATACACACAATATTTTTAAACTTTATTAGTTATAAATTTTTCTCTCTTTTAGGAACCCATTGAGACTCAATCTCTCTGAGTGTAAGCCTTAAAGGATACACTGAGAAAGGGGTGGGTAGACCATTAGTGCTTCACAAGATTGTTATTCTCTATACCTATTAGAGGTACAATTCACTAAGAGGGGGGGGGGGTTAATTAGTGATGTAAAACAATCCAATACAATTTCCAAACCTTTTCAATTAATTAATCATTAAATATAAGCATTCATAAAACATACAAATCATTCATAATAGATAATCAATGAACATAAGCAAGATCACATACACAACACAAGGTCTATGTGGGAAACCTTTAAAACCCACTCTAAAGCCTAAAAACACATGGACTAATGTCTTATAATAAGATCATAAATAATAAACTGATCAATTCCTTCTAATCAGTAAACTTCAGTTAAGTCCTTCTAACCTACAACCTTGATCAAGTCCTTTAGATCAAATTTATTTTAGTGAAAACTTATTTCGAAAGGAGCAACTTCCCCTAAGGAAGATAAAATACTTTATACCCTCCTTGATAAGAACATTTCCACCTTATAATTGATGTCTACAAAACTTGATGATGGACCTCTTGATTAGCTAACCCCTACATAACCTTTCTCTCTTTCTCAAACAAGACTCTCACGTAGGTAGATCTCTTCGCCCAACTTCACACTACAAGAACTCTATACTATCATCAAAAACATGATCTATAGATCATACACACAATCGTTAAAATCCTTTTCTCATAAACCCAATATTTGGGCACGCTCATTCTCCTCTACTTTCTTTTGCTCTCCAAAAATCTCACATCAAATTCTCTTACTTCCAAAAAAAATCTAGAACCCCAAAAAAATTGTTTCGCTATATATAGAATAATCATGAAATAATAGGATCACAATATTTCATGTCAGCCACAAAACATGCCTTCACCCTTAAGTCATCTCACATGGGTCACACTTAAGCACTATCCCCTTTCAAAATAGTATTAAGTCAATTTTAAGACCTATGGAGACCCATTCCCCTTTTTTATACATATTCGAGTAAATTAAGAACATATGACCATTTAAAAATACATAAGTCCACTCCTTATGTTCCCTAAGACATCCTAAAAAGATCATAGTTGCAAAAACACTCATCTACTAAAGTCTAATTAGCTCAAACACTTCTCTATACACATGGTCATTAAATAATGAAAACACAGTCAACTTTAAAACCTTTGTTCATGCTTCATATAATTGAGAAAACCTTATAAATGCACAAAAAGCATCCTCATGGAGTCTAAAACACTCCCCAATGTCCAATTAACCATGAAACATCGAAAAAACAACTACATGAGCTTTAATATCCTTCTTAGGTCACTTTAAAAAACATATATTGAAACACAATCAACTTTAGAGCTCAATAACTTTGTTTGTACATACTTTTAGATCTCATAATCCATATTTCTAGATTTTCCTTGGAGTCCTCTACCAATTTTATTTTTAATACAATAGTAAATTCAAGTTATATCAAAGGTTATGGTCTAAAAACTAGACACTAATCTTTCATTTACAAATTCAAAAATTCAAATGCAAATGGTCACAGTTAACCTTCAGACACTAAGCTTGAATCTTATGAGATCTCAGCTTAGGATCAATCTCACACCATCGATCTTGATCAATATTTAATGCATAGGCACCAATGCTTAGATGTTAAACTTCTGTCACTTTGACCTAATATCGTGCCATCTCAAAATTTTGACTCAATGCACTCTATCTATCTCTATAGATCAACAAGGTCATTATCAATCAATTCTCACCATTCAATCAATTATACAAATGCCCAATCACCATTGGATATTTATCCTATATATTTTCTTATAATTTAAATGTTGTACAGCTATCCTCATATTTTTGCCTCCTAACTCCTTGGAATCAATGTGTGTCATTGATCTTGATCAATAATTAACACATTCAAAAATTACTAAGTATGGGGACCCTATCAATATGCATGAATAACCATTTTTGTACCTCAATAACTTCTTTTGTGCTTAATGCAGGATCTCAAATTTGGATTAGATGATCTCCTCACTTAGTATAATCTAACCATATGGCACACTAATCTTGAAACCTTTGTGCATGTGAGATATAATTCCATGAAAGTGCCTTTTCATAAACTTCTATCATAGAGCCAACCATGTCCAAATCTACCTGAGAGGCCAACTTTGCTCAATCATAACTTCTACCTAGATTCAATGGATGATCTCAAATTTATCAAAAATGAACTAGGATCAAAAATAAACAAACTCATATGATTAGTTTCTCTTGACACCTTCACATGTACAAGATATAGTACCATCAAAATTCTTACTTGACTCTTTTTTCCACATTTCAAAATTGGCTATGGGAAAACATAGTCAAAATGCCTAGGAGCCCAACTTTGCACATCCATAAATTTTGACTCACTATATTTCATGATCTAAAAATTAGCACAAATAAACTAGGTCTAAAACTAAATAACCCCATATGATACCCTTCTCCTAAATCATCAACATGTATAAATTCTGACCTCATCAACATGCTTACTCGATGCTTTCTAGCCAACTACAAATTTGACTATGGAAAAATAGTGAAATATATCTTAGAAGCCAACTTTGCACCCTTATATCATTAACTATGATTCAATGCATGATAATAGATTTGGAACATAACAACTATGGAATACTATGATCATAAACATATAACCAGCTCCCCTTGACTTCTTTTCATGTGGTAATGGTGACATCATCAAACTGCCTACACATATTTTCTACCACTATACCCAAAGTGTCTAGATGAGAAATATGAACAACTAGATGAATTCCAATTGTATACACAATCTCTCAAAATATGTATCACATATTTTAGTACCCCTTTCACATGTTTAAACTTCCATACTCATCCTTGATCCTCTCAAACTATGTCAATACTAAATATCAACCAACCATACATAAAGTACACTAGACTAAGCATATTGCACATTTTTTCATACAAGAACAAGTACATTGCACACTTTTTCATTTTCACATATACTATCAAGGCTCTTCATCCAATCAATAGTACACCTCTATGACACCACCATGACATCAACATGAAAAGTCTTCAACAATCTCCCCCTTTGTCATTGATGTCAACACCCATCAATAAAGCAATATATAGCTCACCTTCTCTCTCTCCAAAGTAATATTAAAATAGGAACTTTATACCCAACTAGAAATTTCTCCCCCTTTGACACAATGACAAAGTGGGAATAATCTGATCCTGAAGACCTTGAGCCAACTTCTTTTTATCTTGACAACTTCCTCTTGCTCCATACCAATACTCTCTTCAACCAATCACTACAACCAATGAAGAAAGAACACAAAAAAACATATAAATATTGATGTAACACATCAAAAAAAAATTATAAATACTCCCCCTAATAAATTTGAGTAATTTCACCTTTTGGGCATCTTCAGATCTCCACACACCATGACAAACCACCATGCAGGCTTATCAACCTTCTTTCTCAAGACATTTCCATGACCACCAAATTTGAATATATACTAAACAAAATAGGAAACATGCACTAAACCAACCTAAGAATATACCTTGAAATACACATACCTTGCTCTTTTATTGAAACTGAGCAAAAAACATTCTTCTTCAAACTAGGTTTGTCTAGCCACCTTATAGCCCTACCTAAAACTTGTAGAGCCAACAATTTTTATTAGACACATATTCAAGACCTAAAACTTCATATATATATCACTCTCATATTCCCCCTTAAGCACACTAATTCTAATCAGTGGGATCATCTTCTAAAACATATTTCCTTCACAAACCTACTAGATAATTATCTCTCCATTTTGACAAAAACAAGAATAACTTGAGCACCAAAAACCTTAAAATTTATTTGAAGCTTGATTTTACCACGAATTTATCCCATTCAATATAATAAGAATATTTAGACCTTAACTCATAGGGTAGACCATTTTTCTAGCAAAACCCAAAACCCTAGAAACCCAAAATAAACAAAGTTAACATATACCTTCCAGTCAACATCCACCTCTAAAACCTTTTATACACCTAGAGACAAACATTACACATATCTAGACCAAAAATTGATATTACATCTATTTGGGAACCCATACATCCTATAACCCATTTTAGGCCTGCTTGTCCTTGAACCAAAAATAGAGAAAACTAAGAACACTCAAAAAAACCTCAATTGGAACATACATACCTCTAGAACTCAAAAACATCTAGATCACACCAAAAATAAATTCACATACCTTTCTATGCACCAAAAACTTCTTGACATTTTCATCAATCTCATTAATCCACTTGGAACAACTTAATCTAACTCTATACTTTAGCTCCTTTACAAACCTCTAAAATAGGCTCATAAACTTGTTGCTCACCCTTAACCAAAGACCTTCTCTAATTGTCATTATCATCTTTGAGTATACAAACTTGCTTTTCTATTAAAAGGAGTCTCTTAAGAATCATAAATAGAGACCTCCTCTAGACCACAAAGCTCTACCATGGTGTGTAACTAGGAATTTCCCACAACTCCTCATATTCCTTCTCCTCTTTGGTCATATGATATTTATAGTTCTTATTCTTCATCTTCTTTAGATTAGGAGAAACAAATTCCTCATCCACTACATCATTATCCTTTTATTCAATTATTGAATTGACAATACATGGAGATAATACAGATTCATTGCATACCTTTTCATTTGAAGAATCTTCCTTGTATCTTGGATCCTCATCACTAGGTACTTGTTCAAAAATAGTATGATGTCAACTTAGATCAATACATACCTTATAAATAGCCTTAACCAGTACCTTGGTATTCCTCTTGAGCTTAGTCTCTTCATTGTCAACATGATCAGACAATGAGACCTCTTGAGAATGTTTAATTTTATAATTACTCTCCATTATAATAAATAGATTACTTAGACCTACAGTTTCATCATGACTCATACTTACCACCTTTTGTTTCCATGTATTATTGTGTTTTCCTTCTTGTACTCTAATAGCCTACTAAAACCTAATCAATTTTCTAGGCCTTTACTTGCAAAATCTAGAAATATTTCCTCTTTGTTAACAATTGAATCACATAGACTTTTTGTAAAAATATCTTTCTACCTTTCAATATTTTGGACAATATCTTATAATGTGTCCTAGTTCATAACAACTATAGCACTTAATATCTCTTAAATGAAACTCATCTTTCTTTAAGTGGATAATGTTTTGCAAAGTGTCCAACATCATGATAGTTGAGGCACTCAACCTTGTTTATACCTTTTGACTAATGACCCCCATCATAGTTCCAATAAAATTCATTCTTAGCAGGTCTTATAAATTTTCTAGCTCTATGCCCAAACAGATTACAAGTATAGTAATAATGATTGAATTTTTCATACCTCATGGAATTTGGTTGTTTGATCTGATTTGTCTTTATTTTTCCATCACCTTCATTCATTATTTGATGATTTATCTTTAAATTCTAATCCACCTTGTTCACATTAGTTTTTATCTTATCTTGAGTTATAGTCTCTAGTTTTTCTTTGTATCCAAGACCAATCTTATGACTTTCATGATTTTGATCTATTAGAATGTTATCTAGATCACTTGAGCTCTTTTAAAATCTCATAAAAGGAATTTCCTTACTAGATACTTTATTTAACTCAAATTTCAATGACTCATTTTCAATAACATACCTTTCACATTCATCTTCTTTAGCTTTTAAGCTAGTAAACATGACTTCTAATTAACAACTGAGATGTTTGACCATATATGCATGCCCCTTGGCATCTTCATCCATTCTTACCTCAAACACACTAAATTTATCCTCAAATTCATTTAGTTTATATTTCATCTTCTTATTTATCTTCTTCTCAATCTTTAGTTCTTCATGAGAATTAGATAATGATGTCTCATAGTCCACCTCATCTTCATCATCATCTAAATAACTCCAAGTAGACACCTTCTGATGCGAGAAACTTCCTTCCTTAGCCATGAATAGAGATTAATATTTAGTATAACTATCATCTTCATGATCATATTCTAAGTAACTTTATTCACTCTCATTTGATGAACTATATTCTTCTTTGGTGTAGAGACTCTTCTTGTCATTGAAGTACTTCTTGTTATCAAACCTTCTGAATCCTTTCTTGTCTTTATCATATTTGAAAGATTTATTGCCATCATCATGATCTTGATCATGATTTTCAACATCATCTTTCTTATAATTATGAGGGAAATTATTATAAAAAATTCCTATCTCACCATAATTAAATCATTTGATGGCTAGCTTACCTTTATACTTGCTTGAAACTATTCTCAACTTCCTATAAATCCAAGCAATTAGTTCATCCTCATCTATATTCGGAATGTCAACTTCCTTGAGTTTCTTACCTTGGAACTTCTTTGTCTTCATTTTAGTCTTGAAATTTGCTTCCTTATTTGGAGGTATGTCATCATTATTCCTCATCTCATAGGCATTAAGGGTGCCATGCAATTGATCCATCTTCAATTGAGTAAGATCATGACTCTTTTCTATAGTAGATACTTTTAGATCAACCTTGGGGGATAGGGAACTTAAAACCTTTTAAACAACATTAGTCTCTTTAATATTTTCTCCAAGACCTCTAATGATGTTCACAACTTCATCAACTTTATAGAAGAAGGATGCCACAGTATCTTCTTCATTAATCTTAAGACTTTCAAATTGCCTTCTATGAATCTACAACTTAGCAAGCTTAACCTTTGAATATATTTCAAAAATGGTCTTCAATTTATCCCATATTTCCTTGGGATATTTTCAATGAATTACTTTGGTGAACTTAGTTTTTTAAAGACCACAAATGATGGCATTCATTACCTTAGAGTTATTCTCAAACAACTTATTGTTTGCAACACTAGATAGAGGAATAGAAAGAATAGTATCACCATACACAATATATTTCCAAACATCAAACCCTATAGACATAATATATCTCTTCATCCTATAAATCCAAAAATCATAATTAGATTAATTGAACATTGATGCTTGCTTAGTATATAAACCACCTTGTATATTCTAACTATCCATTATACCTTGGATCACACTCAATCTATCAAGATTTTACCAAAGGACCTTACTTTTATACCAATTTTTATAGGTAAAACCCATTGAGAGGAAGGGGTGAATCAAATGTGGAAAAAAATCCAATACAATGTCTAAACCTTTTCAATTACTTAAGCATTAAACATAAGCATTCATGAAACATACAGATCATTCATAACAAAGAATCAATGAACATAATCAAGATCACATACACAACACAAGGTCTACATGGGAAACACTCTTGGGGATGAAAACCCACTCTCAAACCTGAAAACACATGGATTACTATCCTATAATAAGATCACAAACAAGAGACTAATCAAGTCCTTCTGATCAGGAACCTTTGATCAAGTCCTAACCTACAACCTTGATCAAGTCCTTTAAATCAAAGGTATTTTAATGAAACCTTTTTTCACAAGGAGAAAATATCCCTAAAGAAGATCAAGTCCTTTAAACCCTCCTTAATAAGAACACTTCCACCCTAAAACTGATGTTTACAACACCTGATGATGGACCTCTTGATTATCTAACCCCTGTTAACCTTTCTCTTTCTCAAACAAGCCTTTCACATAGGTAGACCAACTTCACACTAAAAAACACTATACTATCATCAAAAACATGATCTAAAGATAATACATATAGTGTTTGAACTCCTCTACTCATCAACCCAATAGCTATGCACACTCACTCTCTATTAATTTCCTTTGCTCTCTAAAACTCTCACATCCAAGTCTCTTACTTCTAAAAAAATCTAGAACCTAACACTTTTTATTCCACTATATATAGATAAATCATGCAATAATAGGATCATAATATTTCATGTCAGCCATAAAACATGCCTTCACCTTTAATGCATCTCACATGGGTCACACTTAAGCATCATCCCCTTTCAAAATAGGCATTAGTCACTTTTAGGACCTATGGAGACCCATTCACCTTTTTGCTACATCTCCAATAAAATTAAGAACATAAGGCCATTTAAAAATACATAATTCCACTCCTTATTTTCCCTATGACATCCTCAAAATATCATAGTTTCTAAAACACCCATTTGCTAAAGTCCAAATAGCTCAAACACTTCTTTATACATATGGTCATTAAATAATGAAAACACAATCAACTTTAAAACCTTAGTTCATGCTTCATACGATTAGACAAACCTTCAAAATGCATGTAGAGAATCCTCATGGAGTCTATAACACTCCCTAATATTCAATTAACCATTAAATATTGAAAAAACAACTACATGAGCTTGAATATCCATCTCGAGTCACTTTGCAAAACATATATGGAAATATAGTTAACTTTGGAGCTCAATAACTTTGCATGTACATACTTTCAAATCTTCTAATCTATATCTCTAGATGTGCCTCAGAGTCCTCTACCACTTTATAAAATTTGAATTATATCAAAATATATGGTCTAAAAACTAGACACTGGTCTTTCCTTATCAAATTCAAATGCAAAAGGTCGCAGTTAACCTTTGGACCTAATCTTGAATCTCATGAACTCATAGCTCAAGATCAATCTCACACCATCGATCTTGATCAATATTTAATGCATAGGCACCAATGATAAAATGTTAAAATTTTGTCACTTTAACCTCATCTTGTGCCATCTCAAAATGTTGATTCAATGTGCTCTATCAATCTTTGCAGATCAACAAGGTCATTAGTGATCAACGCTCACCATTCACTCAACTATATGAACACCCACTCACTGTCAGATCATTATCATGTACCTTTGCTCAGATGTAAAAAATAATTCACTTATACTCATCTCATTTCATCCTAACTCTTTAGAATAAATGTACACCATTTATCTTTCTTGAGCTCTAACACATTCAAAAATTACTATGGGTACCCTATCAATATGCATGAGTAGCCATTTTTGCACCTCAATAACTTCTTTTGTGATTTAAAGCAGGATCTCAAATTTGGACCAAATGATCTCCTAACTTAGGATAATATAACCATATGACACAATACTCCTAAACATCTTATACATGTGATATATAATTCCATTAAAGTGCCTTCTCATAAACTTTTGTCATAGATCCAACCATGTCCAAATCTGCCTGAGATGCCAACTTTGCTCAAGCATAACTTCTATTGTGTTTCAATGAATGATCTCAAATTTATCACAAATAAACTAAGATTAAAATTTAACAAACTCATTTATCATTTTCTCTTGACACCTTCACATGTACAAGATATAGTACCATAAAAATGCTTACTCAGCTCTTTTTTCCATATTGCAAAATTGGCTAAGTATAGGAAAACATAGTGAAAATGCTTGGGATCCCAACTTTACACATACATAACATTTGACATGATATATTGTATGATTTTAAAATTAATGAAAATAAACTAGGTCCAAAACTAAACAAATCCATATTATCACCTTCTCTTAAATCATCCACATGTGTGAATGCTGACCTCATCAACATGCTTACTTAGCTCTTTCTGGCCAACTATAAATTTGGCTAAGTATGGAAAAATAATGAAATTTATCTTAAAAGCTAACTTTTCACCCTCATATATTTGACTGAAATTTAACGTATGACTTGAGATATGGTGCATAATAACTAGGGACTACTATGATCAAAACCCTATGACCAACTCCCCTTGACTCCTTCCCACATGGTAATGGTGACATCATCAAACTACCTACTCATTTTTTGAAACTAGACCCAATGTGTCTAGATGAGGAATATGAACAACCAGATGAATTCCACTTGTGCACACAAGTTTTCAAAGCATGGATCACATATTATAAGACCCCTTTCACATGTTCAAACCTCCATACTCATCCCTGATCCTCTCAATCTATGTCAATACTGAATATCATCCAACCATACATAAAGCACACTAGACTAAGCATATTGCACACTTTGTCATACAAGAATAAGCACACTTCACACTTTATCATTATCACATAGACTATCAAAGATCTTCATCTAATTAATAAGATACCACCATGACATCAACCTGACATCTCTTTAATAATCCCACCACTTAAAATCAAAATAAACATATCCTATATATTTACCTAGGATTTAACACATCCCTTACATACTCTAATAAAATCACCACCTCAAATATCCCATACCTAAACTAAAATATATTTTTTTCATCCATTGAACATAATCACATGGGCTGACCTTTTTCTTAGAAATGAGCACATTATGAGATTAACCTAACCCAACTAACTCAGTTCATACCTAAGTAGTTTATTTCATTAATAACTAGGTCAACTAGGTGAACTGTTTTAGCTAAAACTTTAGAAGGGTTTAGGGTTATATCTAGCTATATAAACACATTATTTTCACCATTTTCATTAGATAAAAATAGAGATAATTATTTCATTTATGCATCTACTTATCCACCATTATACTTGAAGAGTCATTACTTAGGGTTTCATAATTTGTAGATAAAAATCTTGTCTTATGGGAAAAGTCTTTTAGAAGCATAGGAGAAGTCATGTAGCCTAGAGATGACCTATTTTTGTTATCCTTGCAAACCATAATAATCTCTTGTAAAACACCATTGGCCAAGGGAGAGATTGAAGCTTGATGGGTTCCTCTTAAAGGTAAATATTCCTAACTCTTGTTCCTATTTATTATTAAATATATTTGCCTATATTATCTTATGAATATATTTCTCTCTCCATGCAATAGGATTACCTCTACATTGACTTGAGTAGATTTATTATTTTCATGTCTACTTTTATGTTTATTATCCCATTTGTGCCACAAGCTTTGGTGATCATTAGATTAGTTTTACTTTACTTTTTAATTTAATTTGTTAGAAACCATAGGACCTAGATAGGTTTATTGTGTTTTATTACTTGAATAGATGCTTTGGAACCCTTTCTAGTGATATTGTTTAGTAAGAGACCCCTTAGTTAGGTCTAGCATATCCACATTGGTCATAAACCTAATTGTCTAAATATACCAACAAATAGAAGGGCTAGTTTGATTTATCTTCTCTGAGCTAGGATTGATTTATACATTAGCTTTATTTTCCATTGTCTTACATTCCAATGAACCCATTGTGAACTAACACTTGAAATTTTTCTTTCACACCTTCATTTATTATCATTTATCATTTTTTTCATTCTTACATCATTGAATCAAATATATTGACTCGATCTAACATTTTATACATAGATTTAACACACAGTCATCCAATTAGCTTTATTTTTATTTATGTAGGTCATCTTCAACTACAGGTAACTTGATCAATCTACTTGAATTAGTTCACTTATTTGTATATATGTTTTTAGACTCAGTCAACTCTATTATTAAGTTAAAAATATTCATCTAGATGGCATAATATAAAAATAACAAATTCAACATATTTAAAATCATTAGGTTCATTCTCACCATCTTAGTCATTTATTATATTCATTCCAATCATGTTATTCATAATTTTCAATCTATAAAAATATAACCCTACAGTGAACTAATTTAATTGGATCAACTTAGTTTTGTAGCTTGTTTCTTTCCCAAAAGACTCAATTGATTTATTTTATTGTGTTTATTTGGCCCTTACTTCAATAAAAAAAATCAACCCAATCAATTATGTTATATATTTTTTGCATAATTGTCGATTAAACTAACCCTATACTCTTCAAGCACGGTAATTAACTCATATTTCTAGTAATTAACTCATCTATCATTTTGTTGCTTGCTTGCTTAGAGTAGCACACAGACTAAATTGGAAGTTTTAGTTTGTTAATGTGGTCACATTATTTTTCTTTTATTCACACACTTCCAAACCACATAATATCAAAAATCATTAAACAAATTCTACCCAAGGTCTACCCACTTGGATCTCATCACTAAGGGGGAAGCTGACTCAGTTTTGTTAAAGTATAAATATGTGGTTGATGGTATATATTGGAAAAGTACCTAACACCATTATCACTATGGGATTGTGAAGTGATGGGGTATGCCTTAATACTAATCCAATACCATCACCAATATAGATCCATTTCAACCTTAACTTCCAAAAACCATTCTTAAATTGATTTTCTAGTTCCTTTCTAAAACCAACTCCCTATCATATTTATTTCTAAATTTATAATTTAAAAACATTTAGGAATGACAAAATAGATTATCATTTATATTTTTTATACTTTCTCTTTGATAATTGTATGTTTTATTATAAAACTTGTATCATCTAGTGTTGGTACAAGGTTTGTGTTGTGTTTTTCAACTAGATTGATTGGTTCAACCTAGTTTCTTGTGTGTTTATTTCAAGAATTATAAAAATAACACTAGATCATCCAAAATCATAATGTTCAAAACCTTTATTTACCTCTAAAACATATCAATCTACTTGATTATGTCTCATATAGTCTCTATCTTCTTATAGAACACAGTTGACCTACTTGACTATGTCTCCTACAATTCCCATTTTCCTATATAACACAATTGTTCTATTTAACCCAATCTCTTCCAGACTGTTTGTTTTAGTTGTCTTCAACACATACTCAACCTATATTATTGTGTGTATTTTATACCCCCTCAATGTCACCATATATAAAACATATTCAACCAATTTAAATGTGTCTTTTATAGCCTATCTTACCTATTGTATTACAAGATAGTGTCAACTAGTTTGACCTAGTATCCTACCAGTTAATCTTTAATTTTAATAAGTTTTTAGCTTCCCTCTATCATGAATTTATTATTTTATGATAATACATAATTGAATAAAACAAACATATTATTTTCAATAATCCTAATAGGTTTCCTAAGACACATCATGTGGCACCTACCACAAATAAAAGTAATGTCCATGTTTCCACCTACACCATTACCTATGGGACTCCTCTTCATTCTTCCTCAGCACTTAACCCCTTTTTTCCATTAGAATATGAGTGTGACATTGAGTACACAATTTAAATGATCTTTTTCATCAACAAAAGTCCTAAACATAGATGAAATGATCCTACAACCACTTATAAACTCATGATGGGACCTCATATAGCAGAACCTCATTCACCTTCCCCTAGCTTTTCCCAAGGATTTGGGTCAAGCCCTTTCTTTTCATCCCAACCTTTCCCCTCTAGCATGTGTCCTTCCCACACTATGACATCATCCTCTATGTATTCTTCTACCTCAATGTTAATTATTTCTACAAACATGGAAAGTTTAACTTCTAGTGGGGCTCTTCAAAATACCCACATCCATACCCATGTTACTGGTGCATCTCATGCTACCAATGCTTCTTTTACTACTAATTATTCTTTCACCACTAATGTTTCTCATGCCACTAGTGTGGTGTTTTCACTACCTCATCCCACACTCCTAGTGCATCTCAAGATCTTAATACCTCACATAATACTAATGCACCACATATTACGTCTACTAGCCAAAATGTTTCCCAAACCAATCAACTATTATCACAAATGCTTAACTAAATTCTTGAATTTCAAACCAATAATTCAAATCAAATGATTCAAATGCAAAATCACCTAATACATCTCCAAAAAAAACCTCGCCATGTTCACTTGGGAGTGAAAAATCCTAATTTCCCCCACCCCACCCCCTTAGGGATTCATATGTCAACATCACACCACAACCCCCATTTATCAATAAAATTATAAAACATCTACAAAATGAACTTCTTATACCTCAAATTTTTGACATTTACATATAATGTATCACTCCCACCATCACTTATAATAGATCTATGAATCATACCTTACATATAAACACATTTAGAAAACTTTAAAAAGATTGGGTTAGTCTTAATATTTTTTATTCCACTAAAATATTAGGTAAAATTCTTTTAAGAGATGTTTTATATTGGTACAATCAATTAAAAACCCCTCTATTACTATCCTATAAGACTTGGTCAATTCACTAGTCCAAGAATTCCAAACTAGTGATCTCCCCAAAAATAGATTAGCTCATTTCATCAATTGTAAACAAATCAAAACTAAAATGACGTCAGCCTTCATCAAAAGATTGGAAAAAATATCTAAAAAAATTGAGCATAATATGGTGGATGAAAACCTATTCCACCTATTCACTAATGCTCTCCACCCTAAATGACAATATAATGCTAGGATGCTTTCTAAAAAAACTTTAGAAGAATCTCTTAACCAAGCTAAATACCAAGATTTCCTCATACATCAATTTGAACCTCATCAACCTACAATGGGAACTTGTTTTCTTATCAAAAATAAGAACCACCATGCAACTAATGATGGTGTTACCAACACTTATGACACCATACACACCATCTAATATATTAATTCAAACAACACCATGGATCATGTTCCTTCCCCTAACAATAATTTGAATCATAATCACACATTTTATTAAAATAATCATACTAATGTGCATAAACCATTGTCACTAGAAAAAATTCAAAAACATCTTCCAAGACCTCTACCATGAGATCTTGACCCAACTCATCCTATGAAATCATGGTATGATTCAATTTTTTTTTTGTTTCATGCAAGTTTGGGTCATTCTTGTGAGATTTATAGACAATAAATAAATATTTACATGGATTTTATCCTTGGTCTTAACTTTGACCATGAATACCTTATACAAAAATGTCAATAAACTTATGACATATCACTTAAAGCTCATAAAAGTCAAACTAAAAATCAAGATTTAAATTCTCACTTAAATATTTATAAGGATACTCTACCTAATCACCAAGACAACATTGAACAACCTATCACTACTATTAAAAACATTAAAAGTCTTATATACCTTAACACCAATGATGAAAATGTGGCTAATATGACTAATATGATAAGAGCAGTTGCTTATATTGATTCAAATCCAACACCTACACATCACACCTCTTTAACATTTTGCATTATTCAAGACACTTCCCCATCCCATCTCATAGAATTGGGGCATGAGGAACTAATTTCCATACAAACACCACCTCTAACAAAACAAATTGACCATACCTCTCATACCATTGATATAACTTTTACTCCTTCCCCAACTTCTATACCTCAAGAAAACATACGTCAAACTTTCAACAATATTTCTTCTACTAAACCATAATAAATTCCTCAAAAAAAAATTGCATCACCTAAAGTCACTCAACACACTTGAAATGAACCTAAACCAACCATACCTTATCAATACAATTTTCATTGCACATTATTGGATGAAGAATGGAGTTTGATAAAACTATGAAATATATAATATAAATGCATGTGTGAAGTGTTTGATTTTGTCTTTTGTATAGCTTTGTACGTATTCAGCCTTATAAGTCTAATCAAATAATTGGAGAATGCAAAGAGTCTTTCATTTTATATCTTATAAGGCTCAAAGGTGAAGAGAAAATAGGATTTTAAAAGGTTATAAATAGTAATTTGATTTAATATAATCTAGTTTAATGTGTTGATAGAGATTATTAGAAATTATCTTGTTATTATTTACCTTTATCTTCTTTTATGTATGGTGTATGTGCAGTTAAGTACTCTATTTTGATTTATTTTATAATCTAATGTGATAAAAGTTATGGTTACATTCTATTATATGTGCTTCATCTTATTGTTTGGTCTATTTGAAGATGTTATATATGGTTTGTATTATTTATAACTCTTTGGCACCTTTTTATACTCTCAACTACACAAGTAATCCCTATAATTAGCATGTTCTGGTGTAAAACTAGGAACCTATATCAATAATCATGTAGTGAGCATGGAACCAAATTGGATGAATTATGATGAGATGGTTTCCAAGGTCGAGAGATGTAGAACAATAGCTACATGAGAGAATTAGGAATTTTATAGAGGAAGAAACATGAAGATTCAAAAAGCCTATAGAAGAGATCATCTAAGAACACCTCTATGGATTATTAGCTACGTGGTTAGATAGATTATAATACTATTATTTTACTCTGAGAAGAACAAAATTTATAATTTGGATTGAGGAAAAACTAGAGAGACTATGAAACCTAAATGTTGACTGGTACCAAGAAGTAGATTACTGGATGAAGACTATGATTGATAGCTATATCATAGAGTTTTGAGTACAAGGATACATAGATTTTGAGAGTGCACAAGATCAATTTGTCCAAAGAATAAGAGGCAAATTTTTGTAGTGACTAACCTTACTAATCAAGATGTTAGTTGTGGAAAATGTCATGGTTCCTACTCCATCTAACATGGAATAATCACTTCAAGCACCATGGGGGTGTGTGTGAGATAAATTATATGATGAAGAGTTGAGTAAGAGGAAATTGAATCAGATCCCATAAAATGGAAGGTGAAAATTCTCTGAGAAAAAAGAAAATTTTGGGATTCGAAAGAGAGTTATGATAGAAAAGGTGGAACACGATAAACAACCTTGAAGTAACTACGAGTAGGACTAAGAGTAAAGAAGAAGTTTCTATAGTTAGAGATATGCTAAGGAAAGATGCTAGAGAAGAAAGTTTACTGAGAGAAGGTGTGAAAGATACTAAAATAGTAAGGTATGCAAAATATGAGAAAGGGCTGAATGAGGAAGAAGATGTTGGAAGAAGTGATGTTGAGGTAGATCAGTTAGGAAGTAGAGGTAGGTTGCAATTAAATGAGGGGTTTTTTAATGAAACCAAGAAGGAAAGTTCCTGAGAAAATATTAAAATTAAAGGTATTAATATTAAAGGTTCAAGTTTGAAGAAAGAAGAAGTTAAAAATAAGCATCATTTATTTCAAGGGTACGCATCCCCCAAACCCACTTTATTTATAAAATCTAGAAAAGGTACAGAGAGAAAAGTTGATTCAAGTTGGTTTAATTCTTTTACCAATAAATTTGGAAGGCTTAGTATAGAATCCAAATGGGCATTAAAAATAAATAAGTTATAAGAATTAGGATTTTTGGTTACTCCTAAAAATATTAGTGTGAAGCAACCTATAGTCATATAACCACAACGTAGTTACTTAACTTCACAATGACCAATGCGTAGACAACACCAATTATAATTATTAGTATTCAGACCTCTACAGTAATTAATGGTACTCTATCAACTATGACACTTCATTTAGGTATGTTTTTACCTTTAATGCCATATGATGGATCTTCAGATCTTGAAAAATACTTAGTAACCTATGAGATGAAATGGGTCATAAAATGGGTAACATTAGATGATGTGAAGAAATGTGAACTATTAAGGGATTTAAGAGGACATGCTTTGGATTTCATCTACAAAATAAATGTCAATGCCTTGGATTTTTCATAATTCAAAGATTTTTTGGTATCATAATTTAAATTAAAGAAATGTTCCAATCAATTGATCTAATATTTTAAGGAAATTTGGCAAAAATCAAGAGAAATAGTTGGAGAATATGATCATAGGTTCTTTGATGTGATGACTAAAATTGATTTTATTATATAAGATAAATATAAGGCTATTTGGTTCATAGAGGGAATACGACCAACAATAAGGTTCACTATTATGCAAATCTAGTTCTCCAAAAAAGTTGATGCTCGATCTATTACCATCAGAGTTGAATAGATAAAAGATTATGTGGATCTTCCATCAATGACATCAAAATTAGAAGCTAAATTAAATAATTTTATGAGGAGGATGAATGAAATTCATGAAAATTATAATCCTAAATTAGTCCTATGGTGTGTATATTTTTTTCATGAGGGACATCATAAGAATGACTACCTGACAATCAAAATAGAATTTTGTGAAATCTACAGGGTAGTTAGACATCCTACATCCAAGTGCCATCTCCTCCAACAATATATTAAAAAGTCACATGACATGTATTATAATTTTTGAAAATATAAAAATCATGATGAGATGATTTACCACACATTTTAGGAGTTAAATCATGATATAACAAAAAATATCTTCACAGTTTTGACCTAGAAAATACCCATTGTGAAGTAAGTAATTCTAGGACCAAATGTGGAGATGACAAATGCAACTCAAGGAAGTCCAGGATGGGTGCCTTCATTGCCATAATAGTAGATGCCTTCATCACTATGTACTATCCATAGGGCCTAGCAAGATGGAATAATATGTCATCTCCCTCATATCAATATTTTGGTTGGTATTCCCAACTCTGGAACAACATAAATCTCCAACAACAATGTGCAAATTAGACTCCAAGTTCTTCTCAACATTAGTATGGGGGATATGATGCATAGATAAATAAATTGGAAGGATATAATGGAAAAAAATATCAAGGGTGAAGATATAAATATAATATAAGAGGCTATAAAATAGGATATAGGGAACTATATCATGGAAAATATTGAGGTCATAATAATGATAATTGGCAAACTTGACCTCCCATACAATGTTATCTATGTGGAGCATTTAATCATTATGCAAAGAACTATCCCAAAAATATATAAAGAAAAGTTTTTTATGTATACTATAGGGTCAAAGGTCAACATCAAATGGAATATTTCCCTATTCTATAGAAACTAAGAAATGAAAATCCAGTGTGCAATGTAAACATGATTCATGTGAAACCAAAGGAAAATGCATTTGTGTAAGCCGTTACAAGGCAATAGAGTTGAAAAAGGCTTAAATATATTATAAATGCTTTAGGATAAAAGTATTAGATAATTTTAGTAGAATAAGTATATATATCTTGTAATAGAAAAGAATTTAATGTATCAATATATACAAGTATTATAAGACATACAATAAAAACTAGTTTTTTATGTTCGTAACACTACTATTAATGCTCAAATGTATGAGTAAATTGTTTTGATAATGCAACAAGAAGGCATTATGACTACTTTGATAGATCTAATGAAACTACGCATTACATTATACAATTAGTATATATCCTATAATATCAAAACCCTCCTTCACAATCTTTTAGAATGTGCACAATGAGGATAGACAAGGGTCGATAAAGTAGTTTGGTATGTCAAAACTAAGAATCCTTGGGATGTGGATTCATGACTAGACATTGAGTTGGATGGATACAAAATTATAAATGTAGTATTTGACTTTTTATTACTATTAATATGATTCTTTTTTCAACATGGGAAGCCCTTGGTCAACCAAGTCTAAGTTACAGTCTAGTAACATTGAGTTTAGTAGATTATGGTAGTGTTGAACCCATTAGCTAGATAGAATATGTTGAAATAAAAGTGGTTGAACTTAGCTTGTGAAGGGAATTCAATGTCATTGATATGAATACAACAAAGACCCACTCCCCTACCTTAATAGGTAATAAATGGGCCTATGATGGTCAAATGACTATTAATACTATACATAATCAATTAGTATCACATCATAAAGATAAAATAGTAGTCATACCTTTAAAAAAATATTAAAAAAATCCATATATCATTCCTAAGGAGCTAGATTATCCTTATGTTTATGGGGATAATAGTTGGTTTGAGATGGGGATAGATGAAATACAAACTAGGGTGCCAATTGTAGAATGTCAAAATTGGAACCCTATTACTACATAGCAAGAACAACCATTGGTATCAAACCCATTATAACAAAGTCACCATTTATACAAGTTCAAATCAAATAATGTTTTTTTTTCCTTCAGTACGATCATCGACAAGATATGAGGTAGATTTTTTATATAATAATACTAAAACTATGATAGATTACATTGAACCTACTCTTAAAGGAATTCTACCTTGGGATTCTATATCATTCATAAGTGGTGACTCAGATGCACACATCCTGAATTGGTCTCATAAAGATCATGAGTTATGACTTATGCACTTGGTGTTTGTTGTAGAATTCCAAATACCTCAATATTTTGTGACCAAAGACCTCAATCCATTCATATTGAGGCTTGAACACCATGTACTAGAGGTGGAATAATGAGTCAGCAAAATCAGTGATACACTAAAAGGATCTACTGCAACATGGTGGGTTATTAAAAGAAATGCATAAATGGATTGGGAAGATGCTTGTGAAATCTTACATGTAAGGTTTTAGCTAGCAATGAGTAATAGAATAGAATGGTCTTTCTTTCAAGAGGGTCAATGTCCTAAATTGCACATCCATCATTGTATTGATGCATCGATTACATAGGGAGTAGAGACTCAATATTGAGTGCACATATTTATTCATACCCTTTCACCTCTTCTATAAACTTAGCACATACATCAAGAGCATAGAATGGACACTAAATATTGGGCACAACTTCAACAAGATTTTATTCAAACTTTTATATTTAAAGATGATAAACCATTAGTACATAATGCCTTATAAAAGATTAAAAATTTTCTATGTCACAGACACACAAAGGATTTAATAAATGTTGTTAAATCATCCTTTCATTAGAAATCTACAAGGACCTAGATCTCACACTATGTAATTAAAAAGACAAACAAAAATAATAGCTCGAAATTCAGCCATGTAATAGAATAAATAATGATATGATAGAATCTAGTGATAGTGATAGTGATGGGGATCTTGATTTATAAGGTTTATTTAAATTGTAACGTGAAGAGGAGTCTAAACCAATGAAAAGTGAAAATTAAGTAGAAGAAGATAAATTGCATAATATTGGCATCCCACAATGTGAAGGCAAACACATTTTACAAGGTATTATTACTATTAGACCATGCAAGATATATTCAGACCATTGTGAAAGACTCAAGGAAATATTGGGATAGAAGTGGCCCCTAAGCTTTAAATAGTGGAAAATTATTAGGTACAAGAGTAAATCTTTGAATCCCTACACTTGTTAAGATATTACCAAGATGTGTTGCCAAGCATATTCTTGTATGTCAGAGGCATAGATCTATCTCTAAGATAAATTCATATTGAGCTAAAAGAATGTGGGTGCCTGATTAAAAATTGACCCTACAAGCTCAATCTTAATATTAAAACTAAATTAAAGGCTAAACTAGATCAAATGCAAGAAGTTGGAATTATTTATCCATTTGAAAAGGTAGAATGGGTGAGCCCCATGGTGGTATAACCTAAGAAGATAGGAGAAATATAGGTGTGTGGATATTACCATGCATTAAATGATTCATGTGTCAATGATCCATTTCCCAACCCTTTTATTGATGAAGTACTTGAATCTATGGTTTGGCATGAGGTAACGAATGGCTTTAGTGGGTATCACCAAATTTTTATTGCTAAAGAGGATCATGCCAAAACTACCTTTGCTATTGAATGGGGATCATTTACATACAAGGTAATGTTATTTGGTTTAAACAACACACTAAATATATTTTATAGAGCTATGGTAAATGCATTCCAAGACTTTATTCAGGATTTCCTAGAGGTCTACCTAAATGATTGGTCAATCTTATCTTAATTTAAAGAGCACTTTTCAAATCTAAGATTGATGCTAGAGCGATGTCAGGCTTTGTGCATCACCTTAAATTTACATAAATGTCTATTATTTACACCATTTAGTGGCTTATTGGGTCATGTGGTGTATAATAATGGAATTTTGGTTGATCCAAACAAAAAATTTATTATAGTATGGAGCCAGCTCCTATCATCTCAATTGAAGTACGCACCTTTTTAGGTCATACTATCTAGATATGATAAGATGTTCATAAAATTATATGCAATTATATTAACATCCATGGAGAAGCTATTTTATAAGGACACCAAATTAGAATGGATAATAGAGTGTCAAAAAACATTCATCAAGTTAAATTAGAGATTGGTAACAACACCCATCTTGGTATTTCCTTACTAGAAGTAGCCATTTCATATACATGTGGATGCTTTGGGCACTATAGTAGGATTTGTTTTAGAGCATCTAGGTAAAGGTGGGTTAGACCACCCATACATTTTTCAAGTAATAAACTCCTAGCTATGGAAAATAATTAAATAATCACTAAGAGAGAATAACTCACCATGGTGTTTGTATTACAAAAGTTTAGGCATTACTTATTGTCTACTCTTTTTTATTTCTTCATGAACCACCAGGAATTGTGATACCTAGTCAATAAATTAATGTTAAGGGGACATATCTAAAGGTGGTTAATTCTCTTTCAAGGATTATAATTCTAGATTAATGTGAAACCAGGATGGGAGAATGTGGGAAAAGATCATCTCAATCAACTACATAATAGGGAGGAACTAAAGGAACTGAAAGATGAATCTCCTGATGCACATTTATTTAGGACTACTATAGTTATTGATAACATGGAAGACATTTCAAAAAAATTGGAATAAGGAACTTTTCCTACACATTATACAAAGAGGGACAAGAAATAGATGGTTATTAGAGCTATACCCTATAGTATTATTAATGTATTCTTGTATAAGCTAGGTTAATATGATGTATTGCATAGGGTAGCTATAGAACATGAGCTACCATAACTGCTTCAAGAAGCTCACCAAGGCATTTCAAGTGGACATTTTGTATGAAATTCCACTACCATGAAAACACTTCAGAGTGTCCTATGGTGGTTTTAACTTTTTCAAGATGTGCATATATTTACTAAACACTATAACATATATCAAATAATGGGTAAGCCTAATCAGAAAGACGAAATGCCTTTGGTTCCTATGCTTGTAGAATAGCCTTTTAAATAATGGTGAATTGATATTTACATACCTCTATCTCCCCCAATTAAGTAAATTCATGATAGATACATTCTCACTATGAATGACTATTTTATAAAATGGGTGGAAGTCGTTGCCACTCTAAGCTGTGGTGTGAAGGATGCTATAAATTTTTTATATGAAAACATTATCATGAGGTTCAAACACATATTAAGCTAGTAAATGATAGAGGCATGAACTTTATCAATAATACTATTAATACTCTCACTAAATAGTTCATGATATCACACCATAAAATAACATCTTACAATTTGTAGGTAAATGGATAGGCAGAAGCATCTAATAAATTTTTGGGAAAGATGATAAAAATTTTCAATGTCTAGAGAGATGATTGTGAGGATTGGTTTCCTACAATTCTATGGCCCTATTTAATACATTATAAGTGGGATATTTATTTCATTCCCTTCTAATTAGTATATGGCCTCAAGGAAGTAATGCCTATGGCATACATTATACATAGTATGTGTATTATGATGATCATGAGGCTAGGTGATTAAGACTTGTTAAGGGCACGATTGTTGGATTTCAATAGGATGTAAGAAGATAGTTTAACATAATAGTCAATGAAATATATCAATAAACAAATTCAAAAACCATGGCATGATCATAATTTACAATCTAAGCAAATTTACCTAAACTAAATAATATTGCCTTATGAGAATAGATTTGAATCATTCCTAGTAAAGTTTTGAATAAGATGGAAAGGACCCTACATCATTCATATATTATCACCATAGGGTACCATAGTTCTAAAATATTTACAAGGAACCATATTACTGAGGTGAATCAATGGTTTTAGGCTTAAGCCATATCATATTTAGTCTTTTTCATGTTATTAAAAATTGAGTTGGTGTTGAGTAATACCATGTAGTTAGGATTTTATTGAATGTTGTTTGTTTTATATTTTATTTTCATAGGTTAGAATGTTTTTTTAGTGCTATCATTATTTTGAAACACATCCTAACCACCAAAACCATTTGTCATCATAGGATGTGACCAACTTATCAAGATAGCTCATTAAAGATAACTAGCCACAACTACACCAAACTTTGTAATTAAGTCTGATAAGGTGGTGAAGAGATATGTATGTTCAATGGAAGGCCAATATTTAGGTAAAACCATTAGTGATGTATCATCTCAAAATATTATAGTAGTTTCAAACTAGATTTGGCAATAAAATGACAAGTGGATACATATAATGAGTTGATTAACTAAAGGGATAGCTACTCATCAATAATAATTACCCAAAACTAAATCAAATATCCTAGGCACCAAACATCCCTATCAAGATGATTTATGGCATATAATATCAATTTCAAAAAGAACATTCATGTGCATGTAGTCAGTGTATTTAAATAATGTAGTGACATGAAATTAGGCACTAAATAGCTATAAAATAGAAGGATATAGACAATGATTAACTATTACATCCTAAAACTAATAAGGGACTAATATGATTGTCCTCTTAACTATCTCTTTGTGAAAAAATTTCACACCAGGGTATAATTTCTTAGACTAATCATCAGCTCTACTCATACCTCAAGTCATGGATAATTGTCAACTATTAATTCTATTATTTGATGCACAAAAGGAGGAAATTGGAATAGGGATAGGGATCTGAAAAATGAAATACAATGATCCAAAACCATTAAATTTCATAGATGGGGAAAAATCTACTCTATTTTTTCAATATGCCCAAGGATTAGCATAATCATGAACTTTAACACTATAGCATCCATTATGAGGCTTCAACTCCAAATGGCTACTCAATCTACCTAAATTTGGGTAGTTATATGAAGTGATGATGACATTACTAAGTCGATAAAATTATGGAGCTATCTATTTATCTCAATATATTACAATTTAGGTTAATGTGTACTCAATGTCAAGAGTAACTAGCCTACCTAATCATGGCAAATCTCTAATGCCATACAAGTCTATAGTACCACCACTTCACTCAGACATCAGAGAATAATACACCACTAGGGTAGGATGAATAACTCCTATTGATTCAATTGTAGATGTTTCACTACATATCATGGTCCAATGTATTACTAAAATATTTTTTCAAACCACAAAGCATGCAAAACAAACAATAAGATGCATCATTGACATTACCTACTGAATTATAAAGTTACATGAAGATTTCAATTGGCCTAAATTTTTGGTAGTTGAGCTTACCAAAAATACATAAAAGGTACTTTCAAGAACTATATAGACCTGTTAATATCAATTATTAGTTATTTTATTGTGTTTTACATAGTATAAATCTTCATTACAACTAGTAAATATAATTATCAATTTTTGGCCTAGTAATGCCTTTACAAGCATTGCATGGACCAAAATAAGTTATTATTATGAATAATTAGGGTATTTAAATACATTTTGGATAGAATACCTAGCATTAATTCAATCACATCCTAGGATTCCTCAGGATGTCATGCAATACCTAGGTCAACATGTGTCATTTACCAAACTGCACAATGGCATACAAATTAAGGTACATGAGTTGGCTATGCCAACTGTCACCCCAATGCCATTCATTATTTTGATGGTCAAATCAAAGTTTGATGTCTATTGGAATAAATACCTAGATATAATATCCATACCTATATTACAATTCATCCCTCCATATGCACAATAATAATAAAAAAGAAAGTACCTACACAATAACCCATACAGTTAAAACAATTGCAAGCTTTAACACATCAAGAAAAAGGAAATAGGAAATCACCTACATGTAGATCCTCACCACCTCTACCAAAGAAAATAAGTTTATAATTAAATTCATGGATTGATAATCCCATGGTTACATGAATAGATATTGATTATGACCTACTTGAGTTAGGGGTAGAAGAATGGGAAGTGATCCAATCAATGTTGGAAGACATCAGAACTAAGGTATAGAAGTAAAGGAGAAGGAGTTGTTATTCTGGATAGTAGTGTGCACTTTCCAACTAAAAAATTAGGTAAGAATAGATCTTTGGGTTGATATCACATAACCATCTACTTTTATCCTTGTTGACATTATACGATAGGAAATAGATTGACAAAAATTGGACGTAGAAATATTTTCAATAGAATTAGTCATGGGATCATTTTGTTGTTCCCCAAAAATATCACTCATTTTTGGGACAAAATTTGAACTATTTTGGTCTTACTAACCAAAATTGTCTCTTCCCTTTCTAAAATTTGTTCTAGACATTCAAATTCCTTAGTTTTATAGGTTGATTTCTACAGACTCTACAAGCTTAAATCTATGGACTCTATAGGCTTGAATCTACAGACTCAACAGGAAGAGAAAATATATAGACTCAATAGACTTGATTTCTATGGACTCTGCAAGAAAGTTCATTTCATAAAGTTCAATGGGATTTATAGGTTCATTTTCACAGGTTCAAAGGCTTCTGTAGGCAGGTTCAACCAAAAGAATCAATTTCTAACACTTAGTTATTTTTAGGTTTGGTTCAATGCCTTGGTTCAAACAAAAATCTCCATTGGTGAGCATCTAAGCAAAGAAGGCTTGAACCATTGAACCATTGAACCACTTTGGTTTAAAGGTTCAACGAGTTCAAAGTTCAAATGGTTTAATGCTTCTAATTCAATGGCAGGTTCAATCAAAGGAATGGTTTAATGGCTTGGTTCAACCAAGTAGTTCAATGCTTTGTTTCACTTGGGTGGTTCATCCACTTTGTTTCAATGCTTTGGTTCATCCTTTCGTTCAATCAAATGGTTTGTTAGTCAGTTAAAGGCTTTGTTTGAACCATTGAACCAAAACTTGGTTCAACGGTTGGTTCAAACCAATGGTTCAAAGGCAGGTTCAAACAAATGGTTCAATGGCTTAGTTCAAACAAATGGTTCAATAGCTTAGTTCATTCAATTGGTTCATTAGCTTGAACCATCATCTTAAACCATTTTGGTTCAAAGCTTGGTTCATCTGCTTGGTTCAATGTTTGGTTCAACCAAGTGGTCATTGCCTTGGTTTAACAAAGTGGTTCAACAGAGCTATTCAATGTTTGGTTCAATCAAACAGTTCAACAGCTTGGTTCAACTAAGCGGTTCACTCAAAAAGTTCAAAGAAGCCTCTTGAATGACAAGTGCCCTTGCGGAGGGCACTTGGTCAACAAAAACACCCTTCAAAAGGGTCATTTTTGAAGAAGGCCACAAAGGTAAATTCTTTTAGAAATTTTGTTTAAGGTAGACAGTCATAATTTTTTTGAACTTTTGTTTGAAGGAATTCCTTCGAACAAAAAGTCTAAAAGAATTTAGAGAAGTCACAGGAGGAAATCTCGAAGGAATTTGCAGATATTTCAAATGAAACAATTTTCATGGAATTTTTGTCTACAGGAAAATACCCGTAGAGAAAGCTTGGGGAAAATACCTATGGAGAAAGCCCAAGAGACAGTCCACTAAGGAAAAGGCCATGAGAGAGTTCTAAGGTGAAGGCCACCGAAGGACCCTGAAGGGCAGGTACCCTTATGGGGGCCTCTTGACTACCAAATTGTAGGACACATCCATGAAGCCAAAAGGTCATCTTCCCTTCGAGAAGATGTAAAACAAGAAATCTGAAGGAAGAACTTAGCTATCCGTGAGAGAATGCTAAAACTCAAAGGCCATCCAAAGAATAGTCAAAGATCAAATACCCTTATGGGGGGATCTTCCCAACCCAAAGTAGATCATTTGTTAAGGCCTGAAAGGGTATATTCTTTCTAGGAAAGTGCCCAAAAAAAAGTTGAAGAAGGACCAAGGGGTGATGCACCCGAAGACGTCAAATTCAAGATAGTGAACTAACCATTGAAAACATAGTGGCGGGCATGCAAACATCAATTTTAAAGCTCATAAAATATCTGTTGATCCTTTGAATCTATAGACCCAAATGCATTCATAGGCTTTAAGGCCAAGACCAACAAAAAGTGAGGAAGGAACAGAACAGCAAATTGAATCCAAGACCTGATTCAATTAACTAGAAAAGGAGGAATGATGAAGGTAAGATCAGATCACCAGGTGGACATTGAAAGTTGCAAACTTTCAATAGTGTGACTTGTTTCTCTACATTGATAAAATCAAATGGGTAAATGCCCCTAAGTTCCAACCTGTCTTCTTAACAGATTCCAATGCAACATGATGTGTTACTGTTCTTGAGTCCTTCTTGAAGTGGCTATATAAGGGACTCTCTTTTATTGTAAATGAATATCTCTTTTTGACAATCAGAATGAAACTCTACCCAAATTGAAAGGCATTTCTAAGACTTTGAGCTTAGTTTGTTGATCATATTTTGTTATTGGAATAAGAAAGCAAGTGATTTTTCAGACTTTGTGTTGTGATATCTTTGTTGTTGAGGAAACTATTCTTATGTCTTTTTCCTTAATATATCTTCTGTTCCTTTAATTCAACAAGTAGAATTAGTGATAGAAGTCAGGAAGGTGTCCTGAAGAGTCAATTATGGAGAGACTTTGTGCCCCCATAATTTCCTTTAGTGTGTTTTCTTTTCATTTCTGTGTAAAGGACCTTGGGATGACTTTGTGCCCTCATTGTCCTTCGTATCTTACTCTTTAGCAATTTAGGTGGAGACTTTTTGTTGCATCTCGATTTGCTAGTTATTACATCCTTTGCTACATTTTATTGTTACTACTAGGAGTATTCTTGTGGTTTGCTAAATAGTACTTTTGAAAGAAGAAGAGTGTTTTTTGTCATTTCCCTTGAGTTTTTCCTTTGATTTACACACATCATCTCTAAATAAAGAGAGATGGATGGTTTATCCTACCCTTGAGTATTATTTTCTATATATATATATATATATATATATATATATATATATATATATATAGGGAACCTCCACTTGATGAGAGGAGAGATCAGTCCCATTTTGATGTGGTGAACCTACACATTTGGATGACTAATCTTCTTACTTTGACTGATCAGACCTATTTTGTTTATCAGTATGCTGATCAAAAAAATATTCAACCAACAATTTTTGGTGACTCAGCTGGGGATATAATATCCATTATCCATTTATAATCTATCCATTCACCTCCACACTAACTGAGAAAGAATGCATAGTTTAAATCCTCAAGCTTCAAACTAAAACAAGGTCAATTCTTTTCCATTTTTGTTTCACAATCTGGCAGATTCAAGGTATACATGAAGCCAAAGGGATAAAGGTATCATTGACCCTATATTCAAGTTGGTACAACAAAGTGATTTTGATCTATTTCCTTCACCATCTCGTCTCCAACGAACCAAGAGCTTTCTCTTACTAAAGTCAGATCTCCATTTCCAGATGAAGTATCTACTTCTACTATTGATAAAGCTTTGCCAATAATTACCCCTCAAAAATTTGTTATCCCTCCTTTTCATAATCCCACAATGGAAGTTCAAGGCCCCTGGGGTAATGCTTTTGGTCCTCTCAATCTTACTCCACCTTTACATGATTTTCCATGTAGTTCAAGGAAGAATTTCCCCAAATTCTATGGTGATGGGAAATTTCATCCTGATGAACACATTACAGCCTTCAGCATAGCTTGTGGAGTAATCAGAGTAGAATTTGAAGATGTAGCAGTCAAGCTTTTGATGGAGACACTACAAGGTGCTACTGTAGATTGGTTTTATCATCTATAGGCTTAGTCAATGACTGATTGGAATACTTTCAAAGATAAGTTTGAAGCCAAATTCAAACCTACAGAAGATGCACATGCACTTCTAGCTCAACTTACACAGATGAAGAAAGAGCCTTATGAGCATATGAGAGACTTCATAGCTAAATTTGACAAATTGAGGAATAGAATCCCTATAATAGCTTGACCTATAGCTGAGAATCTCAAATGCTTTTTCATTAATTCTCAGCTACCTGAAGTAAGTTTTCTTTTGAGACGTGCTGGTCAAATAGATCTTACTATAGCTCAACATTTGGCCACTAAGGTAGAAGATGATCTCATCTTAGCAGGGAAGATAAGAAGAGATATAAATAGAAATAGATCTTCATCATCTTCTGAATATTCATCTACAAGCACCACAGATCCAATGGTGCAAAAATTGGCAAATGAGTTGCTTGCTCTCAAAAATCAAATGGCTCAAGGAATGTCTTCTGCTCCTTCATACAAGAGAACATTCCCAAATCAATCATATCAAGGCAATGCTACCAAGAATCAAGGGCAACAGAATAACCTTCCTCCCCCACAAGGGAAACTTGCCCTGGAAGCTCCTCCAACCAATTCAACAATGGGATATCTTGAAGCAGAATCAGAGTTTTCTTTCCAACCTAAATTGAATCAAGAAAATGACATTGATCTCCTTGAAGACAATCAAGAAGAATCAACTGGCAACTCCCACATTGGTTTCTTGAACTACTAGGATGAACCTAGAAGCAAAGGAGAAGCTTTTGATGGATCATGTGCAGCATTTACCAGGTCCAAGAACTAATTAGTCCATCAAGTTGATAAAGAGAAGATAGAAGAGTAACTACAGCCAGCAGTCATGATTACTAAGCATAGAACCATTCTGCCTTTTCAGTTAAAGGATTTGATAATCACCCAAAAGGCAAATAAATCAATTTCACCTTCCCCTTCTACTTCAAATTCACAAATTAGCCCACCTCCCATCCCTCCTAAAGCTTAGAAGGTTGAAGTACCTTTCTCTATACCTAGCTCAATTCAACCATTTGACATAATCGATCATGTCAAAAAGACAAAAATACAAATGTCTGAGTTTGAATATTTGTAGTTCAATCCTGATCAATTGAATAAGCTAGTCTAATATGTCAAGAACCAAATCGTCCCTGTAAGACAAAAAGCTAAAAATGTAACTCTTGATTCTCTAAAGAACACACCTATTCCAAATAATTTGTTCATTACTCCCCCAGCTACTCTTGGAAAAATAGAACCTTTCTATGTTTCCCTGTTAATTAATGGCCACAAGCTAAGTAACTATATTATAGACTCAGGTGCATCTGACAATGTCATGCTTGCTCAAGTAGCTGAGTCTCTTGGTCTCACACTGACCAAGACATTTAAGATATGTTTCTCCATGGAAAACAAGCAAGTACCATTGTTGGGGCAAATCAAAGATGCCCAATTTGCATTTGCAGCCTTTCCAGACAAGAGAATCAAGATGACTGTATTGGTGGCTGACATCCCAACATCCTATGGCATTTTGCTTGCATGAAATTTTTGAAAGGATGTGGGAGGAGAAATAAGCATGAATTTATCTAAGGCAAGGATCCCTGTACAAGGCATAATGAAGAGGTTGCTCCCTAAAAAGGAGGCAAAATATGTGGTCACCCAGACATCAGCCCCTAAAGCCTAAATTCTTTTTGAATCCACATGTATGGGTAACTATTTTCTATCTATAAATGAAGTGCATGAAACACTTGATATGATTCTTGAAAGTGTCAACTCAAAAATTAGTTCAACTAGAACAGTAGAAGAACTAGTAGGCTGCAATACAGATGAAGAAGAACCCTCCATCTCTGATGAAGGAAAGTTTAAAGAAAAATCAATATTAAATGAGATATGGACTTTGGAATTTGATGGTAGCTATTCCTCTACCGGTTTGGGAGCTGAGATTGTGTTGATATCTCCTCAAGGAGATATGTTTCCTTCATCTTAAAAATTACAGTTTAGCAACACTAACAATACAGCTAAATACGAATCTCTGCTGCTTGGCATGAAGGCTACTCAAGACAAAGGCATCAAATTTCTTCATGCCAAAGGGGATGCTGAATTAGTGGTTTGTCAAGTGAGGAACTTATACCAAACCAAGAATGAAAGATTACGCCACTACCGTAACTTGGTTTGAGACCAAATTGAAAGCTTTAATGCTTTCAACATTTTTGCCATACCCAGAGAGTCTAATGATAGAGCTGATGCACTTGTTATTTTAAAAACTCTCTTAGTTTCTCATTCAAATTTCAAAGAAGATAGGTATACTATTGAGCTAGTCTATAGACCAAGTGTTCTTGAAAATGTTGATTATTGGCAAGTATTCAATGATGATCATCAAATCATTGCTTTCCTAAAATGAAAAGACAATTTTGAACAACTACATTGTGAAGGTAGTGAATCTCAAAAGAATGAATCAGCCTTTGAATCTAGTTTAGATATAAATGAAGAGTTCTTACACCTGAAAGGAAACAAAATTCCAAAAGGCCTAGTTTCTCTTGAGAAATTGTTTGACAAGCATGATAGATTCATCAAACAACAGTAAATAGATTCAAGTTTTTCTCAGGGATTCGATAAAGTAAATTTGACCACTAAAGAAAATCCCAAGATGGTCAACATTGGTAAATGTTGCACCCCTGAAGAAAGATTCAAGTTCACCTCTTTACTCCATCAATACATGGATGTCTTAGCATATTCTTATGAATACTTGAAGTCTCTCAGACCTAATGAAATTTTCCATGACATTCCTCTCAAGGCTAACTCAATGCCTTACAAGCAAAAAACTAGACAGTATAATCCAAAAATATTAGGTACTATTCTGTCTGAGATACAAAAAATGTTAAATGCTAGAATCATCTTCCCAATCCATCATTCCACATGGATTGTAAACATAGTGCCTATAAGGAAGAAGAATGGTGAGATTTGCATTTGTGTAGATTTCAAAAATCTGAATCAAGCATCTTTGAAGGATAATTATCCTTTGCCAATTATGGATCAAGTGCTTCAAATAGTGACAGGTTCAAAAATGTTATCAATGTTGGATGGCTTTTGAGGATATAATCAAGTTGAATTTGGTGAAGTAGACCAACACAAGACTGCATTCACCACACCTTTAGGTATATTTGCATATAGGAAAATGCCTTTTGGCTTGATAAATGTTGGTGCTACCTTTTAGAGAGCAATAGATCTAGATTTTAAAGATGAGAATGGTAAATTCATAGTGGTATACCTTGATGAATTTATTGTCTTTTAAAAGCATCGATTTGATCATGTACACCACTTACAACAAGTGCTGGAGTGCTACCACCAGAATGGTATTTCCTTAAATCCTAAAAAGTTTGTTTTTAGAGTAACAGAAGGGAAACTCCTTGGACACATTTGTGTCAAAAGAAGGCATAAAGATTGACTTAGATAGAGTCAAGTATATTCAAGAGCTTAATTTTCTTACAAGCAAAAATGATGTTCGTTCTTTCTTCAAAAAGGTGAATTTCTTATGGGGATTCATCCCTAAATTTGCTGAGAAGACTAGACACATTGTGAACATGATGAAAAGGAAGACCATCTTTAGCTAGACTAAAGAAGGCAAGTCATCATTTCAAGATATCAAGACCACCATTGCTCACACCCCTACCTTGGTTTGTCTAGATTACAATAAAGATTTCATCATATATAGCTATGCATCTAAATACACTCTTTCAACAATTCTTATTCAATAAGACAAGGAAGGTATGGAATCTCCTATCTCTTTCATGAGTTACCCTCTCAAAACTCATGAAATGAAGTATTCAAATGTAGAGAGCCATGTTTATGCATTGGTGAAAGCAGTCAAACATTTCCACTTCTATATTTTGAATTCACACACTATTGCCTTAGTTCTTGACACTATAGTCAAGTCTATATTAACTCAGCAGGAATTTGGTAAGAAAAGAGGTAATTGGATTATAAAGATCCAAGATTTTGATCTAGACATCAAGTTGACAAAGTTGGTTAGGGGTAAAGACCTATGCCAATTAATTGTTGATAATAAGCCAAAAGACACACGACGTGAAGAAACTAAAGTGGAAGAGACACCAACGGTCCTTTTTATCTCCACTACCAATGAGTGGTATTCAAATATTTCTCATTTCCTTACTTATGGTGAATGTCTTGCTCATTTTTCTTACAAAGAAAGGAGGACTATCAGGTTGAAATCTGCCAATTTTGTCCTTTGGGACAACGGCTTGAACAAGAGAAGCATAGATGGAGTATTCCTTTAATGTGTAGATAAAGAGCAACAAAGCTAGCTTTTGAAATCTTTCCACAATCTAGCCTGTGGAGGACATTTTTTTCTCCTGTGACTGCTCACAAGATTCTATGAGCTAGGTATTACTAGCCAACTCTTTTCCAAGATGCACATAAGTGGGTTAGGAAATGTGAACTTTGTCAGCAATTTATTGGAAAACCCAAGTTAGTTGCTATGCCTCTCAAGCTGGTGATCATATAAGAACCTTTCCAGCAATGGGGGATTAATTTTATTAGGACAATAAACCCATCTTCAAGTGTTGGACATGATTATGTCCTTACAGCAACTAATTATTTCACCAAGTGGGTAGAAGTAATCCCAACTAAGCATGCTACTTCAGAAGTTGTATGGAACTTCCTCAAAGAGAATATCATTTCTAGATTTGGAGTTCCAATCAAAATTGTTACTGATAATGTAGCTTGTTTCACCTCTTAGGAGAATACACAATTCTATTTCCATTATGGAATTATACTCTCTCACTCTTCTGATTATTTTCCACAAGGGAATGGACAAGCTGAATCCAGCAATAAGAACCTGGTAACTATAATCAAGAAGCTAGTAGATGACAATCAAAGAACATGACATAAAGCATTGGTTGATGCTCTATGGGCAAATAGAATCACACCAAAGAGGGAAATTGGTATGTCTCCTTTTCAACTTCTTTATGGTATTAATGCTAAGATACCAATCACCTTAGAATTACCAGCCTTGAAATTGGCAAAGGCAATTGAAAATCAGACATATGAAAGCTCTCTTGATAAAAAAATCATGTGCCTGACTGAGCTGGAGGAATAGAGAACCATGGTGGTGGACAAAATTTCTGCTCATCAAAGTTTGGTAAAGAAACTCTCTGACTAGAAGGCCAAAAATCATGATTTCCAAATTGGGGATCAAGTCCTGTTATGGGACAAAAGGAGAGAACCAAAGGGGATGTATGGAAAGTTTGACTCCCTTTAGAGAGGCCCATTTATAATTCATCAACACATTGATGAAAATAGCTTTATACTAAAATATCAAGATGGTACACTCTTTTCTCTACCTCACAATGGGTAGTATCTGAAACACTTGAACTCTTGAAGTATCAGATCGTTACATCTATATATATGTATATTTATACAATTTTTAATTCTATTTTGTTTTGTTTGTTTTCATTTTTTATGCCTTTCATTTCTGGGTAGCATGACTCCATAACCTAATGGTACACATGAAGACACTAGAGATTCTAGATTCTACTCCTTTTAATTCTTTTTGCAATTGACAGAAGTTCCCCAACTGGAGCTAGTTGTTGTTCCCAAAAATATCACTCATTTTTGGGACATTTGAACTATTTTGGTCTTACTGACCAAAATTATCTCTTCCCTTTCTAAAATTTTTCTTGGACATTCAAATTCCTCAATTTTATAGGTTGATTTCTATAGACTTGATTTTTACAGACTCTACAGGCTTAAATCTATGGACTCAACAGGAAGAGAAAATCTATGGACTCAGCAGACTTGATTTCTATAGACTCTGTAGGTAGGTTCATTTCTACAAGTTCAATGGGATTTACAGGTTCATTTTCATAGTTTTAAAGGCTTCTACAGGTGGTTTCAACCAAAATAATTAGTTTCTAACACTTGGTCATTTTTAGGATTGGTTTAGTGCCTTGGTTCAATAAAAAATCTCCATTAGCAAGCATCTAAGCAAAGAAGGCTTGAACCGTTGAACCATTGAACCACTTTGGTTCAAAGGTTCAACGAATTCAAAGTTAAAGTGGTTCAACACTTCTAGTTTAATGGTGAGTTTAATCAAAGGAATGGTTCAATGGCTTGGTTCAACCAAGTGGTTCAATGCTTTGTTTCACTCAGGTGGTTTATCCACTTTATTTCAATGATTTGGTTCATCCTTTAGTTCAATCAAATGGTTCATCAGTCGGTTTAAGGCTTTGTTTGAACTATTGAACTAAAACTTAGCTTAATGGTTGGTTCAAACAAATGGTTCAAAGGTAGGTTCAAACAAATGGTTCAACGGCTTAGTTCAAACAAATGTTTCAACGGCTTAGTTCATTCAATTGGTTCATCGACTTGAACCATTGGCTTGAACCATTTTGGTTCAAATCTTGGTTCATCAGCTTGGTTCAATGTTTGGTTCAACCAAGTGGTTCATTGCCTTGGTTTAATGAAGTGGTTCAATGGAGTGGTTCAATGTTTGGTTCAATCAAATAGTTTAACGGCTTGGTTCAACCAAGCGGTTCACTTAGAAAGTTCAAAGAAGCCTCTCGAAGGAAAAGTGCCCTTACAGAGGGCACTTGGTCAACAAAAAAACCCTTCAGAAGGGTCATTTTTGAAGAAGGCTACAAAGGTAAATTCTTTTAGAAATTTTGTTTAAGGTAGACAGTCATAATTTTTTTGGACTTTTGTCGGAAGGAATTCCTTCAGACAAAAAGTCTGAAATAATTCAGAGAAGTCATGGGAGGAAATCCTAAAGGAATTCATGGATATTTCAAATGAAACAATTTCTATGGACTTTTTATCCATGGGAAAATACCCATGGAGAAAGCCTAAGGAAAATACCCACATAAAAATCCTAAGAGATAGTCCACTAAGGAAAAGGCCGTGAGAGACTTCTAAGGTGAAGGCCACCGAAGGACCCCGAAGGGTAGGTGCCCTTGTGGGGGACCCTTGACTGCCAAATTTTAGGACACATCCCTAAAGCCAAAAGGTCATCTTCCCTTCGAGAAGATGTGAAACAAGAAATCTAAAGGAAGAACTTAGCTATCCACGAGAGAATGCCGAAACTCGAAGGCCATCCAAAGACCACTCAAAGAGCAGATACCCTTGTGGGGTGCTCTTCTCAACCCAAAGTAGATCATTTCTTAAGGTTCAAAAGGGCAGATTCTTTTTGAGAAAGTGCCAAATAGAAAAGCTAAAGAAGGACCAAGGGTTGATGCACCTGAAGACGTCAAATTCAAGACAGTGAACTAGCTGTTGAAAACATAGTGACGGGTGTGCAAACATCAATTTTAAAGCTCATAAAATAGCCATTGATCCTTTGAATCTATAGACCTGAATGCATTCATAGGCTTTAAGGCCAAGACCAATAAAAAGTGAGGAAGGAACAGAATAGCAAATTGAATCCAAGACTTGATTTAATTAACCAGAAAAGGAGGAACAATGAAGGTAAGATCAGATCACCAAGTGGACATTGAAAGTTGCAAAATTTCAATAGCATGACTTGTTTCTCTACATTAATAAAATCAAATGGGTAAATGCCTCTAAGTTCCAACCTATCTTCTTAACAAATTCCAATGCAACATGATGTGTTATTATTCTTGATTCCTTCTTGAAGTGGCTATATAATGGACTCTCTTTTATTGTAAATGAATATCTCTTTTTGATAATCAGAATGAAACTCTACCCAAATTGAAAGGCATTTCTGAGACTTTGAGCTCAGTTTGTTGATCATATTTGTTATTGGAATAATAAAGCAAGTGATTTTTTAGACTTTGTGCTATGATATCTTTGTTGTTTAGGAAACTATTCTTATGTCTTTTTCCTTAATATATCTTTTGTTCCTTTAATTCAACAAGTAGAATTAGTGATAGCAGTCAAGAAGGTGTCCTGAAGAGTCAACTGTGGAGAGACTTTGTGCCCCCATAATTGCCTTTAGTGTGTTTTCTTTTCATTTCTATGTAAAGGACCTTGGGATGACTTTGTGCCCTCATTGTCCTTCGTATCTTACTCTTGAGCAATTCAGGGGGAGACTTTATGCTGCATCTCAATTTGTTGGTTATTACATCCTTTGCTACATTTTTTTGTTACTACCAGGAGTATTCTTGTGGTTTGCTGAATAGTACTTCTGAAAGAAGAGGAGTGCTATCTGTCATTTCCCTTGAGTTTTTCCTTTGATTTGTACACACCATCTCTGAAGAAAGAGAGATGGATGGTTTGTCCTACCATATATATATCTGTAGGGAACCTCCCCTTGATGAGAGGAGAGATCAGTCCCCTTTTGATGTGGTGAACCTACACATTTGGATGACTAATCTTCCTACTTTGGTTGATTAGACCTATTTTGTTTATCAATACGCTGATCGAAAAAATATTCAACCAACATATTTGATTTGCATGTAGTAGAATTATCTACATAATATATCCCTACAAAAACTTTGTTTAGGCAACCATACACACATCTAACTATGAATCCATCAAAAAGAGTGTAGGAAAAGGATTGTCTCTTTTAGTTCATCTATAAAATAAAGTGGTGCATAACAAGTTCATCTAATTTAACAACCTCAACCCCACGGTACAAATAAATAGAATCAAACACTCAATCCTATAGTAAAATCTAGAAGAAAGAAGTTCATCCAAAAATATCAAGTCAGTGAATCACAATCATTAAAGTAGACTAAATCTGATAATGACACTAAAGGAGATGAGGAACTCATGGATATAATTATTCCTAGGGAAGTGGAGGAATAACAAATTACATAGAGCACACTTGATCCTGAAGAAAGGCAATAATAACATAGGTCTGAGGAAACACAAGAACAAGCAATTATGCCATAATTAGCATAATAAAAAAATATGTAGTCCATAATGGAAGTAGTAAGACATAACCATGGAGCAACAAAGGAAAATTGAGGAAGTAGAGACTGAACAAAATCAATCTAAATAAGAAAAATCTATTAGAAGGAAAGATAAGGAAGTAGAGGTTTCATAAAATCAAGTCAAAGAAGCTAAAGTTAGAAAGAATAAAGATGAGGAAGTTAAAGCTATGTGCAAGTAGGTTGAAGAAGTAGAGGAAAATAATAAATATAAGAAATAAGAACAAAGGTGACAATAATAAGTGCAAGTTATGCATCAAAATAGAAGGAGAAAGTATCCAAATCTAAAGTTGAAGTTGAATCCAAAGCTAAGGCTGACACTGAATCCAAGGCTAAGGCCAAAGCCAAAAATAAATCCAAGGTTGATAGAGGATAAATATAAATCCCAAGTTGAGGCTTAAGTTAAGGCCAAAGAGGAAGCTCAAGTGTAGGTTGAAGTTGAGACTAAAGACAAAGCAGAAGTAACAACCAAGGTTAACAAATTATAAGATGTGAAAACACAAGCAAAGGTAGTATTTACCAGTCACACTAAGGGCACTAAAGAAGTAGTGAAAATCCCTAGTCAATGGTTATGGGATGTCCCTACCACATCCACATGGTGGACTACTTTCTTGCTTCCACTTGATTATTTTACACATGATCTTATGAAATCCATGGAAATTGACACCACTATGATGGAAAGATCATTATATGTAACCTAGCTATCACTCTCCAAAAAGATTGAATGAAAAACCATTTTACAGGAATCCATTATGGAGAGAGATTTAAATTTGGAGCAAGAATTATTGAGGCTGTAGGATGAAAAGGGTAAAGTAGAGGATAGGCTCATGAATGTAAAGTATTTGATCAACAATGTCTTCCCACCTTAGTTATGTAAGTACTAGGTGATCAAGTTATGTCAAAAGATAAATAATTCATGGTATTATTCATAGAGCTTATAAAAATTTGAGTTGTGTAGAAATTTTTGGAATTACACACATAATGACAAGCCCTTAGGTAAAAAATAAATGTCATGTGCCAATTCCTAGATGAATATGACTAGGTCCTAGACATTGTTATAACATAGGCAAATAAGATAGCCTAGAATATTCTCAATTAGAGACAACATTTGAATCAACCCCTAACCTCTATGAAGCCTAAATTTTCCATTGTTGATAAAGCTAGTTGTGTTATATGATCCAACAACAACTATGGATAAAATGAGTAATGCCTTCAAATAACTACTAGATTCTATAGATGGTGTTATATAGAAGCTCCAAGTAAGGAATCATGAAACAATGTATAACACTTTTTAAGCCATTCAAGCCCAAATGATAGTATATAGATTGGATGAGCTCATCTTGAACATTTAGTAAAAATAATATAATGTCAATGCATTGCTTACAATCATAAAATATGAATAACTACAAAACATGATGATGATCTAGGTACCACTATGCATTATACTTGTAATGGTACATGAAGTACTCACTAATTAGAAAATTATCAAGTATTATCTAACTCAAGTAGACCAGCCATTGCACAAATAATAGATGATCCCCTATTCATTCCTCCACAACTTTTACAAATCATATAAGAGGGAGATAAATTCATAAAAACAATATGTATAGATACCTTTAGTAGTGGATACATCAAGAGCCACTAGGATAGTAGTTTATCAATGATAACAACCTCCATAATCCAAAATTAAAACCTCTTAGCTATATTAGTATGGTTTGTGCTCTACATTTTTACAACTTCCAGCATATTCAAATTTTTGTAAGTAGTCTAAACATTAGGAATGGGACCAACATGGTTGAAAACCTATAAAGAGTAGCCACCTAGTTATTCTAGTCTATTTAAAGCTCAAAAGGGTGGTAGGATTGTATGATACTTAGTTGAAAACTTGTAAGGGTAACTAAGTAATACACAAAAGGTAAAAACTGGTAAATGGCACCTACATTGATTACTACAAATTTTATTTATGACTTATAATTCTAGCTCAATTCAGATCAGCTTGTAACTTTGTCTTAGGATGAGAAAAATAATTAAGTCTAAGAAAGTGTTGGATGAATAATTAATCTTTCTAAAACCATAAATTATATAATATAAACATGTGTAAAGTGTTTTATTTTATCTTTTGTATATCTTTTTACGTATTCAACCTTTAAGTCTAATCAGATAATTAGAGAATGCAAAGAGTCTTTCATTTTGTATCTCATAAGTTTGGAAGGTGAAGAGACAATAGGATTGTAAAAGTCTATAAATATTACCTTGATGTAATAGAATCTAGATCGATGTGTTGATAGAGATTAATAAAAAATTTATTGTTATGGTTTTCCCTTATCTTCTTTTATGTATGGTGGGTGTGTATTTAAGTACTCTATTTTGATTTATTTCATACCTTGATGTGATACAAGTTATATTTACAATTATTTATATATGTTTCATCCTATTCTTTGATCTATTTGAAGATTTCATATATGGTTTATACTATTTTTGTCTCTTTTGCACCTTTTTATAGTCTCCATTATGCAGTCTATCCCTATAATTAGAATGTTCTAGTGTAAAAAAAGGAACCTCTACTAACACACATCCAACCCCCCTTAAAATTATTTATTACAACACTATGAACCTCTATCTAATAATCCTATCATGGATTTTGATGAATGGGATCCTATTGCAAAACATTCCCATCCCCCATCTCAAATCCCCTTCTTAGATCTAATGATAACTTCTCCCTACCATCGTAACCATCTAATGAAATTATTGTTCAAAATGAACATCCCTCATCCTCCTCCTATATGTAAAGAGTCTACCTTATCTAAATCTAAAGATAGCATACTTCAACAATGTGAAGAGATGTACATCCATGTTGACAAAATAGTGGACACTTCGCTCTCACATAAGTTTCTTATTTCTGCTATGATTCTCCATGATATATGAATTTGTGTGGATGATTCTCCTTTATTCATTATCATTAAAATAGGAGATATCTAAGTTAATTTTTCTTTAATTGATGAAGTTTTATACACTTGTGTTACCTCCCTTGACTTTATTAAAACACTTAGATACTCTGAATGTAACCTTAAATACATATGCAGTACATGCCAAGGTTATGGAAAAAGGTAAATGCCTCCTCTAATTTGTGTTTTTAATCCCATTACCATTCCTCCCATTACCATACATGTTAAATTCATGATATATAACTTTTCACTTTCTTAAAATATCTTACTCGGTTGACCTTGGACTCATTATATGAGAGCAGTTGCTTCATATATATGCTAATGTGACAAATTTTCTCACAATGGTGTTGTATACAATATTGAAAGGGAAATAAATCCTTAGAATTTAGAAAAAATCCAAGAATGAGGTGTTTTTAAAATACCCACCCTTAAACCCTTACCTAGTGTTCCATTTCAAGAATCCCAACACTTCAACTATTCTATTAACTCCACTAGAGATTATAATGATCATCCATAGTTAATTGGAATATTCAACCTAACCTTTTTAACTCTAATGATGATGAACCAAATAATATAATCCTAAATATCAAAAATTCCAATCTCTCCCCTCACATTATCACTCAACTTCTTCCTTCTCTTCAAACTTGATCCTATTAGCAACTTCTTGATGACATACCAATTAATTTAACCAAAATTATAAATTCTATTTACCATGCTTCCTCGATCGATAAAATAGTTCACACATGTACTGTCAACTTACATACATCTTATTATGATGATGATTTTCTTAGATGACCCATTTTTAGCTAGATTCATCCAAGCTAGAAACATCAAAATTCTTAGATATCATTCTTATTTATTTTAGTCTTTTCACTCTTCTTATATCATTCCTTATCTTATAATACCTAACATTAGTTTTTACACTATTATTCATAGGTTATAAATGGAGCACATACATATTACACCTCCAATCATATTATATCCTCTTATGAGTATGATCATGGATCATGCTATGATAGGACCCTATCATTTTTCTATATATCATGACCCTTTTAGTATGCTTCATCTATAGATGTTAGCCACTTTGCTCAAATCCATTATATATCTAGTCTTACCTATAGATGATCCTAGTCTATTTTTCACTCCAATTTCTCCCCTCCTTGGTGATGGTCTTCTTCCATTACCTCAACTCGATCCCTTACCTACATAATGGGTAGATGAGCCTTATTATGACATTCATAAAATTATTGGTCATTAGACCAATGATTGTCATCTATATCAACAATCATAGGCTTCCTCTTTTACCCCTTCAGCTAGTAGACCTTTATAGTCTACTAATAAACGTATTTTTTGCTTTCATGAAACAAATAACCATTATTCTACCCACTTTTAAAATCTTGGGGAGTACATAGATGTTTTATGACCAGTTATTGCCCAGCCTAAAGACAAGACTATCCCGCCTCACAAGTTACTTCTATAATACATCCCTAAATATGGGGAAGTTTATTGTCTTTGGAATTAATGTTCTACCCATCATATTGATCGATTTTAAGTGTTTTAATGTCTCTAATATTTCCCACAATCTACACCAACACCAGTTATTCCTCCTCCTATAGGTCATCTACAAATGAAGGATCCTCCTCCATCAGTTTCACCTCCTCCTAAATCGATAAAAACCATTCATATCAAGATACATATTCCTTACATTGAGTATCCCACATAGGAGGTACCACATTAACATCAATCTTCTTCTTCTACACCTACCTTTTCAATCAAAATGATACAAAAGGAATTATTTTCACAACTTTCTACAAAGATTGATGAGACTCTTACTAATGTTAGAATTTAAGTACATAGGGATGTGTCAGATGTTATGGATAAAATTTGTGGTCAAATATATCAGTATTTTTTAACATAACATGGTGTTCTCTCACATTATTGTTATTTTATTATATTAATTGGATTATATTTGTGATTCATTTATTTATCTTATATTTTTTACTATTTTTCAAACATGATTTCACTTATCTCTTTTATATGAACCATTATATTATTTTTTTATGTAATTTACATGGTTTCATTCTCTTTAACTTTCTAGTATGGCTTATTCTCACTCTTTTCATGAATTCAAACTTATTTTTATGGTTCCACTTCTCTCACATGGATTCCTTTATTTTCTCTTTAATGATTGTTTGATATCTTTCAAACTCAAATAAAGATATTTATTATTGTGAATTGGTTATACAACTCTCATTACCTTAGTATTTTATCTTTACCATATGATCAGTTAGAAAACATGACTTCTCATTGTACTACTTCTATACATGATTCTATTTGATCTCCCTTTTTCCCTTGTTTATCTTTCACATAATGAGCATACATACGTTAAAACTTAAGATTACATAATGGTTCATAGGTAATCCTAAGTTATTTAGTTATTCATCTGAGGTTAATTAGCCTTCTCTAACCAAATTCTAAAACTTATTCATGTGTATCACTTTTATCACTCATGTTGGTTATTCCAAGTCTTTATGGAGGAGGAATCGCAAAAGCCATAAAATTTTAAAATCCAAATCATTTAATCAAAATTCAATGATTCAAAAGGAAACATAAAATTCAAAAGTCTAATCACACCAAAATATATGATTCTGTATAACATATCTTATTTCTAATTGAAGCTCAAAATCCACAGTTGGCCTCATGATAGAGCCAAGATCCATTATAGTGTGGTAGGCCATTAGATTGTGATAGGAGAATAAAAATATATACTACTACCTACTTTATCACACAAGTACCCAATCTTCATATTAGACTGACAGCTCTGTAAGAGGTCCTAAGGAATGTGAAACATGTTGTGGGAAGATAGATCTATTTTAATTTCCTTATTCATATAACCTTCATGAGTTTATTTTATTTTTCCACCTATTTGCCTATACAGCTTTGTGCTTATTGTGATCAAGTATCCTTTGTAATTTTATGGTCACTAGCCTCTTAGTGTCTTTCTTTCTTACCTAGTATGCCTCATTTTTACTAAGGTTTTCTCATAAATCCCTACATCATGTTTTTTAAACTCCATATTTCATTACAATAATCCTAATTTTTCCCATTGATGAGTATTATTTTGTTAATTGATCATTCCCTTAGGTTTTCCCTTTGTGATTTGTATTGTAAGACCTTGGATAGGACTAGGCATTCCTCACAAAACATTTTCTTATTTTTACCACCATGTGCTCAATGACCACATGATAAAAAATCAAATCCCATATCTATAAAATGCATCATCTCATCCATATCTATATATTTAATATTAATGTTTGATATGGACTTGAACTCCATAAGCATGGCATGAGTTAAATATAACCTAAAACTAAGAGACCTTTATTTTAAATGAATAATTTATATGTGACTATTTTACCCTATTTTTTATTTAAAAATATTTTTTTTGTAAAAATATGTATAAAACTTGAAAAAATATAATGCTAATGTTCACCTTGTGATTTGTAGTGTAAGACCTTGGATATGACCAAGCATTCCTCACAAATTACCATATTAAATCCCTTTAATTTATTCCAAAATTTATATCCACCTCATTGGTGTTCCCTTTATGAGTTTTAGTATATGGCCTTAGATAGGACCAAGCTCTCCTCAAAAAATATTCCAATAAAAATTTCATACTATAACCAAGTCATAATAAAATTACATGCTCTAAATTTGAGATAATATGTGCTACATTATGATTTACATGTCATTTACATGATTCCCATCTTGATTTAAGTATGTTTTATGCTTAATTCATAAACACATCACTTTTATCTTCTTATTTTCTGATTATTTGTATGTTTAAAACCATTTTATTAAATTTATCATACTTCCCATTTTGATTTAGTATGATAAATTTGATTTATACTTACATTTTGTTTTTCTTTTCATGTTTCCCATATTTATTTAGTATGATTGATTAACTTTATTGTTTGTTTATCTTATTTCCATTTGTTATAACACATTTATCACTTTATTACAATTTTTCATACTTCTCAACTTGATATAGTATGACTTATACTTGTCTTAATTTGGTGCAATGTTTACGTATACATGGTTTGAAAACATTGGTTACCATTTCATTTACCATTTTGGTTTATTACATTTATTCATATTTTATTTTTACACATTTCCCATAGTGATATAGTGTGTATTACATTTTATGATTATTTATACTTTTCCAAATCATTTGCTCTTCTTTTTAACCGTGCGTGTGTATCACATAATGATAGAAAAGAAAACATACATCATATATTTCCCATAGCATATACAAAAAAAGTATAATACATGTGCTAGAAAGGAAATACATCCAAAAATGATATCAATACAACTCATAGATCAATAAATGTCCATATAAATATATATAACATGAGTTTGATATAATATAACACAAATACAAAATACAATAGTTACATCTCTAAGTCTATGCTCAATCATGTCTATCTTATGGTTGATCCATGTTACCCATGAATGCCTATGACTCACCCCTTTGAATGGTACACTATAATGAGGTAGTCCAAGATCTCAATCCATTGACTTATCCCTATAAATTGGCCACCTAGTCCTACACACATCCAAGCTCTATAATAATCATCATATGGGTGGCTCACTATTGTGCTAATTCCTAACAGGATTGGTCCTCTCCTTATCCTAATATTATAGGGGGTTTTAAGGCTATCTCTTTGTGCTTGAAAATATCAAGTAACCTCCCCAACTAATTTAAAATAGTTAGCATAAGTTGGGGTAGATGGTAATATAAGATCCATCAAGGTGGATGGATCATAATACAACATCACCCCATCTAAAATATCATGATGTGTAGCCAAAATAATGACTCCCCATCTTATCTCCTCTACAATAGTCCCTAAAAAATAAAAATCAAATACACATCAACTCTCATGTATATCTCAAACCATCTATCTACACCAAATACATAAACAATAATATAACTAGTGAACTATGTCAAAAACCTAATAACTTAAAGAATTTATTACCAGTGTCAGTGTCACCAACCATAATATCTTATCAGCTCAACTAATGAGTAACTCCTCTATTATATGCCTCTATGCAAGTTAAAATTATAGAATCACCACCTGTGCCTATTATGGTTCCCTACTCAGCCACTTCTTTATAGACCATCTCTATCAAATAGCCATCATGTGATCTCCATGTGCAAATGATCATGCCCATGTCCCCTCCCTCTAATGGTGCTTGAATATCCTATGAGCTCGTGATGATCATTTTCATCCCTATTGTGGCTTTACAACTACCTCACTTTCATCATCACCCTCAACATCCTCTACATCGAGCCTTGTTACCTCCCATTATTATTCCTTACCTACCCATGGTCTTTTACTCATATAATCCTAATAATAGGTATCTTTATATTCACACTTGTACCTCATCTACCTCTCAGCTCTCTAACATGGCGTGCCCAATATGCAAGCACTACTATATAAGTTTCCATATATGGTAGGCCTAGTTTTTATATGTGGCTCCACAAATAAACTATAATGTCCTATGATGTAAACACATTCCAATATTATAGTAATAGTAGACCAATTAAGCAAATTTTCCATAATATTAGTGTAGGGATTCCACACTATCTACCCTCATGTCATAGTCTATAATTTTGGGGCATTGGGCACAACATGCACTACATGATCCTACCTCCATCACACCACCTAAGGTAACTTATCATCGATCACATAAGGAAACCCAACTAATTAATACATATATAACCTCTCATAAACCCAATCACTCAAAAAATGATGGGGCCCATTGTCTTATGCCCTCAATTCAACATACCATACATATCATCCATGAGTTATACACAAATGATAGAGCCTAGATGATACATAACACCATGCTCTAAGATGGAGTAATATAAGGATATCATGTAAAATGGTACTTTCCCATCTGACTTGTGACATATCACACATGCTATCACAAGTCATATAATGTCCTTCTAGATATCTAAAATGATCAAGATATACACATCAAACAAGATAACTCATAACACAAGGTAAATCCTCTCTGAGTCTATCACCTAATGGGATAGGGATCACCTCTCATCCTCCACCTCTAATACATCACATATGATATGAGTCCTAAAAATTAGAATTCTAAGCAAGGCATGGACATCCTCTAAGGTTATGTCAACTTCTATGGTATCCTTCTCCACCTCCCATCAGAAAGTGTTGATCAATCACGCTCATGCCAAAACATGAGACTAGATCAACACTAAATAGGATCTTCCTCATCTCCATTATGCCTCCAAATCCCAAGGAAACCATCCAAGTGTGATCTACATCTGAAAATCACTCTATCAAATCTAGTAGCTATGATGCATCAACCAAGCACTAAAATCTATGTCATTTATATAAAATGTCAAACAATAGATAATATATTAGATCTCAATGTAAAAATGATAAAATTCTTTCTTAAAATACTAAAAATTAACTACTTTAGTATCTTGTTTTTCCTATTTGTCACCTTTTCCTACACAATCAGCCCTTTTGATACTAAATCAACCTTATCACATCTTTGTCATATCAAGTCAGCCCTTTGCTATGTAGTCAACCAATTCCTATAAAAATAGTAAACCCTTTTAATACTAAATCATCCCTTTTCCATGTAGTCATCCCCTTTTAATAGACTATATTATCCCCTACTACATATTGTATCAATGAGAATTCACTAAATTAGCCATGTCTTTATTTCCAATTGAGTAAGTCCTCCATTATGCAGTCAACTACCCCCAACAATACTAAGTTGGACCTCTATATGTATTTAACCTCCTTTATTCCTCTCACCTTTTCCAACAGAGTCGACATGGTTGACTCTATTTGAAATTTATGATGACTTTTCAACCATTTACCATAAATACCTTATGCATTTATTGGTTTGATTCTTTCCTATCCAATATCTCATTTTATCCCTAGTCTAATTTAAAATTTCCTAGGGTCATTTTAGTAACTACAATTCCTTTAACATTTATTTTTATATATCTATATTAATTTTAATTAAAATTACAAAAAAAAATGAAATTAATGTACCACTTACCTAAGTTACACTAGCTTCGGTAGCTAGGCATCCTCTGCATCAAAGTTATCATCTCCTCACCATGATCACTCGTTGGGATAAAATAGGTATCTCAGATCCATATTTTCTCACTGTATTAAAAATTATAAATGAATTAATTTTCACCCTATTTATATTTACTATTTAAAATTATTTACCACCAGATTCTAATTTTTACCCATAACTTTGTTTAAACTAGCTCTTTTTCCAAATCGAAAGATATTTTAGAATCTTGAGGTCATAGAGATTTTTTTCACATATTACATGCATATTTTTCAAAAAAAATGAATTTTCACTTATTTTACAGGTTCACCTAAGGTTCCCTACATTACACACCTTTGCATTTATCTCACTTCATTTTCTCTCTATAGAACTAAGGTAAGTAAAGGTATGTATTTTTTATTTATGTTCTTTCATATTTCTTATTTACTTCTTTCAATTTATTTATCTTAGCATTTTATGTTGTGTTATTTTCCTAAAGCACCATCCCACATTATAACTACATGATGCATGATGAAATTTGATTGGGGTATATACATATAATATTTTTAAACTTTATCAATTACTGATGTTTATTCTCTTGTAGGAACCCATTGAAACTCAATCTCTCTAAGTGCATTCCTTAAAGGGTACACTGAGAAAGGGGTGCGTAGATTCTTTTTGCTTTGTAATATTGTCATTCCCTATACCACCACTTAAAACCAACACAAACCTCTCCTATATATTTCCCTAATATTTAATACCTCTCTTAAACACTCCTCCAAACAATTCACTACCTCAAATAGACCCTACCTTAGACAAAACCTCTTTTGGTCATTCACCAAACACATTCACATGGGCCAACCCTATTCTTAGAAATAAGCACATTATAGGACTAAGCCAACCCAACTGACTTAATCTGGACCTAACTATTGTATTTCCTTAATAATTAGGTTGACTAGGCTGACTATTTTAGATAAAATTTTGGAAGAGTTTAGGGTTAGATCTAGCTATATAAACACGTCATTTTTTCCATTTTCATTAGATAGAGATAGAGATAATTATTTTATTTTTGCATCTACTTATCTACCATTCTACTTGAGAAGTCATTTTTTAGTTTTTTATACTTCTTTTAGAGAGAAGAATATTTTATTTTGGTAAAAATATTTTATATTCATAGGAGAATTCATTTATCCTAGAATTTAACTATTTTTTTTATCCTTATGAACTAAAAAAATCTCTTATAAAGTACCATTAGCCAATAGAGAGATTGAGGATCGATGGGTTCGTCTTCAAGGTAAGTATTCCTAACTCTTGCTCCTCTTTATTAGTAGATATAATTTCATATATTATTTTATGAATATATTTCTCTCCATGTATTAGGAGTACTTCTACATTGACTTGAGTATAGTTCTTTTCATGTTTACTCTTATGTTTATTATCCCCATTTGTGTCACAAGCTTTGATGAGTACTAGATTAGTTTTACTTTACTTTATCATTTACTTTTTTAGAAAACATAGGACCTATCTAGGGTTATTATGTGGTATTTATTGACTAAAGTTTTTGTAACCCTCTTTAGTGATATTATGTGGTAAGAGATCCCTTAATTAGGTCTAGTGGATCGATATTGGTCATGACCTCGATTGTCTAAATGTACCAATAAGAGGAAGGGATAGTGTGATTTATATTTTCTGAGATAGGATTGATTTGTAGATCAACTTCAATTTCCCTTGTCATATACTTAGCTTATGCAATTATGCATATATAAATATGAAATAAAGTATGAAAATAAGTTATCTAATATTTAGGAAATAGTCATCAAATTATATAAATATTATTTTTAGTTGTCTAGACACTTATGTCGATATATGGACACTTGCATCAATATTTATCTGAATATCAATATGATTATCCTATAAGTAATGTTTTTTGTATCAATATGTGAATAACTTGATATTTATAGGTTTTTTTTTCCTTTCATCTGATGTATCTGGATCTCATGTCCAAGTTTTATATCATTATATATAGCTCAAACCCTAGTTCTCCACCTTATGTTAGGTTACCTTACCAAAAATTGGGTTAATGAGATCATGGTGTCAAGATGAACTCAAATACCCCTCTATTAGTGAGTGTTTCATAAATATCCAATACTCCAAGGAGGGTCTAAAACTTATGTATTTATCCCCTATGTTAAGGAGGTGTGTGCACAAGGGTGCAATAAACTATATGATGATTCATGCAGTGATATAGCTTGTAACTTGATAAGTATGGATCATGGGTTATATTTTTATTTATTGAGACTGTATTAGGGTTGACCCTATGATTTATATGGAAATATAGATGAATATCATATAATATCTTAATTATTCACTTTAAAATTAAACAGTATGTCTAATCTTGAGAAGTGATTGTTTGATATTTTCTAGATGATAATGAATAGGCTTTGACTTGTATTTATACTATATATTTTGAAACAATCCTCAAAATATTGTTAAAAACTTTCTTAATGTGACCCATACACATCAAATAATTTTCAAATTTGAATGTTTATAGGGTAAAGACACTTGTGTTAGAGCAAGGGCAATAGTGTTGATGTTATTGTATTATCTTAAATGTAATTATCTAGGATGGAGGAAAGTTGTTGAGATTTTATCACTAACAATGAATGATATATAAAATATTTTAGGTGTTATATAATTACAATTTATCTATATAATCATATTAATAAATTTTGGAATAATAAGTAATTAGATCCAGTGAGGTGGTGACTTTGAGCCTTTTAGCTACAAGGAAGGTCAAATTGAAGGATAGATCTATAATATATATTTTTAAGTGTGAAAGACTATTTTAACATATAAATTCTTATTTAATAATCTAAAATATTTTTTTTCTTTTCATATCACATTTTTATATAAATTTAATGGTTAATATGATATCACATTATATTAATTTGTAATTATGTATTGTCTTATATTAGGTGTGAATAATCCATAGTACTATGTGTTATCCTTGATACTCAATAATGATTACCTAGTCTAAAATATAATAATAATTTATTTTAATATTTTAAATCTAATTTTTAATCCTTATGTGGAACAAACTAAATGAATCTCTTCTTTTGTTGTTGTTGTGAAATGTTGTTAACTTGCACCATCTTTTTATTAGTAATATCTTGATTCAATTTTAGTGTCCATTATTTTTTGTAATGAGATGTAATTATTCCCCTATTATATTATGCCTTATCATTTTCAAATTTTCCTTATTTATGTTCTTTTTTATAGTTAGAGTTTGAATGACCATTTCTTCCATAATGGGAACACCCTAGGATAGATCGTCATAGTAGAATGTAAACTATAAGAATATTTTATCCTATAAATATCATATTTATAAGTCTAATAAACCATTTGTTCCTTTATAAAAACACTATATGATGTATTAGTATTCATTGAATGGGTAGTAAAATAATATGGGTAAAATGGTATTGTTGACCAAGTGTCAACCTTTCCAAAATTAATTACCCTCTATCTACAAGTTGTGTAATATTTTATCATAATACATAACAATCATTGTCCAGATGTCCATTAATACCATGATAAATACAAAATGGTTTACCTTTGATTTTCTCAATATGGTAAGGATATTACTAATTATTAAGATTCAAATTTATTATATTATTATCCAAAAATGTATATAAAATATCATGTGGTCAATCTCTAAAACTACCAAATCGAAGTCATTTTTACTTATTGAAATTAGGTTTATTCACTTTGGGTACTACTTTTTAAATTGATTTTTTCCCTTTATTTATGATCTTGACTTGACTTTATTTGATTAGAATCTTTACATTAGGAAGTTGGTTAGTTTCCTTAGTTTCCTTGTGTGGAACTTCTTATTGTAGATTAATGTCTTCATGTGCCTTCTTTAGATTAGGATTAGGTGTAAATTCTTCTTCTATTGTGAGAGTCTTATGATAAAGAGTTTGTAATGAATCACGAGTGTCATAAATTGACTTTAATTTGAGAGGATAGATGATTACTCTACAAAATATGTATTATGTTTCCAATTTTATTAGTTTATATATCAATTGGTGCATACAAGTCTTGAATCATAAAATCTAATCACAAACTAGCTCTGATTTTCCTTGATGAAAAAAATATAAGCATTCATATGTAACTCTTGGCCCCATATTAGGAATGTATCACATTTTAAATGTCTTATCTAACACAATATATGAGTGTAAATACCCACTAGGTAAAGATTGAAACCAATCCAAAGCTTTTCCAATTAAATTTTTTAAAACACTTTTAGTAAAATTTAGATATCATCATATTTCTCCATAGAAGCTTTGAATTCTTTGATATGTATATAAGGATCATTAATTCCATCAAACATATAATATTTAGGCATGAGTAATTAGTGAGGTAATTGTCCATTTAGAAGATTTAGCATAATTGGGTTTCCATAAATAGCATTAGAATCAGCCTAAGCATGGTATGCTTTGCTTTCTAGGGTTAGGTAATGCATTTTACATTGCAAGGCACCAACAACATGAATTAAAGAGATGAATTATTGTTAAGGCATGTTAATATCCTTAAGAGGTTTAATTTAATGGTTAAATCTTATTATTATATGTTTCCATAAGTTCACTATTATAAATGGGTGAATGAGGTCTAGGCAAAAAAAGTATAATAGAAATAGGTTGATAAAAGTCATCACTCTCATGTGTAACATCATCTTCAAAATATTCACATTTTTAATGTGTATCATTGAATATTATGACATTATCATCACATTTGTTTCAATAGAAGGCTCATTTGGAGAGATATTTAGACATTGTATTTTAAGAGAAGATAAAAAATCATCACATGTGTTTGTATCACTTAGTATTTATAGAGATGTAGAGTATATTTAACTTTATTTTTCATTTATAAATAAAGATAGTAATTTCATTTTATATACATTCATTTACCATATCTATAGATAGAAGGAATTTCAAATTATTCACATTATTTTTCCATTTTTGTACAGGGATTATGCCTATGTGTTTTATAATGGTAGATGAGATGAAATGTTATGGATAATTTGAGAGATAAACGAGGTGCATCAAAAATATAATATTCACTTTTTAGTTCATAAGGTATGCTAGGAACACACATGTGTTCCTTGTTATTTTTCTTATATTTTTATATTGTATGATTTAAAAAATAATGTGAAGAGGAATTAGGAGAAGGAGTCTCTTCTATTTCATCATTAGTGTATTCATTTTCATCTTTGATATAGTCTTCACTATCATACCAACCACATTATTTTTAATAATTTGAATCACAACCATAATCATAATATTAATCATGAAAAATGTATTCTTCATCTAAATAAGTAGCATCATTAATCACACTTATTTAGTTATTTTTCCATTCATTATCATACACATAAGAGCTATAATTTCTATATAATAATAAATTTGCATGATGAGATTAATTAGGGGTTTTTGTTTGATTCTCCATGTCTAATTTATTTGATTGTAAACAAGATATTTCAATACACACAAGGCATAATGCAAATAAGCAAAAAACTATGGGGAGGCTATGATTAACCCATAAATATAGATATGGGGGATATAGGATTAATAGGGGAAGATATATCCTAGGGCATAAAGATGGTAAACTATCTCTAGAGTAGGCCAATTATTTGCAAAACTAAGATAAACATATATTGTATTAATTATGCTGAGATGTTAAAGATAGAAATTATAAATATGTTAGATATTAAAACAATAATGAAAATAAGATAATTATTTAGTTATAATTCTACTACATATCTTAATCTATAAAATTCATAAAGTGGACTAGATCTGGATTCTAAAATATTTGCCCAATTCTAAAAATTATACCTCTACAATCATGAACACTTGCATCGACCTGAGATGATTACATTGATGCTACTATCTAACTTGAATGAAAGATTCTAGTATGGAATGCCTATTGAAATTTAATATGACCACCTAAATGATTTTGGGTTTTATTTCACCATCACTCTAGTGAATTAATATTTGGGTCATGGGTTATCACTCCTTGTCAAATAGTAAAATCCTAGTTTTTCATCTTCATAGTGGTTGTGGTAAAAATGGGTTAGTGGGCACATGGTGTTGAGATACCCCAAATAACCATCTATAAATAAGGGATGCTTACATATCCAATACTATTAATAGGGCCTCATACTTATTTAGTTCTTCCCTACATGTTGGCTTATCTATGAATCATGTAAAGTGTGATAATCAAGTACAATAGTGACATAGCTTATAACTTGAAAAATTTATATCTTGGGTTGATCCTTCAGTAATTTAGACCTATATATGTTTTTTCCCTATGATTGGTATGTAAATAAGATAAAATATGGAATCTTTTCTCACTTGGGTGCTTGATTGAGTGCTTTTGATAAGTTGTTTTGTGCTCTCTAGGTCTTTTCTAGGTGAGGAATGAATGAGGGTTGATCCTATATTTATACCAATCCCTTTGGAGAATATCTCACATTAAATCACTTAATCCAACTTTTGAGATACATTTAATTTTCAAATTGAATGATTTTATGGTACTAGACACTTGTGTTAGGGCAAGACAATTGCATTAACACAAGAATATGATTGGGATATAAGTGTCTAGGCAATTAGAAAATAGGTGCAAGTCTAGAACTTGTAGAGATGGAAGATAAGGAGGTTTATAACATTTTAGGCAAGATAGTAGGTCTAATTCATCAAAATATCATTAGTAAAACTAAGATATAAGTAAGGAGGCATAGAGATATAGTGTATGTGATCCTTTTGGCAATGGGAAAGGTCTAGAAACTGAATTTACATCCATGATATGTATCTTTCAAGTGTAAAATATTGAGGTGTTATATAATTTATAAATAGTTTCTGCATTCCCCCCTTAATCTATTAATGAAATTTTTAGTTAAAAGGAAAATAAATGTGTATCTAGGTGTGTATAACACACCTTGTCTTTGTTTGAGTCCAACTTGAGTGTTTTTTGGTTACTGGGCCATAACTAATATCATTTTACTATATATAATTAGTTGAAATGATTGAAATTGAAAGAGAACAAGGTTTAGGATTACACCTATGTATTGATTCAATCATCTTGCCTTTTGTAAATTTTATTTGAAAGATATATCATTATAAATAACTGAAATTAAGATTAGGACTAGGGTAAATTTTAGTGGTGAATATTCTTTAATTCACAAATATTTTGGTTTTGGGAATATGAATTTGGCAATTTTTTTGAGTACCACATTGGGCCCATTCACCTAAATTTTTGGGATATAATTTTTTTAGGGGTCATCTCACCAATCCTTTATAATAATAATGGGTAAATCTATGTAATTTTCCATATATATAGTACATATGTTCTCAGAGGTCACCAAAATTACCACCGAAGTATCTTTCTTTACTATATTGCCAAAATCTTGAGCCTTGAGGTCACAATATGCTACCCAATTGTATCTAACTACCTGATAAAACTATGCCACCTGGTAGCACCTAACCACCCCATAGCAATTCACCACCCAAAAGTAATACACCATCTAGCAACACAAAATCCATGTGGTAGCACTATGTCACATGGTAGTATTATGTCCCCTAATTATTTTTTGCTCCTTGATATAACTATGCCACCTGACATCACCTAACCACCTAGAAATAATTCACTTCTTAATAGTAATACACTATCCATTAGCAAAAATCCATGTAGTAGCACTGTGTCACATGGTATCACTATGTCATGTGCTAGCATTATGTCATGTGTTAGCATTGTGTCATGCAATATCACTATGTCATGTAGTAGCATTGTGTCATATGATAGTAGACTACCACCTAATATCATTGAACCTCCTAGTAGTAATTACTTCCCAATAGATATACACTATTTGATAGTTATTTATCACCTGGTAGTAGTGCCCCATATTAACTACTTAATAGCACTGTGCCTCATGATAACCACTTGGTAGCATTGTGCCATCTAACAACACTTTACCACCTAACACCATTCAAATGCTTCACCTGCCCAACTACTATTGCTTGTCTACATCTTGAGTCTTGTAGCATCCTATCTTAGTTACTATGGTGTTAGGTGGTAATGTTAATGATAAAATGCCATAACAAATATCAATAAAATTGAACATACTATCTTATTTCATAAACCTAGGAAAGAAGACTGTGGAAATGGCATGCACTCTAAATATAGGTAATTCTAAAAAAAAATTTAAAATATTAGTTATTTTTTTAAATTATAGAATAATTTCAAAACTATTTCAATGTAGAAATCAATGTGGATAATGATATTATTTCATTAGAAAGAATTAATCCCAATAACTTCTCACCACCTGAAGATTTTATTAATGACATTCCACCCTTAAAAGACACTCCTCTAGGCACTTCATAAGAGAATTGTAGTTCTCTTCAAACACCAAATTTTATTAAAATTTCCACTCAAAAATGTTGGTGGAAGAAGAGAAATACATGGACAATAAAAAGGTCTTTTAAAGTTGATTGGGATGTAAAATATACATTTATAGAACCTATAGAACTAAAAAATGGTAATGAACCTCCAACAGAATGTAGATGTATAATATATATAATGCAACTTAAATTAGACACAATTGAGAAACATTGTGTGAATATATGTATATGTATATGTATATGTATATGTATATGTATATGTATATGTATATATATATATATATATATATATATATATATATATATATATATATATATATATATATATATATATATATATTCACACAAAGTTTCTCAATTGTGTCTAATTTAAGTTGCATTCTATATATTATACATCTACATTCTGTTGGAGGCTCATTACCATTTTTCAGTTTTATAGGTTCTATAAATGTATATTTTACATCCCAATCAACTTGAAAAGACCTTTTTATTGTCCATGTATTTCTCTTCTTCCACCAATATTTGAGTGGAAATTTCAACAAAATTTGGTGTTTGAAGAGAACTACAATTCTCTTATGAAGTGCCTAGAGGAGTGTCTTTTAAGGGTGGAATGTCATTAATAAAAATAGAATGCAACTTAAATTAGACACAATTGAGAAACATTGTGTTAATATATATATATATATTCCCACAATATTTCTCAATTGTGTCTAAATGAATAGATAATAATAAAACAGAGATGTAAAAATAGATAAGAATGCATGCATGTAAGATATGCATGTGAATACGAAAATGATTAGAAATGAAAAAAACATCTTATTGAGAAAGGGGGAACAATAAAATCTCAATTTAGAAAAGTTATGCAGTCCAATATTAACATAAAATATGTACAACTCTCTACTATTTTCCACATTTTAAAAAAGGATAGGCCCATTTTTTATTTTTTAGATTACACAATTTTGTTTCAACATAATGGGTTTCTTGATATTCCATAATCACATTGGTCGAATAGCATTGCTTGGGAAATGGAAAAATGTCTAATAATGGTTGAGAAGGAATATTTGAAAAAAAGTTTTAAGAGATAATTTTTTTATCTCATTATCCATTGATGAGATCACTACAATTGACAACACATCATGGGTTTTCATGCATGTGTATATTTTTGAAAACTATTCAAGGCAATATTATCTATTAATTGTCCATAAAATGGTAGAAAATTACAATGCAAAAAATCTTCATAAACTGGTTATATCCAATTCAAGAGAGAAAGTTGGGATGGATGATCATGCCATAGCTACAAAGATGGTGTGTGTTGGTATTGATGGTGCATCAATGATGTAGGGGCATAGAAGTGGTCTTTGTGTTCATATTCAAATAATATTTTCTCCATTTATGATTTCAATTCATTTCATGGATCATAGGTTGAATCTTGCATACAAAATTGTTAGCACATTTAGTAATGTCACAAAAGTGGAAGAGTTTATTTGTGACTTTCATGCTTACATGTCAAGCAGCCCAAAAAAAATTTTAGAGTTCCAAAAATTTACAATTGGGGTGATTGATGGTAAAAACTACTGAAAGATGTTGAAATAAGATGATTTCCATGTATGAACCTACATACATAATTTTTTAGGAATATCCATATTTAATGGGTTTTATGTATATATATCATAGGGAAGTTAACAAAGAAAAATATTTGTTATATTTTTTAATATATTTTGAAACATTACTAACATTATTTGGTATTTTTTTAATGTTTAAGGAAATCAATTGTTTAATGAAACATGCCCAAGAGAGATCTATATATATTGTTGACTTCATTCATTTGAGAAAATGTGTATGTCAATCTTTAGATATATTATACACATCGAATGAAAGCTTTCACAGACCTATTTTTAGAACTTGGTAAATTTGACAAATTTTTAGAATCCAAAGAGTTATTTTAAATTCAATATACATTGTCATCTTTATGTCATGGTAAACGACATTGAGATCCCTATGCACACATGCTCTAGAAGACTTGAATTTATGGGAGTTGAACCTAAAGATGTACCTATGACACATCTAATATATGATATTATTTTATCTAAAACATGAATTAAATTAAGCAAAATATTGAAAAGTTTATCAATAAAGATCAGAGAACATTTTCAAAGGGATGAGTTGTTGGAGGGCATGGGAGTTGTGTATCCCATTTTTGGAACAATGTTAATAGTCAAGAATAGATTATTAGTTTATTTCACAAATACATGGGTATAATTGTTAAGCATTTCTATAAATTTTTATATGTGAATGAATTTTATATTAATGGTATTTTAAATAAACAATTACTGATGTCTTAGTCAACACAGTTTGGGATTATAATGATGAATCAATTTTAGAGTTTAATTGACCCAACAAAAAATGGTGCCATTACATGACTATGGAAAAACTTTATCCAAGTAGAATCTTACAAGAAAGTATTAGTAAATATTTTAGATTATATGAACTTATTTAAATAATGATTTTGGGTTCCATGTAATATGAGCAAGTGTTTAGTGCATTATCTTTTATGAAGTCAAAACTTAGAAATAGATTGGATAAAAATTTAGAGACTTGCTTAAGACTCTATGTTTCACATTATTTTGTGTACAAATTTCCTTATGATAGAGCACTAGTAATATGGAGTTTAGTAATACAACTACCAATATAGAGGATGTGAACACCGATACTAAATGTGCCACTATCATGGTAGATGTAAATCATACTTATGATGATTATGTTTCTCGAGGATTGTTTCAGTTACCTAACTTTTAGTTTGATAAGTATAGCAATTACTATTTTTTAAAATATTGCATATTATTTCATCTTCAAATAGTTTAAATCTACCCAAATTTTAGTTTGATAAATATATAAATTACTATTTTTAAAAATATTTCATATTCTTTCATCTTCAAATAGTTTAAATTCTGTAATCTATTTCCTGCATGTAAAAATTATGAATATTATTTAATATATTGGAATTAAGCACTTTATTTATCCTATTACAATTATGTGTTATTTCAAATAGTCCTTTTACAACCTTTGTAATCTAATTCATTATTTAGAATCAATCATAATTCTAATTAACATTCTATAGAGCATTCATTGAAGCATACAAGTCTTATGTGTAGACATGCATGGTGTACCATAGGACACCAGTTCACATGCCATTAAAACTTCTCCAATTATTAATATTTGGTGTTTTCATTATCTTAATTGTCTATAATAGTAATTTGGAGATCTTATACATAGATTTAATACATGCATAAGTGTTTAACCAAAACATAGACAAATATTTTAATTGCACCAATATTATTCTATTACACATTTATATTTGAACCATTACACAAATATATAGGAAATATTTTTGCCTATAATTGGGGATCGCATATTTCCAAATTCCACCATAATCTCCACATATCCCTATAATAAATCAATATAAAAACTATAATAAAAAATATATATATGTTATATTGTTGTTACATAACATTATAACTATAAATAATATCAATAGTTAAATTTCCTAACATTGCCTCCACAATAGTTTAGATTAAAGAATATTTAAATAATGCATTCAACCAACACTTTTTCAAATAGTATAACTACTAGAAGCGTATAACTCTATAGAATATTTACACTAATTTATCACCATAGAATATTTAAACTTGACCAAAATACATTTAAAATATTTAAATTACTAAATTTATATACCTAGAGTATTTAGAACAAGTGTAAAATATCATTGACATTATAAATTGTATTGAAAAAAAAAGTGTTTTTAAAACAAACACGATATAAATCATTATCATTGTGAACATTATAAACTTTTTAAACAAACCAAAATTTATCTAGAATAGACTCTCCACCCACTTTTTTCTTGCCATTGCTCTCCATTGAAACCCCACTGGCTTGACCTGTTTGTGTATCCTCCATAATAACTCCTTCCTTTTCAAGATCCTCTACAACAGAATTGATATTTGTAAGATTTTCCCTCTCCTCATTTATTGCATCACCAAATGAAAGAATAGTTGTATCCACATCTATTTTTTACTTCAATAAAATATTTGGACCCATCCCATGCTCTTTAATATTTTTTTCCAAAGTGTTGTTCTATCTATTTAATAGAACAAGCTTTTCCATGAATGCAATCACCAAGGTGATACTTTTGTAGGAATTTTTCAAATACACATTAAGAATTTATGATTTTTTATTCAAATTTTCATATTTTGTCTATAATTAACAAATAATATATAAGACTCAAGCACATACAAAGTTTAATAACTAAAATACATGTTATAGATAATGAAAACCTACCTTAGTTTTTTCCTTCTCTGCTTGTGCAATGGTAACAAGGTTTATATTTATATCCCATTTATTGAAATAGGCATGGGCTTCTCCATTTAAAATTTTCAACCTATTAATCATAATCCTCAAAATATTATCATTGTAAATAATGTTAATAGAAATTAATTCAGATTGAGCTTGTTGGAATAAAGCATCAATCCTTGAGGGTTCATTTTGAAAAAGCAAAAATAAATTAACTCTTTGGGAGTGATTGTGATAATGGAAATTGATTTATTTGATCAATGTTTTTTTCCTTATCTCCCATTGTTTTAAATCATTAAATTCCTCAATAACACCCTCCCTCAGATTAGCAAGTACATTTTATGAAACTAGATTATCTAATGAAAAATTAGTTATGGAATTATTAGAGATGTTTAAATTATCATTGGGGGTGGGGTAGATGGGAAAGAGGTAATCATAGAAGGCATTATTCTAGGCACATTAGAAACTTGAATAAAATCATGTGGATTTAATCCACCATAAGTTAGGGCCATGCTTTTGATCCCAAAAAACTCTTCATCCAGATCAATTTGTTGCAAACATGTAAGACCCTGTGCACTAAAAATGCCACCAATAGAGAAATTTGGGAAATCAAAAATTTACAAGATTCCTCTACTATGTGCAGGGAGGGAGATATTCTTTCCCTTTCTTTGAGTTTGTATGGGTGGTGGGGGTGGTGGCATACTTCTTGGTCTCCTCATAGATGTAAGGTGGCCTACAAAACAAAAAATTAGTCAAAATTGGTAAATTCAAAAACATAAAACTAATGAAAATTCAAAATGACATTGTTATAACATGTAATTAGGGCAACTTTTTCTTCCATTCTAATGTTTCTTATGGGTGTTGCCTCTTACATTCTAATTTTCCTTGTGGGAGTTACCTCTTATTATCCTTATGGAAGTAATAGTGATGGTTTCACCTATAAAATGAGTAAATTATCTAGTTAATAAACTATCCAATTCTAAGATAATTCAATTCAAAAAAAAGATGTAAAGTGGAAAACATTGATTGTGTTGGTGTGAATAATCCTCAATGACAATAATTTGAGAGTCAAGTGTAAAAAATAATAAATTAAAAAACTAATATGAAAAATAATTTTTCCATTAAATACTACTAAAAATAAACATTCAAGAAAATTTGGGTGAACCTTGAAGTGGAGATAAAACAAAATCATTTCTTGGGAATTTGGAATTCAAAATGAATTAAATGAAGACTTCATGGACTCAGTATCGCTAGAGCCCTCTAGAGCATGCCAACATTTGGATGTCACATGTTTTATTATGTCATATGCATGCACTTTTACCTATAATCACTAATATGTCATGAAATTTTAAAATTAAAAATATGTATAAAGTAATAAAGGTGATTATTATAAAAATTAAACTTACCTCCTATTCATCGATAAACAAAGAATTTTCTTTCATTTTTTGATGGAGGGGTGTGAGAATTGTAATATTTTGTATATCATATAAGTCCTTGAAATACAAAGCCATAATACAGTTAGAGGATGAAATGGTGTAAGTGTCCTTGGAAAGTGCATAATTTAACTTATCCCTAATCCTACTGGATATAACTATGCACCAGTCACATTTGACACCCAACAAAGAATAAAAAATGTAGTAAATACCATAGAAGGGAATGTTCAATGGTTTCCCCTATAAAACAATTCTAGCTTGGAAGAAATGCATGATATATTTTAAAAATTCATTAGAGATTTTTTTAATGAGGATTCCCCATTAGAGCTGACTATCTATAATTGAAATAGTTCAATTACAATTAGGAAATTAAACTGATTATAATAAATTACTTAGGAATAATTAAAAAATGTTAATATCATTAATAAATTTAACACTTACTAGCTGGGTCTATGGCCAATTTGTAAATAGACTCTAAGTACTTTTTGTCAACATCAAATAAGAAAACCTTGGTGTTAATAGGGCTTGCATATTAATGTGTAAGGCCTATTAAATTGTGGATATCTAATAGAGAGGTGTCAAAGGATATTGATTTATTATTAAACTGGATAGGGAATTAGGTCTCAACATAGTTATAGCAGGAAACCAAAGATCATAATAGGTTATGGTTGATCATTGTGTCATATTGAGGCATCTCCACAAGGCCTCTAAGTTCACATTTATCTATCCAATACACATAGGATTTTGGTGGTTCCACCATCTAGAGGAAGTCCAAACATAATAGATTCTTAAAAATTAAGTTTTGGATGACCCCTATTTTTTTTTTATGAATTTGGAAACCATTGAAACTTCATTATAGACTTGGAATTTGTAGATTAAGCCTAAAAATAAAGATGAGGGATGAGAAAAACCTTAGAATAAAGTGTGAAAATGAGGGATTTAGGGGGGTATTTATAATCCATGAGCGTAACCAAAAGTAACCAGTTGGTGTGACTGATGAGAGATGATCATGTACTAGTTCACAACCACTCAGTAGTAGAGACATGGCAATGAGTGATAGAACACTATCATTAGGAAGCACACTATCATATGACAACAAGGTGTCAAGTGGTAGCTACATTCTACCACATGGCATTATGCTACCATGCAATAACATGCCACTACCTAAAAACATGTTGTCACCTAACAACATGTTATTGGGTGGTGGCATGGTGGCATCCTACCGCATGATGTTGTCTAGTAGTATTACGTTGCCTGACATCATTGCATCACATAGAAGTATAGTTTTACTTGATATCATGATGTCACATGGGGGTATAATTCCACCCAATAGCATGATGTTGCACGGTGACATAATACTAGCCAGTAGCATGGTATCATGTGGCAATATGATATTGCATAATAGCATATTTACACTTGGAAGCATGGTACCACCTGGTAGCATGGTTTCATGTGGTGGCATGATGTTGTATGATAACATACTATAACATGGTAGCATAGTGTCACCCAATAGCATGGTGCCATCTACTAGTAGAGTAGTGCCCTGTCACCTCGATATTATTTAATTCATTTACACACTTGGATTTGCCAAGGCTAAAAATCCAATTCTCCTAAATAAACCTAGGGGGTTTATATTGTTGCCTCTTAAGATGAACCTTGCTTGTAAAGTTTTATGATGATCTATTTATGGAAAAAATGGATAAATTTATTTTTATACTATTGGTGTGAGATATTATTAACTTGAAATTTTCCTTGATCTATAAATTATTGATTCAATTTTGGTATCCATATTTTTTTGAGAGGAGACATTCTTATGGATAAATTATGTTATGCCTTATCATTTTTAACTTTGCCTTCTCTAGGCCTTTTTCTAGTTAGAGTTTAAATGACCATTGGTTCCACAATGGGAATGTCATGGGATATATTTGTCATAGTTTAATGTAGAATATAATAATATCTTATCATATAAATATCATCCATATAAGTCTAATGCACCATAGGTTCCTTTTTAGGAACATTCTAGGATGTCCCAATATTCATCGATTGTATAGTACAAGAAGATGAAGAAGGGTATCTTGTTGACCGAGTATCAAAATTTCAAAATTTAATGACCCCTCTATCTAAAAGTTGTGTAATAATTTTTCATAATGCATAATAATAATTTTCCTAATGTCCATTAATACCATGATAAATGAAAAATGGTTTTCATTTTATTTTCTTGAGATTGTGAGGAAGATAGTAATATTTTTTAGGTAAAGTAATTTACTTATTATATAATAATGTATGTATAATATCATGCAATTGATCTATAAAACTATTAATTCTAACTGATTGTAACTTATTGAAAGTAAGTTTATTCACTTTGGGTATTGTTTTTTAAATTGACTCTTTCATTTATTTATGACCTTGACTTGAATTTTATTCATTGGAATATTTACCTTAAGATGTGGAATGGCTACCTTAACTTACTTGTGTGGAAATTCTTATTGTGTATTAATGTATTAAAGTGTCTTGTTTGGATTATTAGTCGGTGTAAATTCTAGTTCAAGAGTATTATAAGAAAGATCTTGAAATGAATCACAAGTTTCATAAATAAAATTTAATTTGAGAGGATATATGATTCCTCTAAAAAATATGTAATGTGTTTTCAAATCTATTATATGATATATCAATCAGTGCATACAATTCTTAAATCTTAAAATGTTATCACAAACTAGCTTTGATTTTCCTCAATGGAGAGAAGGTAAACATTGATATGTAACTCTTGGCACCATTTTAAGAATGTATTGCATTAAAAATTTCTATTCTAACTCAAGATAGGAGTGTAAATACCCACTAGGCAAAGAGTGAAATTGGAAACACTATTAGTAAAATATGACCACCATCATATTTTTCCATATAAGCTTTGAAGTCTCCTTCCATAAAACATGTGAAATTTATGCATGAGGAAATTGTGAGGTAATGGTTCATTTAGAATATTTCTTAAAATTATGTTTCCTTATATAGCATTAAAATAAATCCAACCATGATATTATTTTATTTTTAGGGTTTGGTTATGCATTTTATGTTGTAAAGTAGTCAAAACAAGCATCAAAGATATGAATTATTGACAAGACGTGTTAATATCATTAATAGGTTCATTAAATGGTTGAATCTTATTATTTTAAGTTGCCATAGGTGCACTATTATGAATATATTAAGGATGTCTTGGCATAGGTTTATAAGAACCATCACATTCATGTGTAACATTATCTTTAATAAATTCACATTCTAAAGATGTATCATTGCACACTGTTACATCATCCTCAAATTTTGATTCAATAGAAGGATCATTTGGAGATATTTTTTGACATTTGATTACAAGATAATGTAAATAATCATCACATGTTTGTAAAATTTATAATTTATATATAAATAGAGGGGTTTTATATTTCTTCACATTCATTTTCCATATTTAGAGAGAGAATTAATTTCACATTTTTTTTCATTTATAGAGAGAAGGAATTTTACATTTTTCATATTATTTTTCCATTTATAGAGAGAGAAGGAATTTTACATTCCTTATTATTTTCACATTTTTAAAGAGAAAAGTATTTTCACATTCTTTTTCCATTTATATAAAGAGAATTAATTTCACATTATTTTTCAATTTATAGAGAGAGAATAAATTTCACATTCTTTTGTCATTTCTATACAAGGCTTATGACTTTGTGTTTTATAACAATTAATGAGATGGAATGAGGTGGAAAATTTTAGAAATAAATGGGGTGTATTAGAGAAATATTATTCACTTTTTAAGCCATAAGGTATGATAGGAATATAAACACGTTCATTATTATATTTCTCATCTTGTTTTATCATATAATTTAATGAATAATACAAAGAGGAAGTAAGATAATGAGGCTCTTCTATTTCATTATTAGTGGATTTATTTTCTTCTTCACTACAATCTTTACTATCATACTAACCATCTTATTTTTCAAAATTAGAATCATATCCACAATAATAATCATAATCATGGAAAGCACACTACAATCTTTACTATCATACTAACCATCTTATTTTTCAAAATTAGAATCATATCCACAATAATAATCATAATCATGGAAAGCATATTATTCATATATAAAACTAACATCATTAATCACACATTTTTAGTTATTCATACATTAATTATTATACACATAAGAGATAGAGTTGCTAGATAATAATAACTCCATAGGATGAATATCATTAGGGGTTTTTGATTCACTACCCATTTTTGGTTTATTATCCTTAAACATGCTATTAAAATATAGGAAATACTTAATACAAATAAGATAACAAACATGTGGAGGCTAAAACCAAAGGTGAACAAATTATTTGTGTATATAAATAAAAAATCAAATCATGAAACCCTAGAAAAAAAAATCTAAGAAATATTTTTTGTATAAATAAATCAACAATGAAATTTGAAACCCTAGGATAAAAATTTAAAACCTTGCAAGGATGGTTCCATTAATATTTAGGTTTAACAAAATGTTTTATCCTCATTTTAGTTTTATAAACCATAATAAGATATAAATGATTATAATAATGACTTAATTCTTATTTTTAAGATATATAAAAATATACAAGCTAATTATAGTAATGAATGTACTATAAGATTTAAAAGGGATCTTATATTTTTTCTTCACTATTAACAATTATTATTATCTTAATGATATGTTTCAAAATTGTGTAACTTCTCTATATGCGATTCTTTCCTACATGTTTTCTTTTGATTAGTTTTATCAGGTTAGGTTAGTATTGATAATTAATACTATTTTTTAATGGTCAGATTTAAACCTACATATAATGAGGTAATATTTGATTTTGGGGTAATTTTATTGTGTCTACAAAGTTTTTTTCTATCTTTATTCACTTTAAAAATAATGTGGGTGCACCTATATGTCCAAACCATAATTCTACATAAACAATATAATATCAAATGGAGGGTATAAGGTAAAATGGTTGAGTTGGGATGACATTTTTAAATCCTTATTGATAGAACAATCCAATCAATACATTTCCAATACTTCAAAGAGGGATCAAACTTGAATGTAGTTTTATTATTAATGTGTATATGTCTAATTATGTATGCAAGCATAGATGCTCTTTCTCCTATCTTTCTCTTGGTAAAATTATGTAGATATGAATTGACCCTTGTAAAATTAATATTTATCTCTAATAACTATATATGTGCAACATGTAATCGTGTATATCCCTTGATATTACAACGTGCTTGGCTAAAAATGCCTTATAATATCTTTATATATAGGAGTCTCTAACTTTGAATTAAGGACCTAGTGGCATGTAAATTCAACAAAAAGAAGTTGAAACATGAAAAAACAATAGCCACAAATTGAAATGTTCCAAAAATAATTTAAAATGGGACTTGGGTTAGTTTCTATATCTTCAGTTATCATTGACAATCGATATTGACTATAAATGGTAGAACCAACCCAAATCTTAAAAAAACTCTAATGTGATAGGGAGGGACATAAATATCTCTAATATGAAATGTAACTCTTGAGATGATAGGATAAAGGTGTTATGTCACCAAATAAAATTAGTAAACAAATAAAAAGATCAAGAGAAAAGTGTCACTAGGTACTTAGTTCTTAGTTTGAGATATATATATATATAAATATATATATATATATATGTAAAGTTACCTAAAAATATTATGAAACAAGGCTTGTACCAAATATAGGTATATTTAGGCTCATGCACACCTTATGTCCTATACACTTGCATTATATAGACCTAACCTTCCTTATTTTATATCATTCACCTATAATAATTCCCTAGTCTATGCCTTAATTATTATCATACCTAGAGTGTCTCCCAATAATAATATCATTATTCTTGTCCTTTTAGACACCTATATAAATATTTAGATGAATTTATATTTAAAAAATCATCCACCTCTGCTAGAATTGTTTGCATGCAATGAAATAGTTTATTTACAAGTTTAAATAATCTTTATGGGTTAGCTCATATGTTTTACATGTCAATGGTGTGTGAAATCACCCAAAGAGTCCTCTATAAATACACAATATGTCATAATACCATTCCTATCTCACATCCATGAATAAATTAGTAAAAAATCCTATTCTATCAATTTCACATTGAGAGAGACTACCCTAAATTTTTTAATTCATAAATAAGTTACAATGAGTAGGCCTTGGCCAAGTCTAAACCACCTAAGCCAAGTCAAGTTTTCCATTGTCAAGTTTTAAAATATAGATCGTAAGTTACATTAAAAAATGAGAACACACTTAAAGGGATGAACTGTATATTTTTTTATTTCCCTCCTTGGAGTATTGGATACATATTAAATGCTTAACCATTCACTGAGGAGTACTCAAGGTTAGATCAACTCATCACTTTTCCCCATTTTTACATGTTAACCTAGTGTCATAAGTGGAAATATGGTTTCTAAGTGAAAGATAAAATATTGTGTAATTTTTCATACAATGAGTGACTTATATCATATAAGAAGATGGGGTTTAAGTAGGCACAGTGACTTGTGCCAAAATAGTGTCACATAGGTCTCTAAAGTAAATACATTAGGCTTTAGAGGTTTTAATGTAGTACATGCATCTAAATTCTAATGGACTCATCTAACTAGGTCCAAAAATTTTATCTTCAAAGTTGAGTGATTATAAATACATTTATATTCATCTTTGTCACCTACACATAGTCTCAAACTAGAATAGATCTGTAACAATATAAGTACCCTAGTCTTATTATTAATTTCCATTAATAGTAAAATATAATTTTTTTTATATTATTTTGTTGTAGCATTTAGATTTATGTGTTATTTTCATATATTTTAAAATTTGAATAATTTAATGTTTTATTTTTAGAATAAAATAAGGTAAAATATATGGATGAACTTATTCTTTAGACTGATCACTTAAAAATCCTAGGTTTTCCCTTAGGGTTTCATATTTATTTCTATGGTTTTAGAATTTAGAATTTATATATGGTTTTTAGACTTGATTTTTGATTTTAACTCCTTCCAAAATTAGTCATTGAAATAATAGATATGAAAATTTTATTTTTTTAACTCAAACTATGATTGTAATCATTCCATGTTATTTATCAAAAAAAATTAATATATTTAACAAATATGTAATCAAATAGATCAAATTTATGTTTAATAATTTTAAGACTAAAATCAATCATGAAAAATCTTTGGCCTTCCTTCATAATTCATACTGTTTAAATATTCAATATGATTCTTCCAATTGATACTAGATGCTAAAAAACATGCATTACTCATTTTGTTTCTCCTCCTAGATGTTTTCATATTAATGGAAACCATTCTACTCCTATTATCTAACCTAGGATTATATTAGATTCCATGATCCATGCTATTTTAACATGATAACATAGGGTAATCCATCATGAAGTTTAAAGTATAAGTCGTCATAATGTTCCTCTTCATACCCCTCTAGCTAACCAATATAAATAACATGATATCATTTAGAAACTTAAGAATACACTAATTAAAATATCTATGTTATAATTTCTCCATAAGATCAATTTATAAAGATATCCTTCATGTGGATTTATAGGGAAAAAATTTCAAAGTGATGTAGAACCACCTTATGTTGTTTCTATAATTAATACTTTGTAATGGGTAGAGGAAATTATCTCTTTTTAGAAAGAGGATGCACCTCATAAACATATTATGGATTAACACCTCCATTATATATTCAAGTATGTGTTTAAAACTAGGTAGTCTAATGAGTCTTAGTGGATAATGAATTAGGAATTAAATTTGTAATATATATTTTTAAATACTCGGTATAGCAAAAAAGGATCCCACTTATTCATAAATGAATATTTGGGGATTTGACAACATACCTTGGAAAGTGTTAGGAAAAATTACATTGAATATAAATGTGGGTCCTCAAATAATAGCAATAGTGTGAAAGATTATGCCCAATGATTTTAACTATAATATTTTTTTGGGAAAACCATGGATTGATTATATAAATGCAATACCCTCTAATTTAAATACATGTATCAAATTTGGTTAAAATGTGTGTGTGTGTGTGTGTGTGTGTGTGTGTGTGTGTGTGTGTGTGTGTGTGTGTGTGTGTGTGTGTGTGTGTGTGTGTGTGTGTGTGTGTGTGTGTGTGTGTGTGTGTGTGTGTGTGTGTGTGTGTGTGTGTGTGTGTGTGTGTGTGTGTGTGTGTGTGTGTGTGTGTGTGTGTGTGTGTCCTCTAGATAAAGAACCTTTTAATAATTAGGCAATGACTAAGGCTATGGACCATTACATACCTCACATGTAACCATCACTTTAGGAGTGTGGATATCATATTTCACACAATGATATGCCAATACAAAAATTTATTTTAGCTACTCTTTCATCACCATAAAAAAATTTAGAGAAATATGGTTTTAGCCTAAAATATTTATAAAATTTGGGATACATAAGACAAGGATTAGGAAAACTGCACAAGGCATTATCCATCCCATTACTGCATTTACTCATAAAGGAAGACAAAGCCTAGGATATGTTGATGATTAAACAATCAATAAAGAAAGTAAATCCAAGAAATATAGTATTTATATGCACTTATTTAGATCAAAACCTAATCCTATGTAAGAGGTTTATAATGTATCAATACTAAAGTTATTACACCCTAACCTCATTTATGATACATTTTCCCCATATATTTAGACATTAGATGAGTTATTTAATGATGAGTCTCTATTGGAATACTTAGGGGAATATGAATATCTCCCTTCATTTTATCATAAAAATAGGTTTCTCACACAACATATGCTCATGATTATTTCATAAAAAGTGAAAAGTCAAATATTGATGTCCTAGTAGATGGTCTCGATACAATTTCCACTAAACCATATGTGGAAGATAAATTGACATTAATAAATTAAGAAACAATTGAATTTAATTATGGAATAGACAGAGATATAAGACCAATACTCCTTGATTCCATGTTCAAGGATGATAAAAGAAAATATTTTATACAATTATTACATGATTGACCTGAATCATTCTCTTGGGACTATTCATATTTTCTAGGGATTGACCCTATAATTGCAATGCATAATATAATACTTTACCTAAAGGCAAATCTAGTTAAGTAAAAAATTAGAAATATGCACCCAAAAGTAGATTTACTAGTTAAGGATAAAATTCAATTATTATTGGATTCAGGGTTTATTAGACCCATAGATTAATCCAAATGGATTTTTAATACAATAACAATTTCGAAGCCTAATAGACAAATTAGATGTTGTATAGACTACATAAACAAATAGAGCTTGTCCCAAGGATGAATTTCCACTACAAAATATTATGATCATAGATTTTATAGCTATTTATGAAATATTATCATTCATGTCCATGGTTTCACCGGCTATAATCAAATTAAGATTAATAATAAATATTAAGATAAAACCACATTTACTACACCATGTGGAACATTCTATTTTAGTCGTGCTTTTTAGATTAATGATTGTAGGAGCTATTCATTGAAGGTTTATGATACATATATTCATGATTTTATAAATAAAACTATAAAAAAATTATGTTGATGACTTGATTTTAAAATATAAACATTGACATGATAACACTATAGAGTTAATTCAAATATTCAAATGCTTATAAAAAATACAATGTACACTTAAATCCAAAAAATTCATAGTTGGTGTATCTTCAATAAAAAATTTATCCTATATCATATCTCAGATAGGAATTCAATTAGACATAATAAGGTAAAATATATTGTATACATGCCATCAAAAAAATGATTGCAATGATTACAATGTTTTTAGGAAGGATTAAAATAATAACAAAATTTGTAGCTCAGTTTGCCGATAAGACAATATTTCATGTGATTAATAAAAAGATATAAATGTTTGAATGGGATGCCAATTTTCAAAATAGTCTTTTATGTAATAAAAGAGTATCTACGTAGTCTACCTACTCTCATGAATCAAACATCTAATATGCCTTTACTATTATACATGTATGCTATAGATCATGCCTTATGGGCTTTATTAGAATAATATGATGATCATCATAGATAATGTTGACCAAATTTTCACCCCAAGTCAAAATTGGTCAACCCATCTAGTTTAAAATTTTCATAGGGTTGAAAAAACTTGTATTAGTCTTTTCATGGTATTAAATGGTCTTGACTAGTTTCATATGGTCATATTTGTCCTTGTCTAGCCTTGTTCAAAGTTTAATCTCATGTGTACTTGTCTAGTATTAGGGGTCATTTACAAGGTTTTGGTATTGTAAATAATGGTCAAAGGTTTTATATATTTATATTAATTATAAATTTTCATTAATGTGTTTTTAAGGTGACAATATCATGTATTAATATTTCATCATGTTCTTATGTGTTGAATTGTCATTTCAGTCAACTTTTGGCCTATTTAGAGGAGTTATACGTACTATATTCAAATTAAAAATTTGAATAAGTTTAATAAATTTACCTAATTTCAAATAATGATTAGTAATGGTCATATACTAACAAACCTTTAGGTTCAATGCTTAAAATGAGCAAAATGACACTTTACAAGCACTTTTGGGAACTTTTACGACCTTGAAAGATCATATTTCAGTTAGAAAGATTTTTATAATATCCCTTGGAATTCCTTAAATTATTTTAAATATTTGGATCAAGTTTTAGGTTGAATATATACTTTACACATTCTCTCTCCTCCATCATTGCCTTCACAAGCTTAGAAAGGCAAAATTTAAGTGGATGGTACAGATAAGAGAGAGAGACTTAAGAGCTAAAAATTTAGAAATTGCTAGGGGTCCTAATAATATTGAAATTAGTGTCATTGTTTTGTGTATTCATGTCCAATACTTTATAAATAATCTCTAAGAGTGACAGTAGGCCACTATGCCTTCTCCATCCAAGTACAGATTGATTTTGCTTTTGTTTATCCACTTCAAAATTTAATGGAGAAGAATGGTTTTGAGTTTTATTTTTAGAGGTAAAATATCTCATTTCCATGTGGGCTTAATCAGCCAATTAAATTCCATGAAGTGTCTTTAGTAAAAGGAAAATTATCTTGGTTGTGTGGGCATATCATTCTGCTACAAGTTTGTCTTAGTTTGTTTGTGATATTTGTCATCTTCATATGTTAGAAATGCTTCATCATTCATGAAAAATCCCTCAAATTCATATAATTCATTTTCTATTCCACTGAGATGTGATTCTTGTCCATAGTCTTCAAGTATCTTGGTCTTTGGAAACATTGTAAATGTATGAATAGTCCTCTCCATGTTTGATTGCCAATTTGGTTCAAATATCAATGATAAATCATAGTAAAAGGTTAAAAGACATAATTTTACCATTGGAATTATGGGATAATGAATATAATAGTCCAAGTATACTCTAAAATAAGTGTCATAAAGTGTTTCAATCATACATAGGCCTGCAAGCCTACAAGTAGACATTCATGAGTCCAAGTATATGTTGGAGGTGTCTGGAAAACATTGAAATTTACATTTAAGTCTTTGACACTCATTCAAATTTGATTGATTCCATTGAATATTACCAACAATGTATGAGTACATAAGAGACTGTAACTATCAACACATAGAATTTGGATAAGTTGATTGTGTATACAGACTAGATAGGCAAGTTGAAGAAGATATAATACTCAATTATAGGGAATAATTTTATGGAAAGGGAGATAAGAGATATATCATAAGTTGATACAACACTAGAATTTTAAATGGGTCTAAGGACTCAACAATCTCTCTAAACAGCCTATGCAAGCAAAAGAGACCTATAGGCCCTAGGCCTGTAAGTCTTCATTTTGGATTCAAACCAACTAACCAAAGTAAATTCAAATCAAGGATCATAACTCAATGTATATGAGGTATATTTCACAAAATATTAGAGATAGCTAGACCATTTTCAAGTCAAGACATGGTTAAAAAGACAAAGTTCATAAGCCTAGCATGCCTACATAGGTCTATATAAGGAATTGATAAGGCAAAATTTGTAAAATATCATTAATTAACCAAGGTACCTTTTGAATAAGTGAGATAAAACCTCCATGAATATTTAATACTTCAAGGTGTCAGGGTGGAGTTGAGAAAGCCAAGCTCAAGACTTAATTTTCAAACTATTTCTTAGTAGTCACCTACAATCATCTTTAAGATGAGCTTGAAACATATGCATGGTTATCTTGAAGGTACAATGTCATTAAAAAGTGACAAGATTTTCAAATAATTTTATTAATTTCTTCATAGGATGTATAAGTTATTTACCTTGTATATTGATTTGGATAAATATCTTAAAGCCTTAGGGTTGTAGACCAATCCCAAATGAATGCTTGCAGGTTTGTTAGAGAGATCAACCCAGCTTAAAGTTAAAGAGGGAAGGTAGAGTATGTATAAAAATATTCTAAAATCCAAAAGGATTTCAAACATGATAAAATCATTGAGATGACCATGGATTGAAAATTGAAGACTTTGAAACTAAAATGCAGACAAGACTCTAAAATAACCACCTAAAATTATGGTATATGCAAGCAAAGTGTGGAATTTTTTAAAGGTGTCAAAGTTTCAAAAGAGTTTTAGGTCCTTAATAATATATAAATAATTCATTTGGATTCTAAATTACTTATGGTGGAGACCTAAAACCCCTAGAATGCAGTCAAATCATCCTAATAAGCATCTATATGTTACTAGGAAGAGGTAGGTTAGTTCCAAGCCTGAGTAAGGAATAGAAGTATAGGAAAATATCTGAGTTATAACTCAAGTGAATAAAAAATTAAATAGTTTCATTTTAATTAAGAAATAAACATGACTAAGATGACTATACATAGAGACCTAAACCCTCTATACATAGTCAACAAGATCACACACAGGCCTGCTTTCTTGATTGAGTAATGATCACTTCTCCAAAGTAAAGAGAGGAAGTTTGAGGAAAGCAAATCCATTAGAAATGGTTTAATATTTCAATTAATACCTCATTTATATCCTTAGACCTAATGACAAGGATATAAATGAGGATAAGTTTTGTTTAGGTCTAACAAGCCAAAGACCAAACATGTAGACCATAGGTACAGTCATGAACAATGGTGGCATGTTAAGAGTGAAGTGATTATTTTAATATTGTGAGGTTCATTTAAAATAATATACATTTAAATATCATCCATGGATAGGGGAAATTAATAAAATTATATTTGATCTCTCAATACCATCTCGAGCTCCTCCAATGGGTGACTACAATCCAAAACATAATTTCTCTACTTGATGAAGCCATGATATTATACATGGAGATAATTAACCTTAAGAGATGATAATTAGGTTTCTACACCTCATTTGAGTCATCATATGTTTATTTAAGTCTCTGATATACATGAACAATATCTAAGACCAAAAACCCCTCTCCAATGGCTTGCTTGCAACCTAAGAGTCAACTTCTCACACTCAAAACTTTCATGAGTTTTTGCATGGGACCCAGTGGTGTTCAGAGGTGATGGAGGAGTCCCATAAATAAAATATTTTGGAATTAAGAATTAGAAATATTATATGTTATTTATGAACAATCATTAATAACCTAAGGCACTCTAAACCCTCCTAAAACCCTAATAGTGACCAATCAAGATAAATGGACTTTTAAAGCACATGTAATGACCTAGTTTGATTATGAAACCTCTTAGATTTATTAAGGAATCCAATTATATCCTCCATTATTATTTTTAATATACTTATAATTATATGGACTATAATAAATGTACTATTTTGAATTATTTTTGGTGTTTTGAAAGGGTTTTGAGTAAAGGGAAACTTGGAAACAATTAGAGGGGGTCACCTGAAATGTATTTCATATTTTAAATCCAAAAAATCTACACAATATATATTTTAAGTGTTCAAACAAAGATCATTTTCTAAGACAATCTCAAACAGGCCTAAAATGAGATTGGGTGGCAAGGCCATTTCATGGTTCTCAGACTTCCATAGGGTCTTAGGGCCTCAAATTTGACATGGAGGTTGATGATGGTCTAGGTAAAGTGAATCACACACTTTTAGGTGATTTCACATGTGTGGGAGAGGTATAGAGCATAAAAATAGGATTGGAGGCTTAATTGAGGCCTAATTGAGGAGAGAAAAAGGAAGAAAATATCACATCCTAATTTTTCTCTAAGCTAAATAATATGTTTAATCTATGTATTATTATGATTAATTAGTTTATTAACTAATATTTGATTAATCTTGTGACATATGTTTATTATGGGATAGTTTGTGTTGCTTACTTTGCATAATTATATATTATGGGTTAATGATAATTTTATATTTTATACTTTATGATGATGTTTGATTAGTTATATAGTGTTATTTTATGGATATAATGATGTTTTAGGCTAACAACCTTCATTGGCATGAGGTGGATGCAAGATAGATTCTTCCCTTAGATCGTGATGGAGGGAGAGCATCATCAAAGAAAGTGGTCTAGATGGAGATGTTGGGGGATGATAGAGAATGAATCTGGAAACCCTTACACACACCACTTAATATATTATGTTTCATAATTAATTGTTTGATATGGATAGTGTAGCATGTTTTGTGTGTTTTTTATTTAGGTGATTTTTAATATATTTTCTAGTATAATCTTGATTTCTATTGATGATCATATTGATTGTTTGAATGATTTCATTGATTTTGTGATTTTACGTAGCTCATCTTATTTGGCTACATGAGTTAAATTTTTTATGTTTACTAATATCACTACCTTATTATGTATGGATAAATAGTATAACATTATGATGTTGTGATAGATTCTAATATCGTTACTTGATCTATAAGTTTTAGATAATAATAATTAAAGATTATTATTATGGTATTATATTATAATATCGAATGATAAAAGCATTATTTTTAAAAGATATTATATTTAATTAAATGTTTAATTTAAGTATTTATATTCATAGTATATAAATGGATATATTAATGTTAATTATTTAATGATTTTATAAATCATTGTAATTGTTATGAATGTTTGTGGATAACATTCAACATAAAAATCTAGTCTAAATATACCTAGTTGAATTGCCAAGTTAAATTAACATTATTGTGTTTAGTTGTTTCATGGGAATACATTAGTCATCAACTATTTGATAGTCTTGCATAGAATAATATATAGGGATAATGAGATTTATGTGATTTAGATGGTCGATGATGGTTTGTTTGAATCATTACCATGTGGAATTGATAAAGGAATATAAAATGATTAATTAGGGATTAGAGAGAAGTATTGAGATGATCAGGTTACTAATCATCTATTGACTTTAGTTAAGAAATGTTTGGGGGAAAATTATGGGGTTTTTTGTGTTTGCATATAGGTAGACTATGAGTTAGTTAAGCTATCTGAGAATGCATAATTTTGAATGAGTTTTATAAGCCATTAATTATGGATAAGTGGAAGATGAGGATGTTGATGGAAAGAGAATAAAAAAATATAGTGGGGTTGTGAATGATGCAAAACTCATGACATAGTGAGAGGATAAGATAGAAGGTAGAGAAGAGGAAAACAAGTGTAAATAAGAACGAATCAACTCAGCTTTTTTTTACATACATATATTTTACCAGGTTAGTTATGTAATTCAAATACCTATGTGTGATAATTTTTATGAATGGGGTTTCAAATTACTTTGGGTTACTAGTTATTTAATTGTTTATAGATTTGGAATTTTGAGAGGGTTGTATATAGGGCCCTATGGAGGGCTCATCCTCCATAGAACCCTATATCTAACCCAGGGTAACCTGGGAAGGTTAGGAGTGGAATAGTAGGTCTTGGCCATGATATAAATAGTTTTTTTAACTATGTCCTATCCTTCCTTATCAATTCAAAAATCACTATTTAAAATGGGGAATTACTCTGTTGGGTATATATATAATTCAAGTTGAGCTATTTATCTTGAACCAAGTTGTTATATATTCATACTTTTTGGGTTAATATTGTGGGTTTTTATGGATAATATACATAAATATATATATACCTAAGTATATATTTAATTAAATCCAATTATATATAATTATGTATATTCGTGTGTGTGTGTGTGTGTGTGTGTGTGTGTGTGTGTGTGTGTGTGTGTGTGTGTGTGTGTGTGTGTGTGTGTGTGTGTGTGTGTGTTGTGTGTGTGTGTACACTCACATTTAAAGTTTTTAAATTCATTATACAAATATATATCTATGTGGGTGTGTGTGTATCACACATACATATATACATACACACACACACACATGTATATACACATATAGATATATATTTGTATGATGAATTGACAAACTTTAAATGTGTGTGTGTGTGTGTGTGTGTGTGTGTGTGTGTGTGTGTGTGTGTGTGTGTGTGTGTGTGTGTGTGTGTGTGTGTGTGTGTGTGTGTGTGTGTGTGTGTGTAATTGTCACATCCGTATTCAACTATCAAACTATTATATGTGACAATATATATATAAATATATATATATATATATATATATATATATATATATATATATATATATATATATATATATATTTGATAGTCACACTTAATGAGTGACTATGTATATTACATTTTAAATGTGAAGTTGTTATTTGGACTAGGAATAAGTTATGTTTTAAATCCTAAGCTAGATTGTGAAATCTTGTATTATTTATAATGGATTATATGCAAAATTGGGATCTTTTCTATGTAGTCACTTGTGTAACCCAAATGCAAGTAGATGAATAATATGACTATAGGTTTTTATGCTTTGATTGATGAAGGTATTTAAATTATTAATATGTTAAAGGATTTAAGGAAAATTCAATTATATATTATGATTAAAAACTTTGCATTCAATTGTGTATTTTGATATTATATAGTCAAAATGTGTACGAGTTTGCATAGTCCATAGGGGGACCGGGTAAATGGGTTCAATAGTATGAATTGACTTTTTTTTTGGCTAAGTCTAAGCTATAATATAGCATACCTGATTAGGGTAATAGGTTTTGTGTTATAGTTTTTATATTCGGCTAAAACTGAGTTGTTATAAACAATACCCGAATTGAGTATTTGACTGTGTTGTTGGTTCTTTTATTAAACCATACTTGAGTTGGGTAAAAATGACTATGTTCATTTATTTGCTCATTTTAACTATATTTTAATGGAAAATTTAAATTATTGATTGGATTTAAATGGTTAAATATTTTTTATAATAAAAAAACTAAGTTTGATTTATTGAATTTTGTGTGTTTATTTATCATGGGTATATGAATTTCTTGGTTTAATGAAAAATGTTATGGGGCATTTGTTTATGAACTAACTATATATTTTGTGTATACAATATACTCTAATGCAAATGATATGGGATTTCATCTTATTAGTATATTATATAAAAGAAGTGTGTAAAATTTATTTGTATGTATGAATTAATATATTAATACATATAGCTATGAAATAATTGTTATTATTTTAACAATGAATAATAGATGTTTATCTATATTGGGTTAGTATAAATGCATTAGAATGTTTAGATTTAAAGTATTCAATGTTTTTAAGATTTTAAATACAAAACATAATTGTATGTTATGGACTAACTATTGTTATATGTGGAATATGAACAATTTATTTAGCTAGGGTTATAATATAATTTCATGGAAAAATAATAGTATAAGTTACTTAGTGATTAAAACAACTGATGGTCTAGATAATCATTACCTAGATGGTAAGTTATATTGAGGATTGTTTTTGGATTATATTTTTTATTTGTAATAAACTAGAAGTATGGATTCATTTCACTTCATTTGATGGACTAAATGAATGCTTATCATATTTTTGTACTTAGCATAATTATGATTAGCTAAAGTGAAATATTAAGAATTAATCCATTGTTTTTTAATATTATTATTTATTTTACCAATACCGTATTCATGACCCTAATTAAGCAATGGATAGATTCCATTGGTTTAATTAGCACTATCAATGCAAGCTAAGGTGTAATCTGATCAAGTGGTGTGTATGAATTTGACTGATCGAAGAGATCATTTATTATAGAAAACTTTGGCCAAATTAATTTTCGATAAACATTGTCATTTCATATGTTGATATAGTTTTCATATTTATACAATATCATATTAGAATGGATTTTTTTATGGTACACATTATGTATTAGATATCTTTGACATAAAGTTTTGGTTTGTTACTCTAGATTCCTACACCATCATTATCTACCCATCCATGAAGGGAGGTCCATCCCCTTATTTGGGAGATATTGTTAGGGATATATGATCAATGGTTAGTGTGTAAAAGTGCTCGAATGATGCTCTCCTTCCTAGCTAGAGTATTGTACTTGAGACTACACTTGAGATTACATATTGATACTTGAGTCATGGAGGATTTGATCAGAGGACATTTGTATCATGTTAAAACATTTAATGTATTTTATGTATTACTAAAAACTATAATAATTATTCATTTTACTTCTATAGCAGTGGCTATAATATTGTATTAGTTGTGGTTAAATTTATACTATTTCATTTATGTTAAAATGCAATATTTATGGCTATTTAATACTTTTCATGATTTCTATATCTTCTCATAGTGATCCTTAGCTAAGTGTACTAGTTATAACCTTGATGATTAACTAAATTAATATAGTTAGTTAAATATCACTACTCAAAAATTTTCATGGTGAAATCTATATGTTGAATATGTGTATTTAATTTTTTTTTAATTATTGAAATATTCTCATAAAACCCAGTGAGGTTGTTACATTGTGGTATCAACGCTGAGGCTCAAACTATAGGACTTAATGTGTCTACTAACATAAACTTATTATCCTAATAAATAAAAATAATAATGGTGTGCACTATACCAAGAGGTGAGGGCACTTCCAATACCAAACCCCTTTTTGATGCAAATCAATTTGCAATTGATCAAGCTGTGAAGTTGGATTTAATTCTTGTAACCATGCAAGAGACTAGGGACTGAATCATGGCCATATAGAAGGAAGTGCATGGCTATGAAGAGGAAAATTCTCAAAAAAACTTGAAGACCATCCTAATGACTAGAAACATCTTGAAGAGTAAAGGCATGAGGAGGTGCCACAAGATATGAGATTTTGAGTAGTTGTAGAGTTAGCACATGACATGAAAAAGGTGAATCCACCTAATTTTGATGAAACTATATTGAAAGATGGTGTTGAAGCATGGATAATAAAAATGGATAAGTATTTTGATATTTAGAATTATTCTAAAGTCATAAAAGTAGTATGGGGATCTTATCATCTTGATGGTGAAACGGTGACTTTGTGGGCAAAAAAGAAGCTTGAGATGAAGATCGACTTAACCACCACCACTTGGGAAATTTTTATGACACTATTTATGTCATTATGGCTTCTAAAACTATACTTCAACCAAAAGCTTATGGATTTCCATAATATTAAGCAAAGGAATTTTTTGATGAATGAATACTTGAAGCAATTCACCACTATTATTAAGTATGTACCTCAGTATCTTGGAAATGAGAGGTTCAAAATCAAGAAATTCATCATGGGATTGAAACCCCAAATAGTCTATAAGTGGATCTGCATGGTCCATCTACCATGGATTAGGTTTTTGAGAAGGTGGTCAAGCAAGAATAGAAACTAAAATCTCTTGCCCAAGTTAGAGATAATTTCAAAAATAAATTTGGAAGTTTTAAACCAAAATTCAAGAAGAACTAGAATAAAAGGAGAAAATATTCCAAGGTTCAGTTCAAGAATCATAACACCAAGTTCAATAGTTATTTAGGGAACATGAAATCTATTAATAGTTTCAATGGAAACCAACTGACTAAGAAGAAAGGACCAATTAGAGGGTGGAGGTGACCATTTTACTCAAGAATGTCTTCAAAAAAAATATAATAGCAAGGGTTTAGCTTCTCAGTAAGGTAAATTTTAGCAATGGATTCATGCAACTATTGATAATCGATAAGCTGAGTATAAATATTTTCCCATTAAACTATCAGATATTTTGTTTAATCATCTAGTTTCAATTTTAATTGAAATGAGAGATATAAAAAAATTCATTGCTCCTAGAATGCTTAGTAAATTGTCTATAAATGCTAGAGTAATGGAAAATGCATGGTTGGGACAATATGGGAATGAGTCAAAGGTCAAAGTTGACAAGTGTCTAGTCAAAGTAGAGATTAAGTTGCCTGAGTTCACTATGGTAGTAGATCTTTATGCAGCACCATTCAGATCATATGATGTGATCCTAGGATTCAATTAGCTTTCAAAGCATAAATCCAAGGTTGACTATTTTTTGAATAAGGTTGAGTGTCAAGATGATTTCAAAAATTAAACACAACTTTAGGGTGAGAAAAGGGATTTGAAACTGAGGTAGATTTCTATAATTTAACTCAAGAAAACTCAAAGGAAGGGATGCCAAAAATTTATCAGTAATATAAATGAGATGGAAGAATCCAAGGAACCATCTATCAAAGATTATCCTTTTCTAAGAAATTTCCATGACTTGTTTCTGAAAGAATTACTAGGATTGCCACCTAAGCATGAGTTTAATTTCTTGATTAATATCATACCTAGATTGAAACGACAGTATATAAGGCACCATACATAATGACAACCACTTAATCGGTTGAGTTAAAGGAACAACTTTAGGAGTTGTTTTCAAAAGGTCTAATTTGACTGAGTGTGTCACCATAGGGTGCTCCAATTGTCTTCATTAAGAAGAATGATGGCACTCTTTGCCTATGCATAGACTACAAGATGTTGAATAAGATAATGATCAAGAATAGTTATCTGTTGCCATGCATTGATGATCTCTTTAATCAAATACAAGGATAAATAATATTTTCTAAGATTGATATTAGTGTAGGGTGTCACTAGTTGAGGATCCATGAAGAGGATATTCCAAAAACAATGTTCAATACTTGTTATGGGCACTACAAATTTATAGTGTTACCATTTAGATTAATGTATTCTCTAGTAACATTTATGAATCTTATGAATAGTGTGATCAGAGATTACCTAGATCACTTTGTTTTGGTATTTCTTGATTACATATTCATTTAATCCAAGGATGAGGAAGAACACTTGCAACATCTGGAATTGGTTTTGTAATGGTTTTATAAGTATACATTATATGTAAAGTTGTCTAAGTGTGTATTTTTATAAAATGAAGTGTAGTATCTAGGACATATTATCTCCGTGGATGGTATTTCAATAGATCTAGCAAAGATAAGAGCTATTATGGAGTGGCCAACACCAAAAAATGTGTATGAGGTAAGGATTTTCATGGGATTAGTGGGATATTATAGGAAATTCATTCCAAATTTCTCTAAGATAGCTAATCTAATTACCTCTCTTTAACGTAATAATTAGAGTTTCATCTGGTTAGATAAGTGTGAGGTAGCCTTTCAAGAGTTGAAAAGGAGGATTACTTCAACACCAGTGTTAAGATTTCCCAATTTTATGGTCAATTTTCAATGATCAACGATGCCTCAATGGATGGACTTGGAGGATTTCTTATGCAGGATGGTTTAGTGGTAGCCTATGAGTATAGTAAAATAAAGCCATATGAGGTGAATTAATCCCCTCATGACCTATAACTTATGGTAATTGTGCATGCTTTAAAATTTTAGAGGTACTGTTTTTTGGGAAAACTATATGAGCTCAAGACTAATAAATTGGGACTCAAGTACATATTCACCCAATCAAATTTGAATGCTTTCCAAAGACAATAGCTAGATTTCTTCTTTGATTATGATTTCAATATTAACTATATTAAAGGGAAGGATATCAGAGTATATAATTCTCTAATCTATATAAGATACATAGCAATTGTGACTACTATCAGGAGTAATTTCATAGATCAAGTGATCAAATTATCTCCAGGAGATAAATTTGATCGTTGATCTATGAAAGTACTCCTGATAGTAGTCATAATTAATATGTATCTTATATAGATTAGAGCATTATATACTTTGATATCCTTTCCTTTGATATAATTAATATTGAAATCATAATCAAAAAAGAAATCTAACCATTGTCTTTAGAAAGCATTAAAATTTAGTTGGGTGAATATGTACTTGAGTCCCAATTTATTAGTCTTGAGCTCATACAATTTTCCCAACAAATAGTAATTATGACTACTATCAGGAGTAATTTCATAGATCAAGTGATCAAATTATCTCCAGGAGATAAATTTGATCACTTGATCTATGAAAGTACTCTTGATAGTAGTCATAATTAATATGTATCTTATATAGATTAGAGCATTATATACTCTGTTATCCTTTCCTTTGATATAGTTAATATTGAAATCATAATCAAAAAATAAATCTAACCATTGTCTTTGGAAAGAATTCAAATTTGGTTGGGTGAATATGTACTTGAGTCCCAATTAATTAGTCTTGAGCTCATACAGTTTTCCCAACAAATAGTAATTGTGACTACTATCAGGAGTACTTTCATAGATCAAGTGATCAAATTATCTCCAGGAGATAAATTATATGATTAGGTTAGGAAAGCATTGTTTGAGAATGCTTAGAATCCTAAGTTTAAGGGATTTAAAATAGATAATGATGGTATTTTATGGTAAAATAGTAGGATGTATGTACTAGATAGAGAGAACATGAGGAGCATAGTGCTAAAGGAATTACACAATTCCCAATATTTAGGACATTCAGGAGTAACCAAGCTCATTATTGAGCTTAGAACACTATTTTTGGAAAGGAATCAAGAGAGATGTAATAGATTTTGTGTCTAATTATTTGAAATGTCAACATGTGAAAGTTGAACATGTGCATCTAGATATATTATTGTATCCATATGACATGCCAAAATGGAAGTGGCAAGTGATCAGTATGGAATTTGTCTAAGGATTTTTGTTATCACATAAAAAACATGATATGATCTTGTTAGTAGTTGATAAACTAACAAAGGTATCTCACTTCATATTTGGTGATTTGAATTTTGATGCACCTACTCTTAAAAATATATTCATGAAGGAGGTGTATCAGTTGCATGGTTTTTTAGAGAATATCATTTTAAATTAAGATTCAAGGATGACTTCTAGGTTTTGGTTGACTCTGAATTCAACTCTAGGTACTTAGTTGAACTTCAACACTACTTATCACCCCAAAATTGATGGATAGATAGAGTTAGTTAATCATATTTAGAAGATCTCCTTTATATGTATTACATGGACCAAAAATATAAGTAGGAAGATTACCTTCCATTGGTTGAGTTTGATTATAACAACTCATACCAATCAACATTAAAGATGGCTCTATTTAAGGCATTCTACAGAAGGTGTAGAACATTAATCAGTTGAGACAAGTTGGAAGATAGATTAGTGTTTGGACCTAAAATTATTTTAAAAATAGAAGAACAAGTTAGAAAAATCAAGCAGAGGTTGGTCGAGGCTAGTGATAGATAAAAAAAGTTATGCTGATATGAAGAGAATAACTAGGCAATTTTCTATTGGTAATAAAGTGTTTCTATAGGTTAAGCCTCAGAAAATATCAATTAAATTTGGGAAGTCAGCAAAACTTTCATTGGGATATGTGGGACCTTTCAAGGTTTTGGAAGTCATTAAACTTATAGCATATAGGCTTGTATTTCCACCAGATCTAGATCTCTTACATAATGTCTTCTATATATCTTATCGTAAAAAGTATATAGTTAATCCTTCACATGTGTTGGATTGTAATGCTTTGCAAATTATAGATCCTATGATGGTCATGGAAAACCAATCAAAGCATTTGAAACTCACAAACTTCATTTGCATAATACATAAATATCACAATGCAAGGTCTTGTGGGACCAATACTCTGAAGATAGTGCCACTTGGGACGATTATGATGAGTTTTATAGGCTATATCCATATTTTTTTGCTTGATTTGTTACTACATATTATATTATTTTTTATTGAACAATATTTTAAACTCATAACTTATGTTTGAATAAATTTCATTGGGATGATAACCAACTCTAAGGGGGAAGGATGTCACATCCTAATTTCTCTCTAAGATAAATAATTTATTTAATTTGTGGATTATTGTGATTAGTTATTTGATTAACTAATATTTGATTAAGTTTGCTAGCATATATTGATTATGGGATAGTTTTTGTTGCTTAATTTACATGATTAGATGTTATGAGTTAGCAGTACTTTTATAGTCTATACTTATGATCATGTTTGATTAATTATACAACATACTTTTATAGATATAATAATGTTTCAGGCTAACTACCTTAATTGGCATGAGGTGGATGTAGGATAGATTATTCCCTTAAATCATGATGGAGGGAGAGCATCATTAGAGAGGGTGGTCTAAATGCATATGTTGGGGGATGACATAGAATGAATTTATAAACCTTTGCACACACCACTTAATATATCATGTTTCGTAATTAATTGTTTGATATGGATAGAATAGCATGTTTTGTGTATTTTTCATTTAGGTTATTATTAATATGCTTTCTGGTATAATCTTCATTTTTGTTAATGATCACATTGATTTTTTGAGTGATTTCACCAATTTTATGATCTTAGGTAGCTCATCTTGTTTGGATAAAAATTTGTTTATGTTTACTAATATCACTTCCTTATTATGTATGGTAGAATAGTAAAACATTATGATGTTTTGATGGATTCCATAATCATTACTCAATTTATAATTTTTAGATAATAATAATTAAATATTATTATTATGATATTATATTATAATGTCAAATGATAAAATCATTATTTTTAAAAGATATTTTATTTAATTAACTATTGGATTTAAGGATTTATATTCATAATATATAAAAGGATATATCAATGTCAATTATTTAATGATTTTAGAAGTCATTGTAATTGTTATGAATATTTGTGGATAGCATTCAATGTAAAACTCTAGTCTAAATATACCTAGTTGAATTACCAAATTAAATAATCATTATTGTGTTTGGTTGTTGCATGGGAATACTTGAATCATCGACTTATTGATGGTCTTGCATGGAATAAGACATAGAGATTATAAGACTTATGTGATTTAGATGGTCGACAATGGTTTGTTTAAATCATTATCATGTAAATTTGATAAAGGAATATAAATTGATTAATTAGGGATTGGAGAAAAGCATCAATATGATGTGGTTACTAATCACTTGTTGACTTCAATTAAGCAGCATTTGGGAGAAAATTATGGGGTTTGATATGTTTGCATGGAGGTAGACTATGAGTTTTTAAGCTATCTAGGCATGCATAATTTTCAACAAGTTTTATTTGTCATTAATGATGGAGAAGTGTAAGGTAAGGAGGTTGATGGGAAGAGAAAAAAAGAGGATATTGGGGATTTAAATGACACATGACTCATGACCTATTGAAAAGAGAATACATAAGGTGGAGAAGAGGAAAATAAGTGTAAAGAAGAAGGAATTGGCTTGGATTTTGGCCAATTTTATTTGACATACATATGTTTTACCAGGTTGGTTATGTAATTCAAATATCTATGTGTGATACTTCTTATGAATGGGTTTTCAAATTACTTTGGTTTATTGGTTATTCAATAGGTTATAGATTTTGAATTTTGAGAGGGTTGTATATAAGGCCCTATGGAGGGCTCAACTTCCTTAGAATCATATATCCAATCTAAGGTAACCTGGGAAGGTTGGGAGTGGAACAATAAGTCTTGTCCATGATATAAATAGTCTTTTTTAACTTTGTCTTATCTTTCCTTAGAAATTAAAAAATCACTATTCAAAATGGGGAATTACTTTGTTGGGTATATATATATATATATATAATTTGGCTTGAGCTATTTGCCTTGAACTAGGTTGTTATATATTCTTTTGGGTATTTTTAAACATATAATAAATAATGTTTATTTGTATGATTAATCAACTGTTAAACCATTCATACTTTTTGGGTTAAGATTATGGGTTTTCAAGGATAATGAATATATATACTTGAGTATATATTTAGTTAAATCCAATTTTATATAATTATGTATACTCGTGTGTGTGTGTGTGTGTGTGTGTGTGTGTGTGTGTGTGTGTGTGTGTGTGTGTGTGTGTGTGTGTGTGTGATGAATTATCAAACTATTATATGTGATAATACACACACACACACACACACACACACACACACACACACACACACACACACACACACACACACACACATATTTGTATTCAATAGTCAAAATTTATGAGTGACTATGTATATTACATTTTAAATATTAATTTATTTGGATTGGGCATAAGTTATATATTAAACCCTAAGTCAGATTGTAAAATCTTGTATTAATCATAATGGATCATATAAGGAATTGGGATCTTTTCTGCGTAGTCACTTGTGTAACTCAGATGTGGGTAGATGAATAATATGACTTTAGGGTTTTGTGATTTGCTTGATGAAGGTATTTATACTATTAAACTATTAAAGGATTTAATTCAGTGAATTATACATTATGATTAAAAACATTCCATTCAACTATGTATTTTGATATTATATAATCAAACTATCTGTGAGTTTGCATAGTCCATAAGGGGACTAGGTAAATGGGTTCAATGGTATAATTTACCTTATTTTATTAGGCTAATTCTAAGATATAATACAACATACCTGAGTAGGGTAATAGGTTGTGTTATAATTTTTATATTTAGCCAAAACTGAGTTGTTATAAATGATACCCAAGTTGAGTATTTGATTATGTGTTGTTGCTTGTTTTATTAAATTATACCTGAGTTGGTTTAAAATGACTTTGTTAATTTATTTACTCATTTGAACTTTATTTTAATGGAAAGCTTGAATGATTTATAGGATTTAAATGGTTAAATAGTTTTGATAAAAAAAATGTAATAAATAAATTTGATTTATTGAATTATGTGTGTTTATTTGTCATGGGCTTATGAATTTCTTAGTTTAATGGAAAAGGTTATGGGGCCTTTGTTTATGAAGAAAATGTATACTTTGGGTCTTATAATATACTCTAATTTGAATGATAGTGGATGTCATCTTAGTATTATATTGTATAAATGAAGTATGTACAATGTATTTGTATGTATGAATTAATACATAAATATATATTAATAAATATAGCTATGAAATAATTTTTATTATTATAACAATGAATAATATATGCCTCTTTATATTGGGTAGTATAAAAGCATTAGAATGTTTAAATTCAAAGAATTCAATGTATTTATAAGTTTAAATACATAACATAATTGTATATTATGGATTGGTTGTTGTTATACCTAGAATACGAACAATTTATTTAGCCAGAATTATAATATTATTTAGTGGATAAATAATATTATAAGTTACTTAGTGGTTAAAGTAACTGATGATCTAGATAATCATTATCTAGATGGTATGTTATATTGAAGACTATTTTTGGATTCTTTTTATTATTTTTAATAAACTAGATGTATGGATTCATTTCACTTCATTTGATGGACTAAAGGAATGTTTGTGATATTTCTATACTTAACATAATTATGATTAGCTAAAGTGAAATATTAATAATGAATACATTTTTTTTATTATTATTATATATTTTACCGAATCTCATATTCATGACCCTAAATCAGTAGTGGATAGATTGCACTAGATTAATTAGTGTCATCAATGCAAGATAAGGTGTAATATGATCAAGTGGTGTGTATGAATTTGATTGATCCTAAAGATTATTTATTATTGAAAACTTTGGCCAAAGTAATGTTAGATAAACATTATCATTTCATATGTTGATATAGTTCTCATATTTATGTGATATCTGTAGAAACCCCTATTTCCCTGAATTCTGAAACTAAATATTTTTTTGGACGTTTTTGTATATTTTGATTTTTTTTTGTGATTTTGTATGAATAAAATAAAAGTGTGATTTTTCAAGATAAATTCAAATAAATAAATAAATAGCAATATAATCTCTTATCTAGCTAATCAATGATATTGTTATTCTTCCAGATGATTATAATATAAAGTCTCTGTCATGCATATAAAAATAATATAAAATATTGTTCAAAAACCTGATAAATAAGCTTTTCTCTAGTTTTTGTTTCAAAACATAGTCGCCAACATCGTTTATACTACCATGGTCAGTCGGATAATACTGCCGACACTGCCGATGTCGATATGTGGTCGGCCGATATTGGTCTTTGTCAGTCTCTGAGCTATCGATGTTGGTCCCTACACTGCCGATGTCAATCTCTACACTCCTTGTGGCCTGTGACTACTGAAACATGCCTTTTTTTGAAACTGTATGGCCTAGTACAAAATTGTATGGATTCCGTACAGCAACAATAAAAATTGTACGACCTATATGCTGGACGCCTGATCTCAAGAAATATTATGCTAATATTGAAGATCTTTATCTGGATGATTTCTAGAGATAAACCTTGATGAAATAAATACCTGTGAATCTCTGTGATAACCTCTGTGTAAAGTTATTTCTCTAACTGGCAATAGATCAACTGATATCTCACAACCTCTGAATTGCACACACTGAAGATTGCACATTCTCTAATGCAAATAGAATACTGGAACCCTTAGCTCAATCTTCTATGAAAATACTTAGCAAATTTTTGTCTTAAACATGAATGGAATGGCACACCCTCCAATGAGAAACCCTTATATCCTCTAAAAGGTGTGCTTTCCCTAATTAGGGTTTCATAATTAAGAATTAGGGTTTCCTTCTCTTTTAATTTTTCCATAGTCTAAAGACACAATTTTAATTATAAAAATATAATTAAAATGGCCCCCTTCATAATGAGCACCCCCTTGGCCCAAAACACCTAAGTCATAATTATGCCAAATAATTAATATTTAATTAAATCAATTAAATATTAATATCTCCCTTGATACATATCTGATTCTCGATCCGTCTGAAGCTAGTGAACAAGGAAGTGATTCCACACATGAACATACCAAAATAGGGGTGCTCTACTAAGTGTCAAATATCCCTAAAAAATAGGAACTCAGGCAAATAGTGTTTGAAAGAGCCTGAATGAAAGCCAACTGGAAAAATTTTGATAGTCAAAGCCAAGCCAAGCTCCATCATGACCCCCTATCCATCCTATCAGCCTACAAGGGTTGCAATAATAGGCTAATCATTAGCTCTGAGAGATGTCAACTAGAAAGGGGACATGATAGTCTGCCCCTTCTAAAATTGCTTGTCCCCAAGCAATCACTGAACACTAAACTAATCAATCCACCTGGATCCCAAATGTAGTCATGATCTATACTATTGTCAATCAACTCAAGCTCCTGCAATATCCTCTAAAATATAACCAAGAGGAATCCATAATCAAACTAGTGAATACAACTCAACCAAACTCCAAAATTGCCACTACCATAGGCAAGAACCCATGAGAAACAAACTCTCAAAATATCATAACCCAAGTAGAATGGATAAATTAGACTACCAAAATCACAAATACCATATACACATTACACCATGCTATGCAGAAGGCACACTCCAACTCTGCAACAACTCCTAAATGGAACTATGCCAAGTGCAGAGAATCCACACACTATACCTCTACTATAATCAACATATCTCTACAGATCACCAATGACGGTCTCATCACCCAAACTCTTATGCATCATTGATAATGAAGAGACATCACATGCTAGATAGCAATGACACAAACCAAATATACTTGCCATCAACTCCTGCTCTAAGTCATGCACCAACGAGCTATCAACCCTAGCACCTATCACCATGCCATGTCTATCACAACTCTCATCCCATGGTGTCAAACCATCCCATAACTAATGACAAGCACTTATAGTGTAATGTCAATAAAATACGCCACTCTCAATTAGTGGCTTAGATTATAATCTAGAAGAAACTAACTGCAACTGATCACTAACCAAGCCTGAACTAACTACTACGAAGACACCTCCAAAGGAGTAGTATCACAAATAGGAACCAAACCAACTAATGGCTCACCAACATCACAATTGATCCCTGATACAACCTCACTAGACCCCATCCCATCAGTAGTAGAGACCATCACCATATCAGGCTAACTACCATGCTCAACTGTAGCATCCAACTCAACTAAATATAACTTCAGTGGAAACAAACCAGATAGGCCAATACTAGCATCAAGGATAGATATATGCTCATCTCCACTGTCTCTAATGATCTCAACTATGGACATCCTCAAGTCACTAGATACCACACCCTGTACTGTATAGACTCCGATAAAGACTGAAGTCACTCTAACTCCATGGTCACCTCAGCCAAATGAAATTGTGACTCCTCGAAAGCCAACTATGTACTCTCAAGAATCTCAAAAGTCACCTCGAGCTACTGAGTAAGCTCACTCACCTTATCTTCCTTGACCAATAATACATCATATGTTATACTACCCCACTCCCTAAGATAATCTCTATCAGCTACCAACCGCATATAATCCTGTCTCAAAATTTAGATAGCCTCCCATAAAGAGTGGATCTCTATCAAGGAAAAATAACTACCTCCCTACTCATCACTAGTAGGATAACCCCACCCATAAACTGCTAACAACTAACGAGCAGCATCAAAATGCTCACAAGCAATAGCAATGTCTCACTCACTAACTTTTAGCTGACTAGACACATGATTGTGCTGGCTGGTCGAACTCCTATACTCTACCCCTAGCAAATTGTCCAAAGGAGTAACCTCAGAATAGCTATCATCTATAATACTACCATCCAAATTTGGCAGACCAACTGTTGAACTTGTATCATCAAATAGAGTGACTAAAACATCCACATAAACCTCCATATCAAAGGAACCTGCTGAAGAGACTAAGTCCTCAACACTATCCACAACATCCTCCTGGGTGTCATCTACAATAATCAGATCCTGGGACTCTTCTATAGACTCTATCATATCTAAGATATCATCAACCCATTCCAACATGAATGGTTCACTAGATATTTGAACAATGCCCAACACAGGTGTATAAAAACTAATTCCAGCATCAGACAAGCTGCTGGCATGGATGAGAACTACACTTGGTAAACTAATAATTAAGTCCATGATAGTACAATAGATACTACTACCAAATAATGATAGATATCTCTGGTCAAAACAATCCCAAGTACTAAGATAAGGATCCCAACATCCAATCCATGAATGGAAATCAACTAGCCACTCAAGTAAACTCCTCACCTGAGTAATGTGAACAATACCAACTGACTTCATGCACCTGTCTCTTATACCCACTACAATCTCTAAATCTAGAGTGTGAATGCTAGACATACTCATATCATCATCAACATGTGACGTGACTGTAACTCTTTTGTGTCTCTCCATGTTGGAGAGATTGACCTTTTATTTTATGTTTTGAAGATGTTGTCTCGCCTTGATAGCCACTAATCTAGCTTCCTTAGACCTTTGTGACCACATATCACATAAATTTTGTGTACTTTCCACATCCTTCCAAATCTGATATTCATGATGTGAAGGTGAAGTAGCAATATGATCATCCAAAAAATCCATACCATTACTATCCATTTCATTAGCATGCTTTATGCTGGCCTCTAATGTAGAAGTCTCAAGTGAAGCTTCTTGCAAAGATGATATAGATAACTCATTCCCCATGGCTGCCCTCATATCCTCTTGTTTCTCCTTCTTTTTGTTTTGTGATGTGGACCCTTTAAAAATGGATGCCATATACCGTGCTAATTTGTCTTCGATTCTAGGGTGTGAAAGCAATTCATTCATCCTCCTCTGGTTTTCAACCAACTTGTTCAAACTTTGTTTAAGCTTCTCCATATTCTTGTCCCACTACTTCTGTGTACTTGAAGTAACCATGATTAATTAGTTGATTCAATAACCAATCTACCCAATAGGATGGCAGGACAAGCTCTGACACCACTGTAGAAACCCTTATTTCCCTGAATTTTAAAACTGAATATTTTTTTGGATGTTTTTGTATATTTTGATTTTTTTTTTTGATTTTGTATGAATAAAATAAAAGTGTGATTGTGCAAGATAAATTAAAATAAATAAATAGTAGTATAATCTCTTATCTGGCTAATCAATGATCTTGTTATTCTTCCAGATGATTACAATATAAAGTCTCTATCATGCATATAAAAATAATATAAAATATTTTTCAAAAACCTGATAAATAAGCTTTTCTCTGGTTCTTTCAAAACATAGTCACTGATGTTAGTTATACTACCGTGGTCAGTCAGATAATACTATTGACACTACCGATGTCAGTATGTGGTTGGTTGATGTCAGTCTCTATCAGTCTCTGAGCTACTGATGTCAGTCCCTGCGCTACCGATGTCAGTCTTTACGCTCCCTGCGGCTTGTGACTGCTGAAACACACCTTTTTCTAAAATTGTATGGCCTAGTACAAAATCATATAGATTCTATACAATAGCAGTAAAAACTATATGGCCTATATGCTGGATGCCTAATCTCAAGAAATATTACGCTAATACTGAAGATCTTTATCTGGATGATTTCTAGACAAAAACCCTGATGAAATAAATACTTGTGAATCTCTGTGATAACCTCTATGGGAAGTTATCTCTCTAACTAGTAATAGATCAGCTGATATCTCACAACCTCTAAATTGCACACACTAAAGATTACACGTTCTCCAATGAAAATAAAATATTGGAACCCTTGGCTCAGTCTTCTCTAAAAATACTTAGCAAAATTTTGTCTTTAACATGAATGGAATGGCACACCCTCCAATGAGAAACCCTTATATCCTCTAAAAGGTGTGCTTTCCCTAATTAGGGTTTCATAATTAAGAATTAGGCTTTCCTTCTCTTTTAATTTTTCCATAGTCTAAAGACACAATTTTAATTATAAAAATATAATTAAAATGGCCCCCTTCATAATGAGCGCCCCCTTGGCCCAAAATGCCTAAGTCATAATTATGCCAAATAATTAATATTTAATTAAATCAATTAAATATTAATATCTCCCTCGACACATATCTTATTCTCGATCCATCTAAAGCTGGTGAATAAGGAAGTGATTTTGCACATAACCATACCAAAATAGGGGTGCTCTGTTGAGTGACAAATATCCCTAAAAAATAGGAACTCAGGCAAACAATGTTTGAAAGAGCCTGAACGAAAGCCAACTGGAAAAATTCTGATAGTCGAAGCCAAGCCAAGCTCCATCATGACCCCCTATCCATCCTATCAGCCTACGAGGGTCACAATAATAGGCTAATCATCAAATCTGAGAGATGTCAACTGGAAAGGGGACATGACAATATCATATTAGAATAGATTTTTTTATGGTATATATTATGTATTGTATATCTTTGATACACATGTTCTGGTTTGTTACGTTGGATTCCCACACTATCAGTATCTACCCATTTGTGAAGGGAGGGTCATCCCCTTATTTGGTAGGTATTGTAGGGGTTCTATGGTCCATGGTTGGTTTGGAAAATCACTCAAATGATTTTATCCCTCCCAATTGGATTACTATACTAGAGACTACACTTGAGATTACATTTTGATACTTGAATCATGGAGACTCATCTCAGAGGAGCTTTGTATCATCTTTTATCATTTGAAATATTTTATGTATTTTTGAAAATTATAATAATTATTCATTTTACTTCTATAGTATTGGCTATAATATTGTATCATATGTGGCTAAATTTGTATTATTTCATTTATGTTGAGATGTAGTATTTATAGTTATTCAGTATTGTTCATGATTTCTATATCTTTTCCTCATGATCATCATTTAAGTGGATTAATTATAACCTTGATGTTTAAATAAATTAATATAGTTAGTTAAATATAACTATTTATAATTTATCATGGTGAAATTTATATATTGAGTATGTGTATTTAATTTTAAAAAATAATTATTGTAATATTCTAATAAAACCCTATGGGATTGTTACAGAAAAAATAGACTTATACTCAAAATTTGAACATGAAATTTGACATGAAGTTTTAAGGCCATACTAAGTCCTAAAATATTCCCTTATTTTATCAATAACCTCCTTATATTCTTCTACACAATGAGGTTTATAAGTTTTTAGGGCTACAAGGAAAATAGGCCTAATGAGAGCTTGAAGAGAAAAATGGAGTCTTGGGAGTTTTTCCAAGAACTAAAATGGTTTTTTGAAAATTTTATAGTAAATTTAAATTCCATACATGGAGATGGTGTGCCTTGGAAAATATGAACTCAAGTTTTGAGCCACTTGGACAAAGCTAGGCATGAGAAATAAGGAGATTCAAGACACCTAGGCATGTGAATATTGAAAGGTCATATCAAAAGAGTTTATTAATGAATAATATGTGTTAAATTAGAGGTTTTAAAGTTTTTCATGGAAAATTTATGATTGAGAAGTCCATTTTTCACTCTCCTTATGCAAATAAGGGTAGTTTTCAATAAGATGATCAAGGTGTAAAGCCAAGTTCTAACTCCTATGCCACTTCGAGGATGGATTATCTTTAGAAAAGAGACACATGTATTTGGAATTATATTTAGAAATGTTATATAAATCCTTTCTTTTTTAACTCATGGTGTACACTTGGCAATCACCTTCTACTATGCCCCTCTCTCTTCTCAATTCTCTATATAAGCAACCACTTTTGGCTTTGTAAAGGATCCACATTTGGTATGGCAAAGCCCTGATAGTTTGAGTATTGAATTTTTATTTAAATAAAATATTTCAAGCTAGTTTTAAGTTATCAACTTCTTGTCTAAGTGTGTGAAGTAGTTCATGTTTGAATGGCAAGTGATAGTTATATCCCCTTGTGTTCATTTCACTCTCTCATGCTTTGTGTAAGTAGTTTACCTTCTAATAGGTCTCATGAAGTGTATTTAGTTGTTTTATGTCTCTTCAAGTGTAATTAAAATTACTAGTGTCTATAATTAGACCTTTTATTCATAGACATTGATAAATTCATGGCATCTTACCATCATTTTAAAACACTTTTGTTAGAGAAAACTTGGGTGTTGAGATCAGTTTTATAAATTGCATTTCATAGAGAAAGTTCATGGTAGTCTTGTGGAGTTAATAATGGTGAATCATCTCTGTTATGTTAGTGTTAATATCTTATATCCATTTCCCTTCAAATCAATTAGATTAGTGGTTAGTTGTAGGTGTAGTACAAGGGATCTAGACCTTTAATATAGAAACTCATCTATCCTATAGGTCACCCACAACTTGAGAAATGTTTCCATGTTACATAAAATTGAAGGAGGCTATAGTATACCTCATTTAGGGTGAAATTTTATTTATAAAATATAACACATAATTTATTATATCATTCATATACTAATATACAATAAAATAAATTATAATGCTATGTAGAATTTATTTCTAGCCCATGTTTTTGCATCACAAAAACTTTAATAATATATGCTTAAAATAAGATGAATCTCATAACAAAGGTGTATGCACTAAATAATTTCATTTCAAAACTACATTTATCAATACATATATATAAATTATTAATTATACTTATGGAGTTTGACGTAAAATTAATTTTTAAAAAATTGTCAAAGGATAGGTCATTGCAGATCAACTAGGTGAAGGCTACAAGATTACAATACCTTTTTATTACTAATTGGGTTGGGTAATCATTTTTGAGTATCAATGATAACACATAGTACTATAGATAAATCTCATTAAATAAAATATCATTTTACACATAATAAATCACATTTAATATAAGATAATACATTAATACAAATTCAAATAAATAGATTAACAAATTAACCATTACAAACATGAGATATCAAATGAACAAAATTTCAATGTAAAAATTAAAACCATATGAGATAATTAAAATCATTTTATTAAAATTAATAAACTCATCATATATACTTAGAAAAAAATTTACAATGTAATTAAAATTAATTAATAATTGGGGTAACATCTTTTAATGCATATGAATCATCATGATCACTACATATACTAGCCCTAGAAGTAAAGGCTTTTCTATCTCATGTATACCTACATGACTAAGATCTATATTATCTCAAGTGGTCCTAATAATATCCTAAGTGTACTATAGTTTTCACATGTTTCACCTATAGAGTACTATATCAAGATAACATATCCCTCAATATATTGTTGTTGCACTTAGGTGTGACCACTATTCATTTATATAGATCTGATTATAAATCATCTTACTCACCCATAATTATAATAAAATAGGTGGTAATAATAAAACCAAGATCAAAAAAGGTGAATGTACCACAATTTGATCCATCCTCCCAATCAATTTGTTGCTAACTATGTCAAAAATAAAGTCACATCAAAGTCCAAACAAATGCATCTACCATAGTGGTCCAATACTAATTATCTACATCATAAACATCTAACATACACAAGATATTAGTAGTTTATAAGTAAGAATCAAAAACTCAATAATAAATACATAAGTATAAATATATACTCATGTGAATCTATAGAAAAAACTATAGCATCACCTGAAGTTGGTTGAGGAGTAGCCTAACCTGCTCCCAATCTCCTCCACATCTTCCATCTTGTCCTCCCTAAGCTAGGGCACACTAAATAAGTCTACTACAATCAAAAAGAGGAGAGGCCATTTTTAAACTATCCAACACTAATTTTATATTAAAGTACATCCTATGTCATCCATATATACATCCATAATCAAAATATCCATATCTCTCATAGGAAAAGGTGATATATTTACTCTACTTAGCCTCAACCTATCACCTACATAATGAGATAACATCATGGTTTGTGTCCAAGGGTATGAGGCTCTCAGTGTATCATGTTAGATCCCAAATTATTATGTCACTCTCTCAAATTAAAACATCTCCACAACACTAGGAAATCAATCATTGATCCACACACTGACATGAATGTGATGTAAATCCACTACATCCTCAAGACACCTACCGTAGTCACTGCATAGCCTCCACACTATAATAGTAATTATGAGCCTATTAATAATCATATGATACTCCATCATTCTCAAACATTGAGGCCTCTCTAGAACCCACTTCTCTAAAAAAATATGTGGGTGGACTCAACCACCAAAATGTCCTCCAATAAGTCAAATAATAGTGATATTTTCATTTACCCAAACATGTCGTAAAGTCACAATGTCAAGACCTCTATCATGGTCCTCCAATGTGATATTGTATAAATTTATATATAAATGGCCCATCATGGTGTGCCCTCATGAATATTTCATGCCCTTCTCATTAATCAAACACACACATTCATACATCAAATAGGATATGGAAACAACACTATCATCCACAGTAACAAATGAAGTAAGAAAATAACATATAAATTTTTGCAATTTTGAAACATCCAATGTAATAATATACATATGAAGCATAGTATAATCATGTGTTTTATACTCATCATCATAGGCACAGCTAGTAATATGCATGTGTGTGCATGAAGAACATATCCCCACCCTACTATGGCATGCACTATATCTCTTTCACCAACTATAGGTAATAATAGTATTTTACTTACATCCTCCAACATCATAGTCATTTCCCTTGAAGGGAGCCAAAATTTTCATGTATCAAGATTCTACCTCTTGGGTAAGATGGTCATCAAATGCATATCATTTGAGATATGCCCTAATGGGTTAGACATTGAAGAATAAATTTATGAACTATCTACCAACCTATATCATCTAATCCAAATTATATCATATTCTTTATTTGACAACCATATCAAAACCTATGGCATGTAAGTCCCTCCATAAACACACATAAATGAAAACAATGTCAGATACAATCAAATTAAATACAAATAAATGCACAAAATAGTAAGTAAAAATTAGTAAAATTATAAGGTCATAACTAACTAGATATAGTCACTATAAATTGGCATTATTGTTAGAATATGTTTGTTTCATTAGTTACTACACTCAAAATAGAGGATAATTCCATTAGACACTTGACAATACTGACCTCCATGGGTCATCACTAAAATATTTATAAAATGGATAAAAACTACCTAAAATTACTAAAATAAAAAATTCAAAAAAAATCAAAACTCAAAATTTGCATCAAAAGAGCAAAAACATTATACATACTAGGTCTTCAAACTATTGGTCATGTCAGTCATTTTTCAAGTGATCAAAATGATGAGGAAACCCAGATCAATGGCATTATAATATATTAAATTTTAAAATTACTATCAATAATGTGTAAATGAATTAATTTTCTAAAAACTCAACCTATTTATTTGAGTTGACTTTTCAAATATACATTATACCATGTTTAGTTTCTAAATTAATACATGTGAACCTTTCACTCATAATATCTCAAAAATCATGTATCTAAATCATTCTCCATTAGTTGTGTTAGAACACATGCAACATTTATTTTTCATGGTAACATTTACAATACTATCAATGATAATATATAATATACCATTTTTTTGTGAATGATCTCCTTCCACAAAAATGTTTCCCTAATTTTTCAAAATGGGGATAAATTTTTACTCTAGATACATGCCATTACCTTAGGAAATTACTCTATATTAACCAATAAACAAATTTATCAAAATATATTATATTTATATGTCAAGTCATTTAAAATATAAAATACAGTGATAAATCCATAAAGTGATATTTCAAATAACTAATTCATAAAATTCTAAAAATGATCAACCTTACCTAATTACATATATATTTCAATATGGGTGATTTGACAGTCAAATCTCTCACATTGAAAGGGGGAATATGATGTGATTATTAAAAAATATCATATTTTTAGAGATTGCCACAATAAAAATGAGTCATATTATCATATTTTGGCACATTAAACATGACTTAGATTATCATATTTTGGCACATTACACATGACTAAGATCATCATATTTTACCACATTGCACATGATTCAAATTATAAAATTTTATCACATTACACATGATTCATATTTTCAAAGTTGTAACATTACATATGATTCATGATGATTCAAATATAAGATGGTTTATTTACACACATTTTCCATACTTACATGTTATCTTATGATTCAACCTTTATATATTGTTGTCACATGCCTATAGGAACCTTATTATCTATTTAAAACTTATTAAATATCCTACATAAACATATTTAGACTCTCAATTTAATTTCCTTGTACACAGGTTGGTTTTACCAATTATGATCAGTATTTCCAATCGATAATGACATGTGCTAGTTGAAACTAACTTGCTCCCAAAAACAAATATTTTATAAAATCGAACCCATCCTTAGGGTTTTCACATAATACTAGCATGTCAATAGTGCAATGAATTATTTAGTTTGATCCATATATAAAAAAATCAAGGTCTCATTCAATATGGACTTGGAACTTATTTGTTATATATCTATACATTATTGTACATTATAAAAATCTTCCCTATTTTTCCTAGTTTTCATACCTATCATAAGGAGTAGTCACAAGCCAAGTCTAAAGCACTCAAAATCTAAGTTGAAATCAAGTGTTATCAAGTACCAAATCCAAAAATTAGTTGCATGCTCATAGTGAAGGAACATAATTTCATAATCAAATTATGTGGGAGAACTACATATGGTTATATTTCCATCCTTGGAGATAGGCAATAGTCAATCATCAGGTTGGGATGATTGCGATCAATGTAGCTCATTACACTTCCCCCTTTTTTCTAGTTTATAACCTTCATAAGCACATCTAGGGTTTTAATTTAAAGTATGCTAATTTATATATATACACATGTCATTAGGGTTCAAGATCATAAACATAAATCAATAAAATAAAGTAATGAGTCACCATACTATCAATATGACCTACTTTCGCATAGGTTAGTATAAACCATCATGTCAGTATCAACTAGTGATACTACCTTGATCATGTAGAAACAACCCAGTGAAGATAGTGAATCAATTTCATAATCAAATAAACCATAAACTTATTCATCCATGATTTCCACTTATAAAATATAATAATAGTCATATAATTACCTAAAAAATCTAAGTATCATCATATCTTTATTACTTTATATATTTAACATATGCCACTTATAAAATTAAAAGTATCATCTATCTTTTAGATTCATATGTATGCTTGAATTCCATATTTATTGATCTAAATTATATTTAAAAGTTTTATCTTAATTATATTAATGACCCATTAATCCAAATTTTGGAAAAAAAACATGTTGGTGAACTCATACACATATCAAATAAGGCAAATCCATAAATTTTCCCTTTCAGTTTCATTTTTTAGGGTTTTTTAATTTTAAACATGTTTCTTACTTATCTATGCTCCCTTTGATTTTATGGGTTATCCTTATTTTTAATATTATATGGTTTTGTATGATTTAAATTCCCAAATACCCTCAAAACCCTAACCATTCTTTTATGGATTTTTCTACCATCCTTTCCACCTCTCTTTAATATGGTACTAGTTATTTTCCATCCACTAAGATATATGCTTCTACTATGCCAAATGGTAAATGAAATCTCAAGAATAACCATCATATGAACAATACTATATCTAACATGATTTTTCAAGGACATATACAATCCCTTAAAAAGGATGTTGAATACTTAACACTAAGGTTCAAACACTTGGTATAAATTTTTTTTTTAAACCAATTTAACCCAACATGGTTTTGCATTGAGATATTTACAAAATTAGTATACACAAGACAAGAATCAGAGAAACATATGCATGGTATTATTAACCCCATTCAAGCATATATTAATAAAGTATAATGGTGTATTAGGTAAAAAGTAGGTTTATAAATAAATAAGTTAACCACACTAATTTCATAAAAGTAACAAGATAATCTTAGATTGACTTTCTTGACACATATATGTCCAAAACTCTACAAGATTACTCTATTCAGGATATGGACATCAAATGAGAATTAAATAATAATTCATGTATCAACTATACATTATACCAATATGATTAAATATTTATTCAAGTTATAATATCATGCAAACTTATCAAACAAGTTGTTTTTAATGCTAAATATATCTATTTTACATGCATTAGGGGTTGATATCTAATAGTTAATTGTAGAAGTTTACATCATTATTAAACTAAATCAAGGACTATGGTCACAAATTGGCAAAAAATTAATGAAATTAATACTTGTTTCAAATAAGTTACATTCCTTTTTTCAATTCATGGTTTGTGATACACATTACAACCTATTTTTTGGATAATATTGGATACATATTATGAATGCAATACCATTTTCCTTACACATGTATGTTACTTTTACACATTGGGGACGTATATATACTTGTTGAGAAAATAATGGTAATTTCAAGTACCATATTCAATAAATATATATAATAGTACATGTAAAATAAATAAAAGATATATCCAAACTATATCATGACATATTAGGCAATCTAACATGACAACTCCAATAAATAGGATTTTTTCATGATTTTCATTGACTTCTCATGTAATAATAAATAAGTTACTATAATTTAGTATTATTACATGTTTTTCTCCACAAAATATTGATATGAATATGTCTATACCAAATAATTATTATAGTAATACATATTGTGATTATCATTGAATTATCAAGAATTCAACAAATAAATGTTACAAATTGAGAAATAAAATATAAGATCTTATTGACAACAATAGTTTTATCTTTGGACACCTTTAGGAAAATTAAGATCACAAATGGAAAACAACCAAAACTTAGAACATATCATGATCACTAAGAATAGGAAACATATCTATGAGCAACTCATGCATGCTAATAATAGAGAATATCATATAGCACATACTCATATTATAGATCCAAATTTAGAATATGATATACATAAAAAGGCATTAAAGAGATATGATATATAAAATGAGACATTATTATCACAAGATATAGGACTTCCACATGATTTATTTTAGTGTAGAAATTGCACACATTATTGTACATAATGTTTCATTATTATTGATATTATTCAAAATTATCCTTCTACCTTGTACATACACTATCACATCAACCATTATTCTATACCTTGGCTTTATTGAAATTTTACTTAGGCCTTTTCATGATTATCCCAATCTAAACAACCTAAAAATAGTGATCCTATATTTATTTATATTTCATGGCATCCTCTGTGTTTATTAAAGCAAATTTTCTTTTCCCTCTCAATCAATGGTAATCTAGGTCACAATCAACTGTCATCATTGTCTACTTATCAAAATTGACCCTTAACATTTTTCACATTTATCCCCATTTTGTAGACAATAAATCCATAATATCCACAAAAATTTGATTAATCTCATAGAAACATAATATCTAGAATAATATCATCTAAATACAAAGGTATTTATGATTGATATTGAATGAAGAGTCTTATTTCCACTAAGTCTTTAAACTCTTTAAATATGTTGAAAGATTGATCCTTTGTCTTTAAATAGTATACCCATATTTTGCATGAGTAGTCATCAAAAAAGAGTTCAAACTATTGAAACCCATGGTGACTAGGTCTCATGGTTCTACATAGATTGGTATGCACCAAATTTAATTGTCCAAAATCTCTAAAGGTACATTATCCAAATTATTATCTATGTTATTTACCTACTATAAAACTAGGGTAGATATCTATATTATTTTTTAGTAGAGGACATCCTCTCACCATATTATTATGGTTGAGTATAACTAGGTATCAAAAACTCACATGCCCATATCTTTGATGCCATAAATTAGATAAGTCTAAATCATTTGTAACAAGTGCCTAATGTTTATACTAAACAAAGTCAAGTTGGAACATTATCCGAACTATAAATTCTTGTGAAATATTTTTTTATTTTTTTACTTATCTCTAATGAGGCACATCTTTTTATCATCTTTGCAATAAGAAACAACCTTTACATTATGCTTATGAAATTGATTGACAGAGATGAGATTCTTAGTAAGTCATGGGACATAAAGGAAATTATATATTTTTCATTCATTTTATCCAAGTGGTAAGGATATGTTATCAGTGCATTGGATGTGATAGGATGTATCATCACCTAAAGAGACAAGATTTCTATGGGGTGTCTCATTCAAACTATAGAACCAATCTTTTCTTCTATTCATGTGTAAAGTTTCACTAGAATCAACATACTAAATATAACTTTGTGAATTCAATTCTTTATGATATTATGTATTATATAGGAAATCCTAATTTAATCATTGTTCTTCTTATTCGGTAATGTTGCCTTATTGATGTTGTTTATTTCTCTATATTCCTTTATCTGACCTTGCCCTTTGTTCTTTTGGGATGATTTTTTGTTAGTGGGATTATTTTTACTATATGAGTCCTATTTTTATGCATTATACCAGAAATATTTTAGGTCATGACCTTTTCCATCAAAAATGACGTAATTTTTTGTTAATTTATTCTCTTGTGAATTTTTTTGATGACCTTACTTCTAGGGTTGTTTAGATGGATTTATGGGCCTCTTCCATTTTTGTTTATGAGAATCAAGAGAATGTTCTTATTATTATTCTACATGCATGTACTTTTCATGTTGCAATATTTTGACCAACTTTTGAAATTTTAGTTTCTGAGGTGTGGCATTAAAGGTAGTCACAAAAAAATTGTAAGTGGGTGGTAGTGCTCTGAATGTAATTGGTAAAAGAGAGTAATATGTCCCTTGCTTTCCCAATGATTGAAGTGAGGTTCTTAGGTTTGTAATACATCTTACAAAAGCCTCTAATTTTTCACCTAAATTCAATTTGAGAGAGTGAAGTTGAATATATAGGTGGAGAATTTTTCTTTCATTTTTGGCCTAATATATTATTTGGAGTTTATCCTAAGCTTCCTTATCTATTTTAGCCTCATGGATATGTGGTTTTACCTTATATGATACCCTAAACATAATAATCATCTTTCCTTCTAGTTTACTTTATCAAATTTATGTTGTTAATTAGCATGCAAATGCATGTTGGGTGGATGTGCAACTAACAATGGGCCAAATGTCCTCAAATTCCATATTTTTTTATCTTGGTTTTCCATATAACCTAGTTGTCACCACATAGATGCTACGAGTCTGTCAGAAAAAAATTGGATCATTTTCAGCCATTTTGAACAAGATGAAAAAAAGATATGGATTGGTTTTTTATGACTCCAACAGGTTCCCTTTTTTATTTATTATCAGTCTAATATACCAAACCTCTCTATATACTTTTTCTTCATATATACTCATTAGTACATGGAAAAATATCATCCTTTATACATACCCAATGGTAGATGAAAGAGACATTTATGTACATGAGAGGATATTAGTATTTGGTACCAAGATAATATGTGAAAAGGATTCATTTGATCAATGGTACATTCTTATATATAATTATGCATATTTGGACATAACTATCCTATATACTTGGAATTTATATCTATCATGATTTATGCATAATGATCATGTTGAATGGGGAATGGAGGGATGGTTTAATGAAAAAATTTGTGTACCTTATCTCTCCCTTATTATTTATAGGGATGAATCCAAGATATCATTGTGATAATCATATTATGATGTGGATGTAATATATAAAACATAATGGCATAACCCATAAAATAATACATAAGCTATACTAATACTAAGAGTTTCTATTGAGATTTAAATTGTCATTTTATGTTTTTATATTCACATTATTTGTTTGAAATTTGTAATTTGCAATGTGCAAAACACAAAATTGTAGTGGAAATAAAAATAATATCCCCCTCATCCCACACCCCCTAATTTTTAGCAAAAAAAATTCCCCCTTTATTTACAATTTTTTTTTTAAATATATAGTAAAAGAAACTTTTAATAAAAAATAGTCTTTAAGTGAATTAGGAGGAGCCAACCCCTTGACCTCCCTCTACTTTTATCACTTTAGTAAAGTTTTTTAAACTAATTAGGATCTAAAACCTATTATAATTATATTTATGGGATGTGTTATTCAAATTTTAATTGATAATACATTTAAAATAAAAAAGAGACCACACCTTGCTAATAAAATCCTTAAGAATATTGTGGAGTATGTGTCAAAAATGTAGGTGGTAAGCAGTGTGGATAGGCAGGATCAATTCTCCAAGGTGATTACAAACCATTTACATTGAATTTAGTTTTGATCAATGGATATTTCAAACCTAATCAATCCATTCTCAACCATGCATAGGCTGTTTGAAAATCCATAGACTTTGTTTGTTTGGGTATTTTGAAAAAACATACCATTTGATCTTAGAATCATGCATACCTCATAGGCCTTTAAAATTCAAATTAGACTCTATTATAATGGTTGATATAATGTCTAATGCAGCAGATGATATCCAATAAAGAGTTTCACTATTGTATTTATTGACATCCAATGCAAGGTTTGGAAGTCCAGTCAATGCACCTAACTAATGCTCTCTAATGTAGGTCTCAATTCCTAACAAACCAAAATTGATTTAATTCTAAATTAAATCAATGAAAATTCATATAATATTAGTATAATTGGGTACAACTTTAATGGGTTTTATGGTTTGGAGAGAGAGGGTTCCTTGAGGCTCCACCTTTTGTTACCTCTTCTTCAAATGTCCTTCCTTGAAATTTCTATAATACCAAATACTTAGCATTAACATAAATTTTTATTCAACTAACTTAAAAAAATTTACATAACATTATTTATTTAGCATAAATTAATCATATTATACCCTATTAGTTAGGATGAGAAATCCCTAAGAAGTAGGATCATAATAAAACTAATGTAGTAAATAACCTAACTAAGAAACTAACTTATATCCTAAATGTTATCTGAGTTGATTTATAATACAACCACTTCACATTTACATTTAATTAGACTATGGTGAATTAACCACCATATATTATACTAACAAAAATTTCACATATAAGGTTAATTTTGACTTACATCTTATAAAACAAGAATGTGCATTCAGTCCTCCACATCCCTCTCCACCTCCCACATATCTTTGATCCATGATTACAATGGTGGTATCTAATCCATGCTATCACATATAGTGCACATCATGCCTTGACACAATGTGATTATTTATATCTATCCCTTTATTCTATTTTTGGAACCATTTCCACTTGGAATCGCTTTTAAAAATCTTAAATATTCTAAAAATATAAAAAAATGCAAAAATACAAAAAAAATTAAATATTCAAAAAATCCAAAATCAAGACCTTAGCATGACATGTTTTCTAGTTTAAATTATATACATATGTTATTTATCACATGTTTTTTAGATGGTATATTATTTATATACATGTAACTCATGTTATCAGAGTGTTATGTATGATATAAACACTACACATAGACATAAATGTGTTGGTTTTCCCTCTATCTAGTGTCCATATCAATACTAGGGCCATCTTGTTCCATAGGTTTCACTATTATAAGTTATATATTTATATGACCTTAGTACCATGTTGATCTACCTAAATTATTTACACATGCCTTGTTAGTTACTCAATTATGACATAGTGAAACATGATACACAATTAATTTGTGATGTGATATTAATAAATATGGATGGTGTCAACAAGTTCCTTATTCTACGATCCATTATAGTTGTTACTTTTTTTACATGATAGGATACTTTGTGTGTTGACTATTATGTTTGTCCCTTAGCCTTTCTTGATCCAAAAACCTTTATGTCCTTTTTTGTGACATTTTGGTGTCCCCTTGTGTGTGGCCCTTGGCCTTTTTTGTTGTGACATTTTATATCCCTTATATGTGGTCCTCGGCCTATGTGTGACACTAACAATTACACTTGTTAAGCTTGATTAAATTTGGGAGTGTCATGATCTATATCATGTATTATTACTATGTATTATTATTTATTTACACTTTTGTTGTGTACTTCATTGATACAACTATCTATACATGACACTTATAAGCCTTACATTCCATATGTTACATATATGCCTTGATTAACACATATATTCCTATGATTAAATATTATCCAACTGATCAAATTATATTACATAATGTTATATTTACACATGACATGATACAATTAAATATTATTTTGATATGAGTGACTTATAAGATGCATCCCCCATCTCAAAATGGGGGAATTATAGTGGGATTATCATAGAGACATAAGCCTCCATGAAAAAAAAATGAAAGTAGAGTACACATTTTAGAGATTTCAGAGCTATCATATTAGTTTAGATACATGTTATATATTGACTTCCATACATATGCACCCACTTTATACACACTTGATCACAAATTCATATACACTTGGGCGCATATGCACATGGCATCTACAAAAACTTTTACAAGATTACATGTTTTTACATATGCATACATTTAAGATATAGGTTCTCAAATTGTAAAAATATTGTATATAGTTGTTATTAATCCTAGGTGTCTATCTTTTGTCTTATTCAATATGTTTTTCATTCCCATAGGAATAGGAAATGTCAGTTTTGGGAATGTGAAATGAACAACCTTCTTAGCTTATTTTTTTAAATATTTTCTCTCTTCATTTCTTGAATCATGAAAAATAATTTCATTTCCATTATGTATCTGTCCCATCATTGGTATCAAATCAAGATTTAGTTTTTCAATTTCTTTCATTATCTCTCCTTTCATCTAGTTGTACAACCTATTATTTTCTCTTGGGTGAGTGATATAGTCTATTAGTGAGGCATTACAAGTTTTGTCACTTTTGGATGGATCAAATTTTATACCTATATTGCAAGAGATTTATTTGGATATATTTCATTTGTGTGCTATATTGACATCCTCAAGGTCATGTTTTACCAAAATTGTGTATAATTCAATGCATTTTGGCCTTATAATTGAATTTGACCATTTCTATAAGTGTAGAAGTTACTATTGGTAGTGTGATAGCATGGTAGCAAGCTAAAATATGGTTTACAAAGTGACATTTCATCTAGTAGTGGTGCCCATATTGGTAAATTCTCTTGTCATTTTTTGATGTGTTAGTGTCCCCCATAGAAGATATGTTTGGTAATTTTCATGATTCTAGATAGACCTTATCCATTCATAGTTGTTATTTGGTACAAAGCTATTCCATTTTTAGACCTACATTTTATTTTGGTAGTCCCAAATTGTTATGTCAGGCCATTATGTTATGAGCTAAGTATGAAGATCAGATCATATTATTTGTCCATCAACAAAATAAGCTCTGAAATCTTGTGCCATGTAGTAATATTCATTTTACATTGAGGGGTGGCACTGAACATTTTGGAGAAGTGATTTTTTACTTTAAAAATAAGTTGCACTTCTTGGTATTCCAATATTAGAATAAAATAAAATAAAATAAAGATGAGAGGTATAATAATTTTTATGTTTTTTCCATTTAAAAAGACAATTTATTTTAAATGTTGTTTTCAAATTTTGAAAGCATTTGTAGTAAATTTTCATTGAAATTATCATTTACTAATGTTACTCTAAACAAATTTGACAAACAACAACCAAATTTTATAAATATAAGGATAAATAAGGAGAGTTACTCTTTTACCCATTCACTTTTGTTGAAGAAAGTAAATCTAAAAAATCAATAAAAAACAAGTATATTGATGTATAATGTTTTCTTGTTAAGTTGGTGTTAATGATAGGTTAAATCCTTTTCAAATTCTACCTAGGTACCATGTACCACTCTTCTCTTAATACCTTAAATCTTCTTTCATGTATTGTTGACTATATAGAAATGACTAGTTTCTTCCATGCATCGACAGGTATATAGGAAGGGTGGGATATAGAGAGGTTTGGTATATCTGTCTGGTGTTATATAGAAAAGGGGGCCATTTGGGGTGATAATGAACTAATTGAGGTTAAACTCAAAACTCAAACTCAAAACTCAAAATCATACATTCAATCAAATCTATCATTGGCATAACATTAACTGATAAAGATAACTAGTTAGAATGGTCTCAATAAGTAGAGAACACACTCATATTCATTGATCTATGGTTTGATATTTCAAAGGATATTTAGATGTGGAAGAATAAAAAACATAAATCATTTTACTTGATGGGGGCCTTAATTGATGGAGATGTGTTTCATAATATTCAAGGGTGAAATACTCCATTAAAATCATTTCACAAACTAAAGGAACTATATGATTCCCACTTAGAGTTAATTCATTCAGCTGTAGTTGAAGTTGTTCGGCCATGAGTTAAAATATGGTGATGTGATGAGATTGGCTTCAAATATACATGCCATCAAGCATGGTGTAGATGTAATAGGTGTCAAAATTGACATCTATATGACTACATTCATAAAATACCTTCTTCTTAACTATTCACCCTGCTTATAATCTTTATAAGAAAGAAATCAATTGAAGAATCTCACATTTGATCAATTGGTTGAAAAGATGACAGAAAGAGAAAAGGCCTTTGGAAGAAAAACTAAGTCCATAATAGGATAAAGTGTGTTTTATGTTGAATCAAATTCTTCAAAAACATCCAAAAAGGCCATGTCTTCCAAAAATTTATGCAATAATAAGTACAAGGGAAAAGGTATAAAAAATAAAAATTAAGGTGGTCAAAAATAGAATCATAAATAAAACCTCTATTATAAATTGTGTGATATAAAAGGAAGTCATGAAACCTATAAATTCATAACTCCATGGGATCATATTGTAAGAAGAAAGAGGAAAAATCAAAGAAAACAAGAGTTAAACCCTGCACAATTCACTAGTGAATTGTGTTTCTTAATATAGATGATGAAGCAAATACTATCTTACTCAGTTATTCATGGTTTTATGCTTATGTTATTGATATTGTTGCCACTCTGCATATGAATTTTTGAAAAGACTTATTTGAGGAGCTAAGTGAAGAAATTTTTGGTTTAGTATACGTTGTAGATAGATCAACTCTACAACCATAAATAATAGGTACAATATGACTCAAGTGTCTAGGGATTATATATTTCAAACTCTAAAATTTTCTCTACCTTCCTTAATTGAAACAAAGATTATTTTTCCTAGTGCTCATAATTCAACAAGGCCATTCCATTCTATTATATAATGGTGATGTCACCATTAAGATAAAAAGTGGTAAGGTATTTGTCTTGATTAGATATGAGGAAGGCAAACTAATCAAACTCATGAGTGATCCATCAAATTTGAGGAATTGTGCTCATCTCATGGAAGATGAAATATCTCCAAACATGTTATGGCATGTTATATTTTGGCACACTCACTATAACAACATTCATTTATTGTAAAACAATGGTGTTATTGGTATGCCTATATAGCCCGTAAAACTGGATGAAAAGTGTAAAGCATGCATCTTGGCTAAACATGCAAGAGAATCATTCTTGAATTCATAGTGGAAAATTGTCATAAAATTAAAACTAGTTTACTCAAACTTTGGTTCTCTTTCAATCCTCTCCATTGGTGTTTATAAGTACTTTATGTTGTTCATTCATCACTATAACAAGATGACTTAGATATAATTTCTAAATAAAAAATCAAAAGCCTTCAATAGTTTCCAAAAATTTTGAACCATGATTAAAAAAGAATTTCAAACCCATATCGAGACACTTAGGATAGACAATGGTGGTGAATTCACTTAAAATAATTTTGAATCCTATCTTGAGAAAAATGGGATCAAATACCATCTCACACTCCACAACAAAATAGAGTTGTAGAAAGGATGAATAAAACTATGATGAATATGGTTCATGTTATGTTGTATTACAAATGGGTAAATCTGCACTTTTGGGTTGAAGCAACTAAAATAGTAGTATATCTCTGCAACATGTCACCATAAAAAACTCTTGAATCTAAGAATCCATATGAGATGTGGTGTGATGATATTCCTTTAGTGTGACATATTCATATTTTTTGATCCACTTTTTATGCATTGATTTCAAATGAAAAGAGAAATAAGTTAAACCACATGAGTCAAAAATGCATCCACTTGGGATATTTTGAATCCTCCAAGGCATACAGGATATATGATGAGAAAGAGAATACGTTTATTGTCACAAGAGAAGTTATATTTTGTGATACTACAAGGATAAATAACATATTAATTAGTAGTTGAGTCAACTTGATAGGTATACAAAGTTCTATGTATGAAAAGAGAGTTATTTTGATGTTCTAAATAATGAGTGGGGACACATAGTTGGGAATATATAAATTTTCTATTATCTCTTATACATGAGATTGAAATTCCTCTTAAATGAGAGAGTGAAACTTCATCATATAATGAATAGGGGCCACCAAAATAGAGGGTATAAAGTGATATAACTTTAGAGGATGATCTTAAAGCATATGAAAAATAGAAATAGATTCCTAAGTAGGCCACTCAAATCTTGAAAGATGTGAAACCTAATGAATTTGGGAATGTAAGCACTAGAAGTGCACATGTAGTCACATCACATTTAGACAAGTCCTTCAAATAAATTTAAAATTGAATTAAAAAACTCACCTTGAATGATTCTTAAGAAGAATAACTCAATGTTGTGTTTGATTCAAAATCAACATCTTTCAAATAGGTTGGGAAACTTGAATCTTGGATAAAATCAATGAAACATGAGTATAGTGCATTGGTCAATAATGAGACTTGGAAATTGGTTGATCCTCTATATGAATACAAACCAATTGGCTGTAAGTGATTCTATCACAACAAATAAAATTCTAGTGGTTCAGTTGAAAATCACAAAGCAAGACTTATCACAAAGGGATATGTTTAAAAATAAGGAATTGACTACAATGAAATCTTTTCACTTACATCAAAATGGACTGTCATTTAAACTATGTTGGCTTTGGAAACTCACAATGGATGGAAAGTTCACCAAATGGATGTCAAATCTACATTATTATAAGGTGACATCAAGGAAACTATGTACATGACACAACCCAAATGTTTTTCATTAAATAGACAAGATCAAAAGGAGTGTAAATTAGAAAAATCATTGTATGGTTTGAAACAATCCCCTCGAGTATGGTATGACAAACTCGTTGAGCACTTCATGAATATGAACTTCAAACATTTTGAGTTTGAAGATGTAACTCTTTTCATCAAAATAGTTGACAAAATAGGTGAATTCATGGTGGTTTATGTTGATGATTTGCTCATGACAGGGAATAATGAATGGTACACTACAAATTTCAAATTAGAATTGATGAAAATATTTGAAATGATTGATTTAGGTTATCTTCATTACTATTTGGGTATTGAAGTTATTTAAAAACCAAATTATTTATTCATCACAAAGTATAAGTACATTGGTGAAATTCTAAGTTCAAAATGGAATATTTTAAGCCTCTCAACACTCCCATCGAATAGAATCTCAAATTGACATAGGAAGATTCAATAGATTTGGTTGATGCCACTAAATACAAATAACTCATTGAAAGTTTGATTCATTTGACCATAACTTGACCCAATATATCATTTAAAATTAATGTCCTCTTAATATTCATGCAATAACCCATGGATATTGATTGGGTAGTAGTAAAAAGGGTCCTCAAACATCTCAAAGGAACATAAATTTTGGTCTCAAATACTCTAAGGAAGGAGACTTCAAACTATTTGGGTATTCATATTTTGACTATGTTGGTGATCATGAAGATGGAAGTCCACCACAAGTTTTTTGATGAATTTGGAAATAATAGTTATCAGTTTTAAATCCCATAATCAATTAGTACTAATAATTTATTTCACAGTAGTATAATATATGGCCTCTTAATAGGCAACTAGAGAGATCTTGTTTCTCAAAAGGGTTCTTTCAAATTTGCAGGAGTAATAGGTTTCATCAACACCTCTCATGGTTGAAAACACTTTTGAAATTTAAATGGAAAATAATCCATTTTTTCACAATTGAACAAGCATATCAATATCAAATTTCATCTAATTTAGCACTATGTGAAAGATGGTAGTGTCAAGTTATAACATTTCCTTACAATAGAGCAACCAATAGACATCCTAATAAAATCACTTGGATGACAAATATTTTAAAATTTCAAAGGAATTTTTGGTCTAACAAATATCCCTATATATTAAGGAGGGTATGTAGGAATATTGTATATAATTATTATTAATCCTTGGTGTCTATCTTAGGTGTTTAGCTTTTGTCTTATTCAATAAGTTCTCCATTCCCATAGGAATAGGAAAGGTCAATTTTAGGAATATGAAATGAATAGACTTCTTAGCTTATTTATTTTAATGTTTACTCTCTTCATTTCTTTAATTATGAAATATAATTTCATTATCATTCTGTATCTAGCCTTTCACAAATTCAACATATAGAGGCATAGCATGATAAATAAATGGTATAGATTCATGGGGAATGATATTTTTTCATGCACATATACATAATAGTACAATTATGATTGAATGGAAAATGGTTGTCATTATACTTCACAATTACCAAATATGTAGTCTTTACAAGGGCATATATATGGTCCATTCTCTTCTGATCATGCATTATATTCCACATTGTCCATAAATACACAATCAAAATTGCATACATGATGGGGGAATGAACATTTTTCTTTCCATTTTGATCATGCATTTTGATTTTACATGGATTTAACTTGATTGAAATAGACTGAAACAATAAAATTGAAGTTATAATCCATCTTAAATGGTTTATTCATTAAATTTAAGGGGTATTTACCTGATGATTATCTCATTTACCTAAATATTTATTTCTTTGAGTGAACCTAGTTGCATGGTTCTATTTATTTTTCCTACATAGTTATTTGGGTTAGTACATTGTGTAATTTTTCCCATAGTCATGAGGTTTTAGGCATGTTGCCTTCAAAACTTAGGGTCGTACATAGTTACACAAGTTTGGGGCATAATCATCCCAACTTTCCATGTGCTTCAAAAAAGAAGTATAACTCTCTAATACTTCAACAAATAAGCATCATCTCCAAAAAATTTAAATGGAAACATATTTTTCACTAACAAAAAGGTGTACTCTAACCCTTTCTCTTTCAATTTTAAATTTTATATTTCATATTTTATATATGTACATTGACTACTTCAATTTCATTATAGGTTTTTATGGAGTAAAGTTATACATTTGGAGCCATCTCCCATAAGGCAAAGTATGTTATACACACTCAATTATATTTTATCCTTTTACTCTTAGATATTAATTTACAATAATAAAATTTGGGGGGGGGGGGGGGAGGGGGGGTGTGGGGAATAAGGAATTTTTAGATACTAAAATCATGTCCTCAATACTTCATAATTTATAAATTTTCCACATATGACTTGAGCACACAAACAAGTTACTAATGCACCATCCTCTCATAGTTACATGTTATCTTATGATTCAACCCTTTTTTTATGGTGTTACACACCTAAATTAACATCACTATTTATTTCAAACTTATTAAATATCCTATATAGACATCTCTAAATTCTCAATTTAGTCCACTTGTATACAGGCCAATTCTATTAATTATGGTTGTTATCATTAGTCAATAACAACCTATACTAGTTGGAACTGACTTGCTCCCAACCATGCCTATTTTTTAAAATCAAACCCATCCTTAGGTTAGCACATAATCCTAACATATCATTAGCATAATGAGTTATTCAATTGGGTCCATGTCTAAAAAAATTAAGGTCTCATTCAAAATGGAATTTGCACTTATATATTATACTACTATACATTATTTCACGCAAATAAAATCTACACTATTATTCCTAATTTTCATACCTATCACTAGGATCAATCATAATCCAGGTGTGAATCACCCATAATCTAAGTAAAAATATATCATTAACAAATATCAAATCCAATCATTAGTTACATACACATGGTGAAGGAACACAATTGCACTAGGTGGGAGAACTATGTGTGGCTTAATTTCCCTCCTTAGAGTATTAGATATATAAGCAGTGGTCAATCATTGGGTGTGGGTGATTGGGGTTAGAATAACCCATTAAATTTCCCCTATTTTTCAATTTTCTATCCCTCACTATCACATATAGGGTTTCAATGAAAATGAGGTTGATTATAAATGTGTACACATCATCAAAGATCAGGATCATAAACATAAAGTAAGAAAAGACTATCATAGGTGACCATATAATCACTATTCCCTACTTACCTCTAGGTTAGTAATGACTAGTATGTTAGTATTGATTTATGATACTAACTTGATCATGTGTCATTGACCCAATATAGATAGCAAATTAGTTTTAGAACTAAATGAACCATGTGTTTGTTCATATATGATTCCAAAAATACATTCATAGTCAAACAATCACCTAGATAAGCTAAGTATCATGATCTCTTTAGTAATTTCTATATTTAACATATGCCAATTATCAAATCAAAAGAATCACTCATTATTTTACATTTAGATGTATGCTTGAATGTCATATCTATTAATTTTAATTATATTTCAAAGTTTTATCTTAATTAGATTAAACTTGCCCATTAATCAAAAATAGGGTAAAATAATGTGCAGTCACTTTAAAGAAACTTGAGTAAAAATTCATACACACTTGGGTGTATATACATGGGCATATGCACATAGTTTACACGAAAAGGAATTACATGTTTCTGTGTACATAATTTAGATAAGGTTCTTAGATTTAGTAACATTACATCGCATTTTATATCAATTGGTATAGACTCAAGGAGCATGATACTGATTCATGCATTTATATACACACTCATATTTAATAGGAATAATATTGGTTCATGTTCATAAACAATAGTATATTTTATATTTAAATGATAAATGGTTGTCATTCCACTTAACACTTGTCAGATCTATGCTTTTGATGGGGGCATGGGCATTGTCTATTCTCTTTTTATCATACACAACACAATAAACAATTATATGACAAGTGGTTATCATTCTAATTCACACTTAGCATATTTGAATTCATGATGATAGCAACTACATTGTTCATTATATTTTGACCATGAATTTTATTATACATTGAGTGAAATTACATTATCAGACATGTGTTCATGATAGGGGCATGAACATTGTTCATTCCCTTTTGAATTTGATCAAAACTATACTATTGAATCTATAAACCATCTATAGTTGGTTGATTCATTTTCAATGATGTGTTAAGGTTCAATGACACTTAACACAACATTTCTTAACCCAACATAGAGTTTTCATTTTTTTTATTGGAACTACTTTTTAAATAACCACCTGGAATCTTGTCCATTTCCCTAGCTAGGGAATGAAAAAATCTACAAGTCCATTTTCTTCTCCACAATGACTAGGTCAATTATTAACCCTCAACATTTCCACTCTTCATAATAAGAGTACACTCCAAGGATACATTCCTAGTGTCACACTCCATGATCAAAGCCATAAAACATACATATAGGTGTAGGTTTTATTTTAATATGTTTTTCATTACAACTATATTTTCTTTATCTGAGCATAAATCTATCTAAACCCATACATAACCTCTCACAGTAACACTTAGATATCAATGGAACAAATAATAATTTTATATTCATAATCATAAATGTAAGTTTTCATTTTATTTTCCCTTTTATCTAGTACATATAATTCCACAAAAAACTCTAGATTAAAAGGGGGAAATCTAGATACCTAGATTTGGTACAAGCCTTATTTCATAATAATTTTAGGTAATTTCACATGAATATATCTCCAACTATGAAATAATTACTTAGTGGAATATTTATCTTGATATTTTTATTGTCTTATTGATTTTATTTTATATATGGCACCCTTATCCTATCATCTTTATCTTTACATTTCATATTATAGATATCTCTAGACATCCCTATCACCCTGGATTTTTTTTTAATCTTAGGTTAGTTCCATAATTTACAGCCAGTATCAACTATTGATACTAATTGAAGATAATAAAATTGACCCAAGTCCCCTTCTAATTAATTTTGGGCATGTTTCACTTTTTGATTATTGTTTGGGCATGTTTCACCTTATTTTTATCAATTTTGCACACCACTAGGCCCTTAATTCAAAGTTAAAGGATCCTATATGCATAAAGCTACAGTAATCTATTTTAGGATGATCACAAAGCATTATCAAGGGCTATACAAAATTACATATTGAATATATAAAATTATTAGAATTGAATCTGAATTTTACAAGGGTTAATTTGTATATGTATACTTGTACCATGAGCAATATATAATAAATAACATCTAAGCTTGTATACATAATTACACATATACACATTAATGGGAGAAGTATATTTGAGTATGAGCCCTATTTAGAGTAATATAAATGTAGTGAAACACTTTTTATATTAACGAGGATTGAACAAGGTCAATCCAACTCAACCCTTTCACCTAATACCCCCTCCCCCCTCCATTTGATATCAAATTACATGTTTAGAACTAGGATTTAAACATACAAGTACACCCACATGATTCAAAAATTGAATAAAGACAAAAATAAAAATTGGATACATGTGCATCACCCTAGAATAAAATAGTTTTTCATTGTGTACAAGGTCAGTTCTGACCACTATAGGTCAGTATTGACTATCAATACTTACATAATCCAGTAGAACTAACAAGAAGAAAAAAATTACAAAAAGATCACACATAGATCACTTACACAATATTAAAACATAACATTTAGATAATTAGAATTATAATAACTTAATAAATAATATAAGATCCCTCTTACCTCTTGTTTTACATTCATTATTATATTTAAATTTTATATTTATATGTATTGTGTAACTAATAAGTCATTATTCTTATCATTTCTATCTTATTAGGTAAATGAAACCAAAATTATGGTTAAACAGAGCCATATGTGTATGCACAAGTCATTTAATGTAAATTCAGGTCAATATTGACATTTCAAAGTGTTTAATACAATATTTTAGTTTCTAAACATACATTAGATAATATTTCAATCATTTTATTGTCCTTATTTCATTATTTTTTCTATTATTACATTGGATATTTATTTTCACAACTATACTTTGTATCTTATATTTTGTTTTGATATAGTAGGATCCTCATAATCGACCCTATTATATGGTCTCAATTTCTAAATCAAATGTTCTCACATTAAATATCTCACTGAGAGCTTCCTAATTCAATTTTAACAAAATAAATCTGACACTATATGCAAAAGTTATGGCTTGCTGAAGCTAAATCCAAACAGGTAAAAAAATATTGGTAAGGTATAGTTCTAACATCATTATGTTGTATGAAATTTCATAAGTGGTTAAATCATATATGACACATGGACCAATTATATGGTGACACATGATAGAGGGATAATTCAAATGGGTTTGTTTGGTTTTGGTCTATGATCTTTGACAAGGCCATGTTAATTATTAATTGGGATTTTTTATATGGTAGGGTCCTTTTTTATAAGGAGGGTGGCCCTAATACCTTTCTTCACAACACTATGGAAGTTTTTTTCCATATAAACAAATTTATAGGCCTTAACATGGTGAATGTGGGATTAAAATTCCCAATGTTACAAAAGAGTGATACCTAAATATAAGTGGAAGGGTTTTAAACAACCTTGTGGAATATTACAAAGCCTTCAAGTCTCCAAACTGAGTCCAAGTTCCAAACAAAGCATGGTCTCATGACCGATTATAAAGGTAAGCAAGATTCCTTTTAAATCTTTGGTTGTTTCCAATTCTAATGCATGTGAGATAAAGAGATGGTCTTAACACTGAGAATCAAGGCTTTGAGAGACTATTTTAAACTATATTTGTTTTGTTGTCCCTATGCATATGGGATTAATCCACAACATGAATTCATAAAATATACCCAAGCCTAAATAAAATATTAGCATGGGGCATAGAGATTTAACCCTAGAAACTCCTTCAAGCCATTTTGGGGTCTTAAACACATGGTCTACACAAATTTTTGAAACATAAATGGAGGACTTGGTATTTATCCTTGATTTTTGGGTTAAGCAAACCTAAAAGAAGGCATAGGAAGGGGGACTTGATCCCCAAACTCCTTGGTAAAGGATAAGCACCCAACCAATGGGCCATAAAGCATAAAATAATATAAAAGGTGTAAATTTTTGTTTTAAGAGAATGTTTTAGCCTCTAAAAATGATAACAAGCAAGTATTGTGTATTTTTATTGTAGGAGAAGTAAATTAAAGACCAAGTGCCCATTACACATACCTTTTTAGAGACAATACAATGAATGTTTTAAGCCCCTTATTAGGAGAATTAAACCATTATTGGGATAAAAATCCCATTATTAGGAGAAATATCACCTTATGGGAGAAGACATTGATGTAAGAAAGTGTATTTTACATCATTTTAATCATTTGGTTTGTACTTTGAGCATACCTAGAGACATAACCTAATTTTGGTGAATTCCATTATCAAATTGTAGTGTAATTGTATTTTTTAATATCAATACTTACTTTAATTTTAGTTTTTAAATTTTAAATTTTAATTGATTAAGATAATTTTCATGTAAAGACAAAATTTGAGAAAATTATTAAGGTATTCAAAATTGGGAAACCTAAGTCAGTTTGCATAAACACCTATTTTTAGGTCAAGTTCAGTATCAAATCATTTAACTAAAGGGTTTTCTAACACCTTTTCCACTTTATGTTAGATTCTTCCAATTTTTTCAATTTATAATTTTTAAGTGCAGGTTTCTTCAGTACAAAAGTACAACCATGGGAAAAGTTGATGCAAGTGGCCTTGACCACTTAAACTCATGAAAATTGGCCCATTACCCACTAAAACAAATCTAGTTTTAAATAATTTTGACTGCTCAGTCTTAAACACTCCCTTTGTGACCAACCTTAATTTTTTAGACCTCCTTTTAGGTCTTCCACTAGGTCTTAGATCTCTTAACAATTTTTCTAATCTTGCAAGCTTGAACTCTTAACTAATATTGATCATTCTATTTTGATCTCTCACTTTAAACCCTTGATTTTTTTCAAAATAAATACTCTCACCAATCCCATTTATTAGGCTTGTCCTTAATTATCTTTGTCCTCAATAAGATCTTTAGCTTTTAGAATTTATCTTTAAAGACCAATGAGATTATTATTAATCTTCCTTGTATCCTTATCTAATCTCACATTCATCTACTTTCAGGAGTTCTATTATTCTATTAAAAATTTATTATTTCTATCACAACCTTGAATCTTTTACTTATTCCCTTCAATGACTTATTAACTCACAGTCTTCTAAGCATTGTTAATTTTAAGCCATATCAAAGATTTTGTAATCATATACCTTGGACTAGTTTTATGCACTCTTATGATAGAATTAAGAGGATAAATCTTAAATATAATTTTAATTTATAAGCTTTCTAAGGTTCATTCATATCAAATGAATCTTCTTAGATCATTTACTAAATTATTAACAACTCCAATTCGTTACAAAGAATAACTCTATCTTTTCATTATTACAAAGTCTTATAGTTTCAAACTTGAGAACATGAATTAAAAGAGAGACTAAAAAATAAATATTATCAAAATAGTATTTTTTTATTCACGCTCTTTACATAATCAACCACTCTCTAGATTTCATGAACCTGAAATTGCATAAATTCTCTGACAGTGTTGACTACAAACACATAGTTTTATGTATAGTATCTAAGAACATTCAAAGAGAGTAACTTCAATATATTTTTTATAATACTATATATGTTAAGCTTTGGGAATATTATTCATCCATTTTCCTACCTATTCTAATGTTTTATTTAATAATAGTAATCCTCAATTGTTATAAACAATCACATCTTTCCTCGTTATTATAAACAGACTATGTATGTGAACCTGGGAAGATAATTTTAGCAAAGTCCATTTATAGTGTTTTGAAACGTTCCTATTTGATTATTTAAGTCCTACATAAGCTTCCTTGATTTTATCTAGTGAGAATCAAACTTAATCAAATATAAAATACATGAAAGAATGGCTTTCTAATCTGACTAATTTTAAAATACAAAAATTTGATTTCTTTCATTGTGATAACTATTCAAATCATTAATCAAGATTATTGAAATATTAATATATATAAAATGTTTTTTGAGGGACTGAAAATAATAAACGACCTTACATAAATCTCTTATCTATTTATGAAATTTTGAATTCTTCTTATAATCTCCATGGTAGACCTTCATCATAACTTTAAAAACCTATAATTTCTCTTTTATATAGACTTCAAGGTCTATAAAATTCTACCTTCCTCCTATGTAAAAAATGATTATATAATTTACTTAGTTCCTTATTTAATTTATGGAAGCTTTATCATATTATAACCAATATCTAAAATTGACTTTATCTTCCTAAGATCTTGGAACTAGTACTTGTCTTCTTGCCAACATAGACTTCCTTCCTAAAAACTTTATAAATGAAGTCCTATGTTACATGTAGATAATTTTACCAAGGATTAAATATATAAAATACTAAAATTATTTTCAACCTTGTTTATTAATGTAATTTTATGGCATATGGGTCCTTACAAGATAATTCACAATTTGAATTTTTTTTAAACAAAGTTTTTGGAGGGAAAATATGAAAACTCCTAAGAGACAAATGAAACATTCCAATGGATTTTTTATTGACTTAAAATACTCCTATGATATCCTAAGAACTTATTTCACCACATTTAGATAATTTAAAAAAATATTTACATAGCATATTATGATGCCCCTGCATCATACTCCCTTGGTGGAAAAAATTTGAGCACCAACTCAAATGGAGGTTTTGTCTTCTTCTTTATTATTTTCCAATTCCTCATCTTATTCTTTGTCATCTCCATGGGTTTCACTATACTTAAGAATTATTTGTCTTCTTCATCCTCTAAAATAATGATATCATCATGTACTTTCTTAAATTGGGATCCTTTAAGAGCTTCTTTTTATATACCTTTCATCTCTTCATCTATTATTATTGCACATGCATAACTCACCAAAGTATCATATATCTATGACATTTAAACCTTTTAATCTCATTACATGACTCTAGTAGCCACACTTTCTCTTACTTATCTTCATATTCTTCTTTCTTCCATATTTATTCATACTCTATGATCCCAATTGGATCAATATTTACTTCATATTCCTTATTAAAGTCCATTAGAAAGGAATCCATCTATTTTTTTGTATATTCTTTTATAATTGAACATTTAACACTAAAATCATAATTAGTTACAAAATTTTGAGGTGGCATTGCCTCTATTATTATCAATTCACTATTGCTTGATACTGCATATTCAACTCCTAGTTCATCATCTTCTTGATTAAGGAGTTCAAATAATTATTTTGTTATTATTTTAATGTATTCCTCATATCTTATGAGGTCTAAGGATTTTGAATCTTGCATGATTTGTTTCCAAACCAATTCTTCTTCTTTATTGTATTTTGCCATCTCATTTATAGCTTTGTTTTCTTCTTCATAAGATGTTGTAATCTCTATCAAAGTCTATTCTTGGCATTTATCTTCATTATAAACTTACCCAAATTGTATATCAAGTTATATAATTATTTTAGGTGTTTCATATTTGTCTTCCATGATTTAACACAATAACTCATATACTTCTTTGTTTAAGACACCTTCACCATCTTACAATTATGCATTTTTATCATCAAAAGCAATGTTAGAGACAAAAATTTAAGGCCATTGATCCTCTTTAAGTTCCCCTTATTCTTCACCAAGAATGTTTCCTTCCTTTGGGTATCATATTCATACTTCTTCATTCTCTAATGGCATGTTCATCCTTTATTCAATACAAGCGTGTTATTCATTCTTCTCTTCAATAACTAATACTTTGTCTTCTTTAGTATCTTTAGACTTTTATCCCTCAAAGTGAGCTTCTTCTCCATATATATTCTCATCTACAAACACACATGTAAATAAATCATTAGATGTAAAACTTTGAGGCTTGTTTACCTCTTCATGTTATTCATTGGGTGGATTTGTTGACATCCTTAGCTACCTTCACCATTTGTTGACTTCATGTTGTATTTTCCTTCTCTCAATGATCTCCTTGAGAGGCCACTTAACCTTATTATTAATCCTTATGAATATTCACTACCTTTATTCTTCCAAAATTTGCATCATACCTACCAAGATCAACCTTATATTAGTTATCTCTCATTACATATCTAACTTTCTCTTCATAACATCTTCTCTGATCTTTTTTAGCAATTTCCTTCCAATAAGCCCTTGATTATACTTTCTCTATCAACCTCTATGTGATATATCTCTCTTATCTTCTCACTCTCACTTTCACTTCCTCACATTAGACTTCAACATGCCTTTCTTCTCTCAGCAAGTCTATCTTACTTGCTTCTTAATACCTCACCTAGGTTTATTCTCTCTACACCTAGTCTTTTGGTATTTATTCTCTTATATCACCCAAGTCTATTTTAACTTGGTTTATTAACTTCCTTCTAAGCTACAACCTTATCTATTTTCACTTATCAAGCCTCAATGGCTATAGGGATTCATCTTTTCCACTCAACTTCTTTCAATTTTTCTCAACTTAAGGTTTCAAATAAACTTTCTTGCCTCTCTCTTCTCAATCACTGCTAGACTTTCCAAACTATTTACATTACAAATTACAACATACAATTTTTCATCATTGTAAATTATGAAAATAAATCAAGAGATTATCCTAAACTCTGATACCAATTGATGGAAGTGGCCTAGACCACTTCCTTAAACCCATGAAAATTGGTCCATTACCCACTAAAACAAATCTAGTTTTAAATGATTCTAGCATTCACTCTTGAACACTCCCTTTGTGACCAACCTTAATTATTTTTACCTCCTTTTATGTCTTCTACTAGGTCTTACTAAATCTCTTAACAATTGTTCTAAGCCTTCAAGCTTAAACTCTTAACAGATATTGATCATTATATTTATATTTCTTACTTTGAACCCTTGATTTTTTTAAAACAAATACTCTCACCAATCTCATTTATTAGGCTTGTCTTTAATTATCTATCTTTAATAAAAAATTTAGCTTTTAGAATTTATCTTTAAAGATAATGAAATTATTGTTAATCTTCATTGTATCCATATCTAATCTCACATCCATCTACTTTTAGGAGTTATAGTGTTCTCTTAAACCTTTATTAATTCTATCACAACCTTAAATCTATCACTTATTCCCTTCAATGACTTATAAACTCATAGTCTTCTAAGTATTATTCATTTAAGCCATATCAAAGATTTTATAATCATATACCCTAGACTAGGTTTGTGCACTCTTATGATAGACTTGATAAGATAAATCTTACACAAAATTTTAATTTATAATCTTTCCAAGATTCATTCATATCAAATGAATCTTCTTATATCATTTTTATAAATTATTAACAACTCCAATTTGTTACAAAGAAAAACTCTATCTTTTCACTGTTACACAATCTTATAATTTCAAACTCAAGAACATGAATTAAAAGAGAGATTAAAAAATATTTATTCTCAAAAAATTATTTTTTTTATTCACATTCCTTACATAATAAACCATTATTTTGGTTTCATACACCTAAAATTACATAAATTCTCTATCATTATTGATTGAAAACATATAATTTTGTGTATAGTACCTGAGAACATTCAAAGAGAGTAACTTCAATCTATTTCTTCTAATCTTAGACCTGTTAAGCTTTAGTAATATTATTCATACATTTTATTACCTAATATAATTTTTTATTGAATAAAAATAGTCTTTAATTATTATAAATAATCATGCCTTTTCTAGATATTACAAATGGACTATGTATGTAAACCTAGGAAGATAATTTTAGCAAAATTGCCACTTATAATTTTTTTAAACATTACTATTTGATGGTTTAATTCCTACACAATATTCCCTGATTTTATATAGTGAGAATAAAAATTAATCAAATATAAAATACATGAATCAATGACTTTCTGACCTGACTAAATTCAAAATATAGAATTCTAGTTTATTTCACTGTGACAACTATTCAAATCATTAATCAAGATGATTAAAAGATTAAGATATATCAAATATTTCTATATGGTATAGAAACAATAAATAATCTTACAAAAATATATTTTTTATTCATGGAATCTTGAATTCTTCTTACAATCTCCATGGTAGACCTTCATCATCACTTCAAAAACTTACAATTTCTCTTTTATACATACCTAAAGGTATGTATAATTATACCTTCCTCATATATAAAACATGCTTATATCCTTTACTTATCTCCTTATTTAATGGATGGAAACTTATTCATCTTATAACCAATATCTAAAATTTACTTTATCATCCTAAGGTCTAGGAACTAATCCCTATCTTCTTGCCAATGTAGACTTCCTTCCTAACAACTCTAAATGAAGTCCTATGTTACATGTAGTAAATTTTACCAAGTATTAAATCTATAACATACTATAATAATTTTCAACCTTGTTCATCAATGTAATTTTTGTACATACATGTCCCTACAAGATACTTCATAATTTGATTTTTTTTTATAAATAGTTTTTTGAGGGAAAATATGAAAACTCCTAAGAGACAAATGAATCACTCCAATGGATTCTTTATTGATTTTTAGAGACTCATAAGATATCCTAATAAATTATTCAACCACATTTAGATAATTTAAAAAATATTTACATAGCATATTATGATTCTCTTACATTAAAATTTGTGAATAGAGAAAAGCTTTAGGAGATTGAAATCATAAATAGGTAGATTCAAGAGGAAAACTCTAAATTAAGACAAAGATTTTAGGCCTTAGAGGATGAGAAGCAAGAGTTATAAGACCTATTGATTTTCCATGGATAATTTCTCATGGGAATCATTTAAGAGTTGTAACTTGACTTACGATCCAAGGAAAAGATTTTGGAAAAGTTATAGAATGGTGAAGGAGTGGAGGAGAATGAAGAGTCTACCATGAAAATGATAGCATCCTCTATCATAAATGCACAAACCATGACTAAGGTATGCATATTAATTAATTCACTATGTTCTCTTTCTTCCCATCAAGATGTAGATGCTTCTTTTGGTGGATTTGAGAAGCATACTCGGGTTATTATCTCTAAGTTGCTAACCAATATGGTTTTTGATGGAAATGGACTTAGAATCAATGGCTAAGGAATGACTAGTCCATATAATTTGAGTAAATACCTAATTATACAGGTTTGGTATATGTTAATGGTAAGGGAAAAGTTGGATAATGCTCCAAGATAGTTAAATCAATAAAAACTTCTAAAAGAAAAGTGTCCAAGCCAATATCTCTAAAAAAATAACCCATGAAAGGTAATGGAAAGATTTGTTTTCTAAAATAAGATATCAATTCCAAAAATAAGGATATGGCACACTATCACTCCATGATGGTGAGATTAATACAATCTAGCATCAAGAAGGGGATAGCCTTTCAATCCTAGGAAAAGCATCGAGAAAGAATTCAAATCATATCCACAGAGAGATGAACATTAAAAAGGAGGAGGTAACACATTTTTTCCTCATTAAACTTACACAAAGGAAAACCATAAAAGTTATGGAAAGTATAAGTATTCTTATGTTTACTTTGATTATGAGAAAAATGGCACTGTAACATAAAAAATTTGATATGCATATCCATGTTATTTTTTAAGCAGGAATAACCATTGTGTGGCCATGTGTTGGAATATAAATTCCATACAAATGAAGCCTATGTCCTTTAAGAGGAAATAATTAAGTTTCAATGACCACTTTCCAAGTCAAAATGTGGAGAATGGAAAGAAGAGTTCGTTATCTAAGAAAATGGGAAATAATTATTACTCTCATTGTAATATGAGTGACCATTGGGTTGATAAGTGTTTTAATCTTCATCCAAAACTTAATCCAAATAGTTTAAATGATCCCTATGAGAAGTAAGTTATGAAATCATCTATAATCAAGGAAGTTGTTCAAAACCTTACAAAGCAAGAGGTAGCAAACAAAGGAGTTGGTCAAGCACCAAAAATTCAAGAGGTATCCCATGAAGAATCCCACCTATCTAAATAAGATCTCATCAAGAGGTAGTAACCCAAATAAGATCATCCATTAGATTGGATTGGTAAAAAATTATTTGGTTTCATGAATAGCATATGTGTATAGCTAAGTTTAGTTTAGCATGTTTATGTAGCACCTCTATATCACTTCTTGGGTTTCTATTATTAAAGAAGCATAAAGGAAACTAACCCCATTTGTATGATCAAGTGTGGAGGTAGATCACTCACTAAGGGTGAAATATGTATTATCCATACAAGTTAAGAAGGGTATTAATTTTTTAATATGGTGAAGAGGCACTCCATTAAGAGAGAACTCCAAATAAAGTTTATCCAAGTTAGATAACAGTTGAGAGACATTTTGGTAGGCTAAATTATTCTTCCAACAGAGAGATGAAGTGGAATGAAATAAAAAATATAATTGATTCCATTGTGATTAGCACTCAATAATATCATTATTATTTAATATATATGTGTTTGTATCCATTTTCTTTCATTGAAATATATTCTTTCAATATATTTTATAAAATGTTCATAGAATGTCCAAAAGTTTTTAGGGGGGAGTGATACAAGATGATCCCCATAACTAATCTAATCATATGGTCTAAAATTATACTAAAAATTCCCTCACATAGAATATCTCATCGATATATTTCTAGCACAATTTGAATGAATTCAATCTGACATCATATGTAAGAGTTATGGCATGCTAAAACTGAAGCCAAATACATAAAAAATATGGATATGGTATAATGTTGATATCATCATGTTGTATGAAATTAAATAAATGGTCTAATCATATCTTGACACATGGACCAATCATATGGTCACATGTAGTATAAAGAGTGTGTAAATGGGTTTGTTTGATTTTGGTCTCTAGTTTTTTATAGCATACCTACTAGTGTGGGGCCATGTTATTTTTCAATTGGGTCCATGCCATGATATGATAGTATGGGGCCATGCCATACTATTAGAATTATCAACGTTATAAAGGATAGTCACCTAAATATAAGTGTAAGGGTTTCAAACAACCACATGGCATATTTTAAATCCTCTAAGTCTCCAAATTGAGTCCAATTTATAAGCAAAGTGTGGTCTTGTGATAGATTATAAAGGCAAGCAAGATTCCTTTCAAAACTTTGGTTATTTTCAATTTCAACACATGTGGGACAAATATATGGTCTTAATACTGAGTATTAAGGCTTAGATATACCATTTTTAATTATATTTAATTTATTATTATTGGCCAATATTTGGCCCACATACCAAAGCTTTTACCTGAATGGATGTGTTAAACATAGTTCTTGATAGAATGAGTGGTCCAAAGGTCACATGTAGCTTGAAAAGCTTTTGAAACACTTTAAGTAAACTTAAAGTGTAGTTTTTAAAATTTTGAGGAAGTAGGTTCTCATGGTTATCATGGCCTTTATGGACATAAATCAGGTTTCACAGGTCTTAGAAACTCATTTTGGACCTTGAAAGTTCTTGCACAATCATAGAAGAACTAGATTATCATCAGCACAGCATGCAGGAACAAATAGGTCAATCTAATTTCACACTTAATAAATGCACTTGGCGATCCTCTCAAGCCAAAATATCATATGGACATGAATTCCTTTATGCCTCAATCATGCTCTATAAATTTTGTGTCTTGATGAGTTTTCTATCTCAAGATATAAAGCTTCAAAGTTAGACTTACAGAGTGAAACATTCATGAGAACATCAAGTTAAAACTATAGTAAATATCTATTTAAATTCAAATGTTCCAAGTTTTAATGTGGATCTAACAAGTGTCTAAATCTTAAAAGCTAAGATCAAATCTAATAGTGAGTGGTGATCTGATAGATGTTAGTGGGTCCTAAAGATCTAATGTCATGCATTCAATCTTGCATCAAAGTTCAATAGTGAGCATCAAGTCAAAATATTATCATAAACATGTTGATAAGTGTCAAGATCTTAGGTGCCTAATTAGAGATCTAAAAATGCATGGTGAATGACAAGGCTATTGGGCACAAATAGATCAATGAAGTGTGTGCAATCCTACAAAGTAGATCAATGGTGAGTAGTGAGTCAAAAGGTCAATAGATCTTAAGAAAAAATGCATGGGTGATAAGTATCTCAACTATGTTAGATTGGTAGGAGATATATGACTTGCATTCATTTGTTCTAAGAAAGATTTATAGTGTGCATGAGGTCAAGAAGTCAAAGGGCTAATAATAGGATCCTATAAAATCAATGAGAAGCTGATAACTAGCATAATATGAGGAGCCCAAATTGAGATCGATGGATGATATCAAAATTCAATAGCCAGGGACATCAAATGGAGAATGAATTTGACTTAGGTTAAACTAGAGGGTACCATGAAGGCAAACACATTGTATAAAGGATTTATCCACCCTAAGTAGAATACATAAATACAAGATCAAACATGATTTAGATAACTAGGAATAGATCTTGTAAAGCTATCTAACACCATTAAATCCATGTAAAGCTTTTTTAGAGCCTCTAGACATAGGTTTTATGTCTTGTTTAGACTCAAGAGGCCCTAGCCTACAGATCTTCATTTAAAATTATGACTATATGAAAAACAATAGGATGATTAGTTTTCATCCATAATAGATCTATATTCAGGATTTAGAAGCAATAGTAGAATGATGACTACACAAGGAATGTCAGAAGGAACATCATTGGGCAAGCTCAATTAATTGCTTGGTAACATAAAGAACATAAATCATGATTGAGGAAGATAATGAAGAGTATTAATTTTGAGGATCTCGAGAAGGATTCATGTGGTGGTGGGGATTGATTCTGGTAACTAGACATGATCTTCACATTCTCCATCATGCCATATAAATATACAATGACATTAATGTAGGGAAAGGCTCAAGAAATATTGTAGTGGTGGTTATGCTAAGTGGAATTGGGATCATTAATGAACCCCTTAGCTCCAAATTTTCTATCTCTTACCTTCTTTCTTCATATAAATATTATCTTTGAGCTCTTGATTTGTACCCCTTCATTGGGTATATCAAACCTCTATTAAAATCATTTTGTAAACTCTTAGAAGCAATATAAGACAACTCAGATTCTATTTTAATGCTAAGTGTGCTTATCAAAGTTTGATTTGCATAATGTATGTTTTATATTTATCATTTTTAGTTCCTTCATGTACCTTGATTTAAGACTATTAGTTTCTTGTAGGTTGTGTGAAGTGTTAGCAAGGTTTCTCTTGAAGTGTCATAAGTCCATAGTGTCTTACATAGACCTATCTCTTTTTGTCCTTCAAATTGTAAGTCTCTTTTTAACCTTCATATAAAATACTCATGTTTGGAACCCTATCATAGAATCTAATCAACCCTTATCCCTATTGGATTTATTAGTAGTCATAAAATTATCCATGTTGAGAGTGGATCATTGAACATTTGGTACATCACCACACTTAAGGTAGGTTTTCATTCATGTATTTTCTCCCCTTTTCATCATAATAGATTAAGATTTAAGAAGAGAGATTCAAATTTTCATATTTGAGGAGATATACTGATTAAAACCCCTAGATTTTTGACCTAAAATTAGGTAACCCACATCCTAGGGTCATTACCATGTTGGACTAGGTTTGGGTAAAGGACCTAAATAATCCTTTGCTCAGTCAAGGTGAAACCTAGAACCTCTAATATTTTCTAACACACCCATTGGGACACATTCTCTTTGGCATAGCCAAATTTTAGAGTTGAGAGGAATTATTTTTAGTAGAGGGAGACATCTACCATCATCAAAAGCTAAATATTATCCAAGTTGTAGAGTTCATATCATCATCCAAACAACACCTCTCATGCCACAAGTTACTAGAAGGTTAGTTGGTAAAAGTATTCCCTTTGAATTCATTGAGCTACCTTATTATTCATATAAAATAGCAAGATTAAATAGGATAGGTCATTATCCCCAAAATAAATATTCATCTCTTGGTCATCCTTTTTTTTTAAGTAGTGTAACCCCCACTATGCAAATGACAAGGCCTAGAATGTAAGCTTTTATACCCTTCAATGGAATCATCCCTCTTAACCTTTAGTAACATGATGATATCCCTATTTCCCCTTTGAATAGTCTACCATACATTATAAGAGAAAAATCCACCACCCCTATAAATCACATAGCTAACATTGCAAACCTTTGTTCATACATAACATTATGTAATAGAATATAGCCATGAGACTACTAGCAACATCCTTGAAAGGAATAGCCCTGTAATGGTATAGGGGTCTAGCTCCTACCTCAATAAATACATGGGATGAGTTTGGTGAGTGCCTATTTAAACATTTTGAAGATAGAAGTGACCATGTGTCACTTGTTTAACAACTCACCTCAATCAAGAGGGCACCCCAAAAATCTATGGTTGATTTCAACTATAGATTCCAAAAGACTTGGGATAGGATCCCTATCATCATTAAACCCACACCCAATTATGCTTTTCTTTACTATTTTTGAGCATTAAATTTATACATTACAGTCATGATCTAATCAATGGGTGGGACAACTCTATCCTGGGCTTGTAAGATGTCTATAAGGGTAGAAAACTATTTGATACAAGTAGGGAAACTCATGCCAAGACCTCTCATGCCACTTTTTCCTAAGCTTCATCCAACCCCACCTACCATTTCTCCATTTCCCACTCCAAAAAACCAAGCCACACCTGATGATAGTTAAGTGGATAAATTTTCAAGGATCTAGAGCTTATTAAAGGCACAAAACAATAAGCTAGTGGCTATAGAGAGACAATAATAGAATTAATATAGGCTATACTAAGGTCCCTTCCAAGCCAAATATCCTACTTAATCCTATAATAAACCCCATTATCCATGAAATTAGCAAGCCCAAGGCCAAATTACTCAAGGTATATCTTATAATAGTTAAAACCCCATAATTGTAAGTAGTTTAAGAGCCTTGGTCCCCATACAAAACAACCTTGCACAAGAGGGTCAATGTCAATCACGAGGACATTTCAATGAGATGGTAATGGATACAAGTGGATAAATGTATCAGGATCCTAGATTTCAACATGTTCCCTCATTCTAAGTCCATGACATAGTGCCTCCACCACCACAAGGCCCTCCAATGAATCAAGGTAGTATGTTTGCCTTGACACCATTAGAAGCTCAGATTCAATAGCAAGTGAGCATGGGTAAGGTACCAGCTAACACCATGTACATAAAATTTCAATAAGGGGATCATATGTTTGAACATGTATTAGTAAACATAGGGCAAACTACTCAAAGGGTAGATGAACTAGTTACAGCCAATACAAGGGCTAAGAGGATATTGGATGACAATTTGAGGTAGCCTAAGGCTTCTTTAACACCTCCACAAGTTAGTCAGTATCTTACCACTTCAAATATAGCTTATAAATCTCTTGAAACTCAACAAATACACTAACATCATGGACAGTAGTAGAAGTCTCCTTTTATTCCTCATGTCACTCAAGTGACAAGTGATACTTCTACTTCCAAGGTACAATTCAATGGTACTAGTCTTCCTTTCAATATTATAGATCATATGAAAAAATCTAATGTCACTATGTCTGTGTATGATGCTTTATCTATTCTAGGATAATAGAGATTCTTAAGAAAGATCTCTCCAACCCTCCTCATGTAAATGAGACAATAGATAAGGTGAACACTATTTTTACCAATAGTAGTCATCCTAGTCAAATTCAAGTTCTGAGTTAAGCTCCTAGTCAATATCAAGTTAATAATGTTGTTCATCCCCCTAAGTTTGTCAAACCCCCTCCATTCTATTTATCAGTCATCAAAAGGGACTATTTAGTGCATAATTGTATGATAGATTTAGGAACTTCAACCTTAGTTATGCCTAAATCCATAGCAGATATGTTTGAGCTTAAATATGTGCCTAATGAAAAGACTTTTCTCCAGTTGGATGGTTCCCCCATTAAAATAGTAGGTATATTGAAAGATCTTAAGATCACATTGGCAGCTTGCACAAATTATGTCATCACTCAGGATGTAATGGTTGTAGACCTACCCCTATATTTTTCCCTATAACTATCTAGGGACTTTACTAAAAAAATTGGGGGATATTTGTCCTTTGACTAGTCATACATGATTTTCAAGACTAGATATGGAACTAGGGTCACTATTAGGTCAAAACATATCTCTAGGTTCCACCTAGAGCCTTATATGCCTAACCTTGAAAATGTCAACTCTACCATATTTGAAGAAGATGAAAATGTTAGTGAAAAAGAGCCTCATGATCATCTTGAAGGCATTTTATACTTTTACCTAGATTAATGGGTAGGTTACAATCATGGATTTGATCCCTACACTAATATTGAAGAAGCAGGCTTAGGGGTGTATTGTACGCATAAGGAGGGTATTGCTATACTTTGCTTAATTAATACCACTTAAGAGGAAGATGGTCTATGAACTTTATTATTTGATGGCTCAAGGTCAAAGAATGGTAGTGGAGCTAGAGTCATGCTAGTTTCACCCTCAGATCAGAAAAACTATTCATATTCAAGATTCTAATTTAGTTGCACTTCAAACATAGTTTAATATGAAGATTTTTTACATGGTTTGCAAAGAGGAAAGAATAAGAGGTGTCAAACTTATTCAATTCAATGGTGATATTGAGATCATTGTAAAACAAGTGAGAGGAATAAGTGCAGTTAATAACTATCATTTAAAATCTTACAAACATCATATGGGATTTCATAGAAGATTTCTTGGCATTCAATATACAATCCATACCAAGAGAGGCAAATCAACATGTAGATAGGCTTGTATCCATTAGATCTTGGTATGAGGTTGTATAAGGATTAAAAGGCAACTAGATTTAAGATAAAATCAAGGTCATATGCAAGCTAGTTATATCTAACAATGAGGTGAGTTGGCATGTGTTTGATAATGATGACCAAATTATATGTTTTTTGATGTAAGAGGCAAAACTCTGACATAAAATCTAACATTAGTATGATGATCAGATAGTGTAGTTGAGTTCTAACAAGCTATCTAAGGGGTTTTTAACAATGTAAAGCATCTTCAATGAATATGACCAAGTGAGAAGAGGCAAGGCATGTATCTTAGACAAGGAGAAACATTATGAAAGATAGAAATATTCAAAGATAAATTATTGAAGTTATGAAATATTAACATATCAAAAGAGAGAGTTATATTTGATTATCTATGCCAAGATTTATTTTATGTATTTACATGGGAATACAAGGATTTAAAGGATTTTGATCCCAAACTTGCACAACATACCATTGAACTAGAGAGCAATACAAAACAAGTCAGGCAGAAACAAAGGCCTATCAACCCAAAATTAGAGGAGTTGATGAAAAGGTAGTTGTTTAAGTTGATTGAATCGAAGATAATATTCCCCATTAAACATTCCTCATGGGTGGCAAACCTTTTTCCAGTGAGGAAGAAGAATGGAGAAATACGTTTATGTGTTGAATTTAGGGACCTTAATAAAGTCTCCCTAAAATACCATTACCCACTGCCCTCAATGGATCAAATTATTTAAAATATGGTAGGTTCTCAGATATTCTCATTACTTGATGGCTACTTTGGTTATAATCAGATTATGGTCAAGGAAGAAGATAGGCATAAGACTACTTCCACCACAAAGTGGGGTACTTACACATATATGAAAATTCCTTTTGGAATATCCAATGTTGGAGCAAATTTATAAAGGGTAATGGATGTTGGCTTGATCAATGACATGGTGATAATCTACCTAAATGACATCACTATTTTATCAAGGGATCTAGTTGATCACATTGCTCACTTGAGGTTAGTTTTTGAAAGATGTAGAGAATTTGGTGTGTCATTGAATCCTAAAAATGTATATTTAGTGTTCATGAGGTTAGGTTATTAGGCCATGTAGTGTCCAAGGATGGGATTTCCATAGATCATGAAAGAGTTGAATCCATCTTATACTTACCTTTTCCCAATCACAAGAAGATTTTGTATATTTTCTTAGGAAAGATTGAATTTATAAGAAGGTTTATCCCAGGATTTATAGAGCTGGTCAAACCTCTTACTCACATGTTAATAAAATGCAAGGAGTTTACATGGACCAAATAAGGTAAGAGGAGTTTTGGGGCCATCAAGGAGGCCATCTCTTATGCCCCTAAACTTATTAATCTTGATTTTAACAAAGATTTCCACTTGAATGCCTTTTCTATGTTGGATGTAATCTCTACCATGTTGATGCAGTAGAATGAGCAAGGTTTGGAATAGCTTGTTGATTTCTTTAGCCAAGCCTTAGAGGGGTATGATTAAATGTATAACATTGTATAAAAACACGTGTTTTTAGTAGTGAGAGGTTTGAATAAATTTAAGCACATGGTCTCCAATAGTAAGATCATACTCATGGTGGTACACCCAAGTATTAAAGAGTTTATACTTAATAGAGACCTCAATGAGAAAAGAGTTAGATGGGTGACAAAATGCATGGAATATGACCTTGAAGTTAAAGTTACAAAGATTTTAAGGGGTATAGGTTTATTTTAACACCTTACAACAGAGGTGAAGTAAGAAAAAGATCAAGTTTTGGCAGTCCATGATAGGCAATAGGCATCTCTAAACAACACACCTTCTAATTGGACACATTATATAATCATATTTCTTGAGTTATCACAATGTCCTATGGGACTAGATATAGCCAAGAGAAGGATATTTAGGTTGAAAACTATACCTTATATCCTGATAAATGGATTACTTTTCAAGAGAGATAGAGGAGGCATGTTTTTGAAGTGTGTGGAGTCATGCCAAATAGACAAGCTACTTGAGTAGTTCCATGATGGTTCAGCTGGTGGGCACTTTGCTACCAAGACCACAACCTCTAAGATAATTATAGTTGGGTACTTTTGGCCCACAATGTTTAGAGATGCATACTCTTGGGTAAGGAAATGCCCAAAATGTGCAGTCTTTATTGGCAAAAAAAACTAGTTTCCCTTCCCTTACAACCCATACAAGTAGAATATCCCATCATGTAATGGGGCTTAGATTTCATAGGGATGATATACTCCCCTTAAATTAAAGGACATAAATGGATCATTATAACTAGATACTACTTTATAAGGTGGGTTGAAGCCACTGCCCTTAAGGGATGTAATGAAGATTCTATTTTGGACTTTTATGATAGCCTTGTAACCAAATTCGATGTGCCTTCTACAATCATTTATGACAATGCATGATTATCAAGAGAATTATGGAAGAAGGTTAGAGGGAGTGGCATACTAGACTAAGGACTACCCTATGGGCAAATAGAGTGATACCTAAGAAAGTTACTAGACACTCCCCATACCTTCTTGTCTATGGGAAATAATCCAAACTTTCTATATCTCTTAAACTTCCTTCATTAGAGCTTGCACATCAACTTGAGCTCCTAGAGGATGATGTTATGAAAGTAAGGCTAAATGAGCTAAGACAGTTAGAGGAGACAAGGGACACTGCTATGGACATTATGTGTTTCAATAAACACCAAGTAAAGAGGTCATTTGACAAGAGATATTCCTCAAATACATTCCAACAAGGTGATATAGTCCTTAAAAGGGATGAGGACCATGCAAAACCAAGAAAGCACTCCAAGTTTGACATTCTTTAGAGTGGACCTTATGTTATCACAGGTTACAAGGAGAGTAATGCCTTTGAGATTGCTAGCTTAAATGGAGAGAGCCTTCTTATCCCTATCAATGGGAGGTATCTTAAATTTTGCTACTAATGTTGTCTCATGATCTTTGTACATATGTAGATAGGTCTATCTTTACCTCCAAGTGTTTTTACACATTGCTCTATTTGTTATTTTTGTGTTATTTGGGTCATTTTTAGGTGTGTTTTGTTTCTTTCTTGTCATTTGTGTGTGTCAATTACTTCAAAGTGTTTCCATGAAGTCAATAAGAATCCTTTTGTAAGTAATACTTCATGTGTCTAGTCATCATGTGCAAACTTGATCAAATTCTAGGTTCCATGACTAGCAGGCTGGTCAAGCTAGCTAAGTCTACCAAAAATGTTGGCTAATATTTGTCCCACATACCAAAGCTTATACCTGAATGGATGTGCTAAAAAGAGTTCTGGATAGAATAAGTGGTCTAAAGATCATATGTAGCTTGCAAAAATTTTGAAACACTTGAAGTAAACTTAAAGTGTAGATTGTCAAATTTTGAGGAAGTAGGTTCTAATGGTGATCATGGCCTTCATAGACATAAATATGGTTTCATAGGTCTCAAAAACTCATTTTGGGCCTTGAAACGTCTTACATAAGCATAGAAGAGCTAGATCATCATTAGCATGTCATGCAAGAACAAACAAGTCAATCTAATTGTACATTTAATAAATGCACTTGGGCAACTTCTCAAGCCAAAAGATCACATGGACATGAATCCCTTCATACCTCAATCATGTTTGGAAAATTTCATGTCTTGATGACCTTGTTATCTCAAGATATAAAGCTTCAAAGTTAGACTTGTAGACTAAAACATGCATGGGAACGTCAAGTTAAAGCTATGGAAAATAGCCATTAAATTCAAATATTCTAAGGTTAAACACGGAGCTAACAAGTGTATAAATCTCAAGAGCTAAGATAAAATCTAATGGAAAGTGATAATTTAATAAATATTAATGGGTCTTGAAGATTCAATGGTGTGTATTTTATCATGCATTGAAGATCAATGGTGAGCATCAAGTCAAAAAGTTAGCATAATCATGTTGATGATAAATGTAGAGATCTCAAGTACCTGATCATAGATATAATAATATGTAGTAACTAACAAGGCTAGTGGGCCCAAATAGATGAATAAATCATGTCAAATCATATAAATTAGATCAACAGTGAGCAGTGAGTCAAAATTTCAATGGATACTAAGAGAAAATGCATAGGTGACAAGTGTCTCAACCATGATAGACTGGTAGAAGATCTATGGTTCATGTTCATTCATACCAAGAAATATTGATAGTGTGTATGAGGTTAAGAAGTCAAAGGGATGATAGCAAGATCCTATGGAATCAATGAGAAGCTGAAAGTTGGCATAATATGAGGAACTCAGATCAAGATCAATGGTTGATATCAAAAGTCAAAATTCAGGGATGTCAAATGGAAAATAAATTTAATTTAGCTTGAACTAGAGGGTGACATGAAGGTAGACACGTTGGACAAAGGATTTCACCACATTGAGTAGGTAGAATACATAAATACAAGATAAAATTTGATATAGACAACTTGGAGTAGATCCTATAAAGTTGTCTAATGCCATTAAATCCCTATAAAGCTTTACAAGAGCTTTTAGATGTAGGTTTTATGTCCCATTCAGACTCAAGAGGCCCTAGCCTACAGATCTTCATTTGTAATCATGACTAAATGAAAACTAATAGGGTGATTGGTTTTAATCCATAATAGATGTATATTTAAGATTTAGAATTAATGGAAAAATGATGACTATGCAAGGAATGTTAGAAACAACATCAATGAGCAAGCTCAAGTAATTACCTAGTAATGGGAAGAACATCAAGCATGATTGAGAAAGATAGTAAAGAGAATTAATTTTGAGGATATTGAGAAGGATTCATGCAATGTTGGGTATTATTTCCTATAACTAGTCTTGATCTTCACATTCTCCATCATGCCAGATAAATATACAGTGGCATTAATGTAGGGGAAGGCTCAAGAAGGATTATGGTGGTGGTTATTCTGAGTGGAATTGGGATAATTAATGACCCCTTCCACACCAAATTTTTTATATCTTACCTTTTTTATTCCTTTAAATTATTTGATATTTTTCATTGATGTCATGGAGGTGTCTTGGTGAGTGGATGAAGTGCTTTGATAGCCTAAGTGATAATGACAAAGTGTGCAATGTGCTTATCCTAGTGTGTTTGAAGTTGGATTGGTTGATCTTCAAAGTTTTCCCATTTAGATATAGATAAGGATAAGTCTAAAATATTTTACATGTGAAAGGATTCATATTATAGTTCCATGGTGGTTTGAGTATTTTTGTACATGAGTGGTATTCATCCAGTTCTTCATTGTGTTCATCTAGACATTTTGGTCCAATGGTAGAAAATTTGAATAGGTAGTTTGATGACATCACCATTGCCACATATGGATGAGTTAGGGGGATTTGGTCATATGGTTGTGATCACATTAGTCTGTAGTTACTATGAACTAAATCTTAGGTCATGCACCTAATCCCAGTCAAAGATATATGGGTGCAAAGTTGGGCTCTCAGTCATTTTGATAGTGTTTTCCCATACTTAGCCAAATTTATAATGTGGTAAGAAGAGCTAAGTAAACATTTTGATGATGAAATAGGTAGCATGTGTGTAAGTTTCAAGATAAGGTGATCATATGGGTTTTTTAATTTTTGTACCTAGTTGATTTGCACTAACTTTCAATTCAAGTGCTAAAGCACGACAAAAGATATGCAAGTGTAAAGTTGGCTTCCCAAGTAATTTGTAATGTTTTCTAGACCGTCACAAACCATCATGTAGACATGGATGAACTAGTAATTTTGTGAATTTATTTTAGTTATGAATAAGTTATATATTGGTCAAAGGATATCATGGGGATGTTTTCTATAATGTCAAGAATCTACCCTAATAATTTGGGGTCTTGAAGTGTTATCCAGCTCGAAATATAAATCTTCAAAGTTGTACTTATAAATAGCAGTGGGTTAGAGACCATCAAGTTTATTCACATTAAATCATCAGGTGAAAGGTTGCACACATAGGTGACAAGTTTCACAATATCGCTAATCTAATAAAAGATCAATGGTGAGCGGTGCTTTGTACTGACAAAGATCAATGGTGCGAGACAAGTCAAGAGTTAACATTGCATGAGAGGCTGCCAAGTGGCACAATCATATGAAATGATAGTAAAATTATTAGAAGGCATGTGAGGGTGAAAAGTGTCATGATTTCAAGAGTTCTGATCTTGATATAATGATGAGTATTTCTAATTAAAGACCTGATTGATTCACAGAGATTGATGTTGTGTATTTAGAATATTGCAAGGGTGTATGAGATAAGGTCAACATGTTCAAGGTTTAACATTTGGAAATGGAGGAATATGTGTTAAAGTTCAAGATTAATAAAAAAATATTGATGGTACATTTTTAATCTAAGTAGTGAGGACATGAGAGGATTTCAAAGTGTCTGAGGTTTAATTATGACCGTTGCCATTTGAATATTTGAATTTGCTAAGGGAAAAACTAGTGCTTAGTATTTCATCCATAACTTTTGATCTAAGACAAATTTATTAATGGAGTAAAAATAAAATATGAAGATGAATCCATGGTAAATATATTTAACCTCGATATATGGTTTTAATGTTTATACAATCAAATTTATTGAGCTCTAAATTTGATTGTGTTTGATTATGTTCCGCAAGTGACCAAAGAAGGATATTTGAGCTAATTTTGATTGTATCTAGATATCTCATGTTGAATTAGCTATTTTGAAGTGTTTTAGACTACATTAGGATGATCTATATGGATTTTATAGGTGTGATCAATCTATATTGATTATTAATAAAGATCTAGAAGTTGACTATGTGTTTATTCATAATGTTCATGTGCACCAGGTCAGTGTTTGAATTGTTTGAGCATACACATAGGTGAGAAAAGATGAATGTGATCATTTGAGGATTTATTATTGGTAATAATAATTAGATCCATGTGTATGAAAGTGGTCTTATGTTCTTTTTTACTTGATGAAGTGCTAAATGGGTGAATAGGTATCTATGAGACCTATAAGAGCTACAAGAGCCTAATTGAAAGGTGTAGTTGCTTAATGGTGACCTATAGATGCTATGGCCAACCTTGAAGATTGTATTGAGAAATATATTCATATAATATATGCCTTAAGGGTTAATTCATACCTAATGGCTGACCAAGATGGTGATGATCATGAATGTTTTATAAATAGTGAAACCAAATTATATGGTTTCTTAATTTACAGAGGCTGGAGTGAATATAGTATTCATTAAAGCAAAGAAAAGAGGAGATTATTTGTGCCCAATGGTTAGGTTGATGAGAATAATAGATTAAGGACTATGTGTATGACCTATAGGTCATAATTCTTATGGTTGAATAATGCTCTTGTAGGTTGAATATGAGTGACGAGGCTTGTGTAAGTGGAGTATAGTGAAGAGTTGAGGAACAAAGAGAGGAAGTGTGCTCAGTGGATGGGTTGATGAGAAGAGCTAGTTCATGATTGTGTGTATGACTTGTACATCATATTTCTATGTCATAACAAGTGATCTTAGAATTTTGATTTTTTGAAGTGTGAAATGAGGTAGATCAGAGTATGTTCTATGTGAATGACCTCATGGTCAGGTTGATGTTGTGGTGACAGAGTTGTTGTAGGTGTGTTGAAGTGAGTGTGAGTGAATATTTGGAGAGTGGGGTTATTTGGGATATGTAATGTGTCCTAATTGATCTTTATGTGTTGGTATAAGTATTTAATGTGCTTTGGCCAATAGGGAGGATTGGGTGAAAGAGTGAAGGTGAAGAGTGATAATCAAAGGTCCATCATTAGGCATTGAAGACATAATTTCTAAGGTGGAGTTGTTCATTTCAAAGGAGGGTCTAAATGATTTGGTCTTCCTTAAGGTTAGTTTATCCTTGTGAAATAGGTGTTTCACTATAATAAAGTGGTCTAAAGGATTTGATAATCTTAGCGGTAGGTGCTCCTTATAGAACATGCATTTCACTAAATCTTGGTCAAGAGGATTTGACCAGTCTCTAGTTTGTAATACCTTATAGGACAAATAGTCCAAATGTTTTCAATCTTGAGAGTTGGTTTTATTCCCCAAGAGGTTTTCCCATGTAGATGATGTGTTGATGTGTTGTATGATCTTTTTCATGCTTTAGATAAATGTAATTTCATGTTTATGTTGTTAAGATCAAGTTGATGTATGATGGAATGGTTTTGGAATTGAATGTGCATTGTTGAATACTGATTCACCCCCCTTTTAGTATTTACTTCCAACAATTGGTATTATATCAAATCCTTTGGAGGAAACTTAACATCTTGAAGGAGATCCTAAGTAGCACAAGATGGCTAAGCAGTTAAAGAAAGAGAATCAATAATGGAAGGTTGTGATCAAGACACTTGAAGAGTAGATATGTACTTTGAATAAAAATGACAAAGAGGATGAGAAATTTATCAATGATCTCAATGTTTAGTTAGAAGATGCCAAGGTAATTTTAAGTTCAAAAGAGGAAAGTTGTTTAAAATAAAAGGACATCATGTCTAATGGATAAGTCTACCATAATAGTATAGAAGATGATAGTGAGGAAAAAGTTGATCTAGAAGTTGAGCTCGTGAGTGCACTTGGTGAACTAAAGGAGCAGAAGAAGAGGAATCATAAAATGAGTAATATGATCAAAGTTCTTGAAGCACAAGTTAGTTATCTTGAGGGAAGTTTCTTATGCATGTTCAAAAAAGAAGAAAATAAGTATCAAGAATAGATCAAGTCTATTGAAGTGCAAGCATATAAATTGAAAGACATGGCCAACAAGGCCAAAGTGGATGAAGAGAAGATCAATATTCTTGAGGATTAGTTAAGGACTACAAATCCAAATTTGAAAGCAAGAGAAGATGAGTACACTTAACTAAAGATTGAGATGGGGTCCTTGAAGAGTTAGCATGAGCTTGTTGTATTCAAGTTGGATAAACTTGAAAATAAGCATGAGAAGCCTCAGTATGTCAAGGAGAATGCAAGATTTGAAACCAATGCAAGAAGATCTGTTAGACAACCAAATAGATCAAGGTATGATAGTTTATTCCATATTTATTATTATACATGTAATAAGTATGGTCATAGAGCTAAGGACTATAAAAGGAAGTTAGTTAGGAATGAGTTCTCATGGAGCCTTGGAAGAAGTAATTGGTCTTGAAAAAATCATAACTTGGATCAGTCAAGAGGTATGTTGAATGATGTTATTTGCCATAGTTGTAATAAAGTAGGACATATTGCCAAATTTTGTAAGAATGGTTTAAATATGCACTCAAGTTTTGACAAAAATAAATATTATCATAAAAGTCACTCAATGGTATTGAGACCAAAAACTATGAAGGATAAGCATGATCAAGGTGGATTGCATGCTACAACAAATAAGGAATTAGATATGAAGAATATATAAAGTTTATCTTCTATCGAGATAGAAAAAGAAGATCACAATCATCATCAAGCAAAAGGTATGAATGAACTTATTTGTTTCAAATGTCATAAAGTTGGTCACATTTCTAGATTTTAAAAGAATAGGATGAATGAGTTGTCAAATCAAAATAAGGTGTATGGATCTCCTATTATGTAAGCAAGAGATCATAAATGGGTGTGGAAACCTAAGCCTATTAGAAGAGATTAGACTAAGACCAAAGATGGTTTGTTTTTCATGATAGACATGAAGGGAAGATAAGAGTTTATGTTGTTGGCATTGTTGACAAGTCTAAAGTAAAGAATGAAGTCAAACATCCATTCAAAGTCAAGCAAGACTACAAGTTAGATGAGATTATAGAGATATGGGACTCTCTAGAGTTTTGTAAGTTTTAGTCTCTCTTTGTCAAAGGGGTGTCTCTCTCTAAGATTTAAGGAGACAATTTATAGAAAGAGCAAGCATGGTGGATATTGGTTGGGTTTTGATTGATGTTGAAAGACAAATAAGGTCATGAGAAGATGTGTTGGCTTATTTTGAAGGACTTTGTTGATTGGCAAACCTATGCGTCAAGATGCTCTTTGGTTGATCAATTTACTCTTAGTTTTTGAAGATCTAACCCAAAGGATGAAAGGCAATGACTTGAGGTTTTGATGTCTACAAACCCTAAGGTGTGTGTTCATGATGATAATAACTCTATTTTGGTATATGGATCTAAATAACAATTTGGTAGAGAATATGAAATGTTTTCATCAGTTAGTGACATGCTTGGAATGCATGGTTGAGCCCAATTTAGTATTCTTTATCATGAAAGAATATTGGTAATGAGTGCAAGGTCTGTAAGTAGGGTTAGAATTGGTGTTTCCAGATGGAATAATAAGATTGATAAAATGTCAAGAATATCTTGATGCTTAGAAATGTTGGTTGACCTTATTCTAGCTTGATCCAAGTGGTTTTTTATTCTAAATGTATGTCAAAGTCATATTGAAGATTTTTGAGTGCTCTCAGTTTTGTCAATTTTAACTTAAGGGTAAGTAGGCCTAAAATGGGATATAGGATGTCAACATTAATAAAGGTATAGAAGCTAAAATATTGGTAAAAAAGTGTGTAATGGTTGTCTCTAGGTGTGTAATAAGTTTTAGGAGTGTGCATTGACTGGAAGGTATTGTGTTAACCTCACTTGTTTTGAGATTTTAGGGTTTTGGGCTTTGCTAGAAAAGTCGTTTGCCTTGTGAATTGAGGTCTAAGGCTTCTTAATATATTTAATGGGCCAAATGGGTTATCAAATCAAACTTCATATAAATTTTAAGGTTTTTGGTTCTCAAGTTATTAGAGTTTTTGTTAAGTTGGAGGCCTAATTGGGTACTTAGTTTGTGAAAGAAGTATGTTGTAGAGGATGGGATAGGTGATTTAATTTGATTTGGTTGAAGGGGAATATGAGAGTGATATATATATATATAAATATATATATATATATATGTGTGTGTGTGTGTGTGTGTGTGTGTATATATATATATATATGAAGTTTCAAGTCCTCAATATGTGTCTACTAAAATATCTGAGCTCTGCAATGTGTGTATATATATATATATATATGAAGTTTCAAGTCCTCAATATGTGTCTACTAAAATATCTGAGCTCTGCAAGTTCTAGGTATGGCTACAAGGAGTCTAGACATGCCTAGTATGAAGATTTGATGTTTTTGCTCAATGTTTCCAAAAGGGAGAGGTATGAGTATTTCAAAGAGAATTATTAGGTTGTATTAGTTCATTTTTCCTATTTTTTTAGTGGCATGAAATTTTTTTGGATGTCCTTGAGGTGGTTTAAGAGAGAAGGCTAGTAAGCTTGTATAATGGTTCCTCATGGTGTATGGAAATTTGAAGATGCTCAAGTGAAACAATGGCTCAAAAATATTAGGGGAGTTTCTCTCAAATGTTTTTTGGTGATATCCATCATATTTGAGTTTTTTTTGTGTTCCTTATTCATTGGTTGTTGTGCTTGGTTGAATAAGAGTGTTGGCATGAGCAAGAGGAAGTTATCAAGGCAAGAAGAGGTAGGCTCGATATAAGGGGGATTTTGTATCATCTTTATAAGATGGTCCTCTCCTTTTGGTAGTATTTTTAGGTCCTTAGGATAAGTTGTTTCCCACTTTTTCATTATGTCAAAGGGGGAGAAGATTTCTATTTATGAGATTGCTTGAAGAGAAAAGAAAAGTGAGTTGTATAATGATGTTGGTTGACATTAATGACAAAGGGGGAGATTGTTGGATAATTATCAATGATGTCATCGTGATTTCATTGAGGTGTCCTAGTTATTGTATGAAGTGATTTGATATCCTAAGTTATAATGACAAAGTGTGCAATGTGCTTATCCTAGTGTGTTTGAAGTTGGCTTGGTTGATCTTCAGAGTTTGACTACTTAGAGATGTTTAGAGATAAGTATAAAGTATCATGCATGTGAAATGGGTCCTATCAAAGGTACATGGTAGTTTGAGTGCTTATGTGTATGAGTGGTGTTCATATGGTTCTTCATTGTGTTCATCTAAACATTTTGGTCCAGTGGTAGAAAATCTACGTAGGTAGTTTTTTGACATCACCATTGCCATGTGTGGATGATTCAGTGAGATTTGGTCATATGGTTGTGATCAAATTAGTCCCTATTTATTATGTACTAAATCATAGGTCATTTGCCTAAGCATAGTCAAAGATATGTGGGTGTTAAGTTAGGATCCTAGGTATTTTCATAGTGTTTTCCCATACTTAGCCAAATTTGTAATGTGGAAAGAAAAGCTGAGTAGGAATTTTGATGATGGCATATCTCACACATGTGAAAACTTTAGGAGAAGGTGATCATATGGGTTTGTTTAGTTTTGTGCCTAGTTGATTTGCACTAAATTTTAGGTCAAGTGCTAAAGTGAGACAAAATATATGAAAGTGAAAATTTAGCTTCCCAAATAGTTTTTAATGTTTTTTAGACTATCACAAACTATCATGAAGACATGGATGAACCAGTAAGTTTATGCATTTATTTCAAGTATGTAGAAGGTCTATATTGGTTAAAGGATATCACAGGGATATTAAGATCATAAATTTTATTCACATTTAATCATGATTTCAAAGGTTACACACATAGGAGATAAGTGTCAAAAGCTTGCTATTATGATAGAAGATCAATGGTGACTGATGGTTCATATTGACAAAGATCAACAGTGTGAGACAAGTCAAGATTAAACATTACACGAGAGGCTGCCAAGTGGCACAAGTTCATGAAATGATATTAAAATTATTACAAGGCATATGAGGGTACCAAGTGTTGTGATCTTGGGAGTTATAAGCTAGATCTAATGGTGAGAATTGCTAGTTAAAACCCTGGTTGATCCATAGAGATCTACAGTGTGTATTTAGTCAATATTTCAAGGGTGCACAAGATGAGGTTAGCATGTTCAAGGTTTAACATTTGGCATTGGAGGACTATGTGTTAAAGGTTAAGATTCATAAAAAAAGTTGATGGTGTGTATTTCATTTGAGCAGTGAGGACATGAGATGATTGCAAAGTGTCTGAGGTCTAACTTTGACCATTGCCATTTGAATATTTGAATTTGCTAAGGTAAAAACTAGTGATTAGTATTTCTTCCATAACTTTTGATCTAGGATGAATTTCTTGATGGAGTAAAAATAAAAGATGAAGAAGAATCCATGACACATCCATTGAACATAGTTAAATGGTTTGATTATTTGAACAATCAAAGTTATTGAAATCTAAAGTTAAATATGTGTTTGACTATGTTCTTCAAGTGACATAAGAAGGATATTTGAGCTCATTTTGATGGTATCTAGATATCTCATGTTGACTTAGATATTTGTAAGTGTTGTATACTCCATTAGGATACTCTATGTGGATTTTAGAGGTGTGATAAATCTATCTTGAGTATGAACAAAGGTCTAAAAGTTGATTATGTCTTTGTTCATAATACTCTTATGTACCAGGTCAGTGTTTGAGTTATTTGAGCATATGCATAGGTGAGAAAAGATGATTATGATCATTTTGGGATGTCTTAGGGGCCATAATGAGTTGACCCATGTGTATGAAATTGTTATTAAATTCTTTTTTTACTCTATGAAGTGATAAATGGGTGAATAGGTCTTTATGAGACCTATAAGTGCTATGAGGGATTGATTGAAAGGTGTGGTTGCTTAAGGGTGACCCATAGATGTTATGTCCAACCTTGAAGGTTGTATTGAGCCATGTCTTTATATGATATATGACTTAAGGGTCAAGACATACCTAATGGCTGACCAATATGGTGATGATCATGAATGTTCTAAAATAGTGAAACCAAATTAGATGGTTTCTTAATTTGTAGAGGCTAGATTGAATACAATATTCATTGAAGCAAAGAAAAGAGGATACCATGTGTGTTAATGGTTAGGATGATGAGTAGAATAGATTTATGACTATGTGTATGACTTGTAGGTAATAATAATTATGGTATAATAGTTCTCTTATAGGTTTCATATGAACAAAGAGGCTTGTGCAAGGGGAGTAGAGTGAAGAGTTAAGGAGCAAAGAGAGGAAGTGTGCCCATTGGATGGGTTGATGAGTAGAGTTGGTTCATGATTATGTGTATGAATTATAGGTCATATTTCTATGTCATAAAAATTACTCGTATAGGTTTTATGCTTTGAATTATGAATGAAGGATAAGTGATGTTTTTGTGATCTTGGAGTTTGATTAATGAGGTAGATCAGAGTATGGTCTACATGATTGACCTCATGGTCAGGTTATTGTTATGGTGATAGATTTGTTGTAGGTGTGATGAAGTGTGAGTGAAGATTTGGAGAGTGGGGTTAGTTGATATATGTAATGTATCCTAATTGATCTTTGTTTGTTGGTAAAATTATGTAATGTGTTTTGGGCAACAAGGAGTATTAAGTGAAAAATGAAGATGAAGAGTGATAATCAAAGGTCCATCATTAGGTATTGAAGACATCGGTTCTAAGGTGGAGGTGTTCATTTCAATGGAGGGTTTAAAGGACTTGGTCTTCCTTAGAGGAAGTTGTTCTTTATGAAACAAGTGTTTCACTAAAGGCAGGTGGTCTAAATGAGTTGATCATCTTAGGGGTAGGTGCTCCTTATGGAACAGGCATTTCATTAAATCCTATTTATGAGGATGGACCAGTCTCTAGTTTGTAATACCTTATAAGATAAGTAGTCCAAGTGTTTTTAGGTTTGAGAGTGGGTTTTATTCCCCAAGATGGTTTCCCATGTAGATGATGTGTTGATGTGTTGTATGCTCTTGTTCATGCTTTGGATAAAATTACTTTCATGTTTATGTTGCTAATATCAAGTTGATGTATGATGGAATGGTTATGGAATTGAATGTGCATTGTTGTATATTGATTCACCCCCCTATCATTAGCTACTTCTAACATAAATACTAGCTTTGAAATCTTTATTTGTATCCATCATATGGGTATAGGAAACCTCTATTTAAATCACTTTGTAAAATCTTTGAAGCAATATAAGATAGCTTCATATTCTAGTTTAATGTTAAGTGTGGTGATTGAAGTTTTATTTATAGAATATATGTTGTTTATTCATTATCTTTAGGTCCTTCATTTACCTTGATTTAAGAATGTTAGTTTTTTGTAGGTTGTGTGAAGTATTAGCTAGTGAGGTTTCTCTTGAAGCATCATAAGTCCATAGTGTCTTACATAGACCTATTTCTTTCTATCCTTCAAATTTTAGGTGTATTTTTAACCTTCATACAAAAACTCATGTTTAGAACCCTATCATAGAATATGATCAACCCTTGTCTACATTAGATTCATTAGTAGTCATAAAAGTGACCAAGTTGAGAGTGGATCATTGAACATTTGGTGCATCACCACACTTAAGGTAGGTTTTCATTCATGTATTTTCTCCCATTTTCATCCCAATAGATTAATTTGTATGAAGAGAGATTCAAACTATCATATATAATGAGATAGCCTCATTAAAAACCTTAGAGGTCTAACCCAAAATTTGGTAACCCATAGCCTAGGTTCATTCCCATGTTGGACTAGGTTTGGGTAGAGGACCTGAACAATTCTTTTCTCATCCAAGGTGAAACCTATAACCTCCAATAATTATCCCTATGCATGTGGGATCAATCCCCAACATGAATTCATAAAATGCATCTAAGCTTAAGCAAAATCTTATCCCTGGGGCATAGATATTCAACCCTAGAACCTCTATCAAGCCATTTTTTGGTCCTAACCACATGGTATACACTAATTTTAGAAACACAAATGAAGGACTTGGTATTTCTCCTTGATTTTTAGGCTAATCAAACCTAAAATAAGGTATAGGAAAGGGGATTTGAAACCAAACCTCTTTGGTAAAATGATAAACACTTATCCAATGGGCCACAAAACCTAAAATAATATAAAAGGTGTAAATTTATATATGAGGAGAACATTTAACCCCTAAAAAGGAGAATAATTACATTTTATAGGAGAAGCAAATTGAAGGCCAAGATCCCATTGCACATACCTCTTAAATATAGTATATATAACATTTGAAGCTCCTTATTAGGATAAATAACCCTTTATGGGAAAATAAATTAATGTGAGAAAGTGTATTTTAATTGATTGGTCTATACATTGAGCAAACTTGGAGATGTAGCCTGATTTGGGTGAACTTTGTTTTCAACTTGTAGTGTAATTATATTTTTTATTATCATTATTTACTTTAACTTTAGTTTTTAAATGCTAAATTTTAATTAATTAAGCTAGTTTTTCATGTAAAGACAAAAAATTGAGAAAATTGTTAAGGTATTTGAAATTGGACAAACTAGGTCAATTTACAAAAATACTTATTTTTGGATAATGTTTTATCTTACATTTTGATGTGACTTTATACCTTTTGCTTATAGTTTTTGTGTATCTTATGTTTTGCCTTAAGATTTTCATATTGCTTACATTTGGTATGTTTTACATTCATTTTTTACACATTTTTGTTATTCATTTTTATATATACTAAATTAAAATGTCATTTTTTATTATAGGTAATCCAAGGTATAGGGTCCCTCACCCATTTAATATAAAAAAATATACAAAAAAATGTCATAAAACATAGTATCTAGAAATATTTAAAATATCTTAAATATCCAAAAAGAGCCCAGATGTCATGTCCCCTTTATGATTATTTTTCATTTAATAATTAATTAATCTAATTTTTAGTTATATGGAAATAAATTAAATAAAATTGGAACAAATATTTAATTAATTATTTATTTGGGATTGACAAGTTTGAAAAAATGATAGGGATCAAGTTAAATAATAATACTTTTTTTATCTAAAGTGAGGCATGGTATTTTGAGGTTAAAATTATTTAAATAAAATTAATAAATTATTTTTTCTTTCTTACCATCAAGGAAAGCTAGCCAATTTAGAAAATTCCTCAAATAGGACAAAGCAGGAAAAGTAAAATTAAAGCAGGTTATGTAAAGTGGAGGAAGATGACAACTAATAGATTTCTAAATTATATTTTTATATTTATAAATAAATGAGATAGATTTGGGCACTCATTTTTTCCCTCATGATTATTTATATTCCATAATTTCTTTATGAAGGATCTTTTGCCAAACTAATAATTTTCTCTTATAAAACAATGTGTATGGAGTGTTCTTAGATCATCCTAAAATGAAAACTCTTGGATGAAGGTAGTATTCAAATAAAAAATCCAATGATTATAAATATTATAGTATTAAACTCTTGTGATCTAGAGATGCAATTCCATATAAGAGTTTTTATTAAGCTAATGTTTAATCTATTATGCAAATAGTTGGTGTGAGTAGAAAGTATATAAGCATTTTAAAGTTTGTGAGTTTTTTATATCAAATATTAAGTGTCTTATGGGGTTATTTTTATTTTATTTCATTATTCTCTAGTATTTTTTAATTATACTATTAGTTTTGTGAATTTGTGCTCTGATTGAGTAGTTTTTACAATGTTATTGTGTAGTTCTAGCAAGGGTTTTTGACCAAACTTTATATTCTACTCCATAATTGTTGTGGAGTGATTGATTTAGTAATATGTAATTTTTTTGACTTAATTTTTTTAAATACAATTTCCCATAGGATTTGGTTTGAAATTACTATGTTATTCCATAAAAATTATCAAATTTGGATTTAACTAGCTAGTGCAGAGAAAGACATAAATTTTATGGTAATTATTCCTAATATAAAGTAATTTAAAGATCTAATATTTATCTATAAAATTATTAAAGGTACATGATAGTGGTATTATATCCATAATATTTCTATCATGTTGGGTTTTAAGAGTGGATGCCTCCTAGTGTGAGAGAAACTAGGTATTTCAGACAGGAACAAAAGAAGTTACAAGTAGAGAAATTAATCTCAATAGAATAAACTATGGCTGAAATTGAAAGGGGAAAAAAATAGTGACAGATGAATAAAGAGAAAATAAATTATATAAAACCTTGGAAAAAATAAATTTTGGTCAATGAGAGTTGAGAGAGGTGATGGGAACTAGTGGGTAAACTAAGTCTTGGATGTATTCCTAGAATGGAAGGTTCACCTATGAATAGCAATTATATAGGTCATTTGATTTTAAAAAACTCAAAACCCAAATTCATATCAAAATTCAAAGAGACAATAATTACACCCCTTCATTCCATTAGATGATTTTCAATAGAAGCAATAAAGATATATAATGCACACAGAAATTTAGATGAAGATCTCAAAGTTGTCCTTTCTTATGATAAGTTTGTATAAATGTCAAAAGGAGCCACACCAAAGAGTACAAGTAAATAAACATAGTGGTGGAGGAAATAATTTGACAAATAAATTTATCAAACTATCATCTCCTAACTATGATGGTAGTGATACAATTTCAACTTGGGCTTGGTTGCATAAATTACAAACCTACCTTAATCTTAGCCCTATAAAGTAGAATGAAGCTATTCAATTTACAACTTTGAATTTAGAAGGTGTTACATATGATTTGTGGTATCATTTTCTAATAACACAAGGACATGATAAAATAAATACCTTTGAATAATTCACTCAGAGGCTTATTGATAGATTTGAGTTGAGGGATGAAGAAGAGTACTTCAAGAAACTCTCTAAAATCAAAAAACAAACCTCAATAAATGCCTATGTATCAAAATTTCAAAATATAAATGCAATGGTAAATAATATTTTAGAAAAAATGGTTATCTTTATTTTTATTTATGGAATTTTTTATCCCTTTAGAGGTTTTGTCAAGGATTTTACACCAATCACCTTACAGGATGCTATAAGAAGAGCTTTAACTCTTGCACCCTCAACACATAAGATTAATTTATCTTATCCTTCTAAACCATTTTCTCCTACTCAAAATAGGATAAATTTTTAGAAGAGATAACTTTTTACTTCCCTTCAAAAATCCATGCCTCCTTCAAACACAAAAAGGATGGATGAGGATACTATGAATGAACTACAAAGGAAAAATTTTTGTTTCACATGTAAAAATATGTGGGGACCAAATCATAGATGATTGGCTAAAGGGAAAGTGCACTATATTTAAGTGATATAAAATGATGAACAAGTTTTGGAGGAAGTTAAAACCTTTTAGTAAGTACAAAACCCAGTAACAAAAGAGGATGGAAATGAAATTACAAGTGGAGGTACTCTAGTAGCCCTATCAAGAGCACCTAAATATCACCCTTTTTGAGTTCATAGAATGTTCAATGGAAAAAGAATGAAAATACTCATTGATAGTGGAGCCACACACAACTTCATTAATAAATGATTAGTGGTTAAAATAGGGTTATAGATGGAATATTTTTAAGGGCTAAATGTTGTTTTTACAGATGGATTTATAATGTCATGTAACAAAGTGATCAAGCAACTAAATGTTATTATGGGAAACTATAAGATATGTGATAAATTTTATGTGGTGAGTTTGAGTGGAAAACATATGGTCTTAGGAGTGTAAAGGATTCATTTTTAGGGGTATTTTCATTGGAATTACCAAACTATGGAATTAAAGTTTAATTTCAATGGGAAGGAGATAGTTTTCAGGGGCTTGTAAAATGGATCACCACAAATGGTCACAACAAAAAGAATGAAGAGTGTTATTCAAATAGGTCTAGTAGCATGGTTAGAAAACTATTTGATAAAATCTTATGATTCATCTTAAAGGTAATTTTAATCCTTATCGTGTTTATATCAAAAAAAATATTACACTCACATATTAAAAATTTTAATGATTCACCACTTGGTTTACCCCCAAATAGAGATTTCCAACATGTAATATAATTAGAACCAGGTGCAACATAAGTCATCACAAATCCATACCACCACAAAAGGGTGTTTAAATAATAAATTTAAAATACCATTATATAAATCTTAGGTATGGATTTCATAAGACCAAGTTCTATCACTTTTGCATATTTTGTAGTTTTTGTTAAAAGAAGGATGGGACCCTATGCATGTGCATTGATTATAGAGCCTTAAATAAACATACCATCAATAATAGATATCCTATTCTGAGGATAGATGAGCTCATATATGAACCACATGGTTCCATTTATTTTTTTAATAATGATCTAAGATTTTAATATCACCAAAATTTCATGAGAGGTGAATATGTACAAAGAACTTCCTTTAGGTGCCATTATGGACATTTTGAGTTTTTAGTCATGCCTTTTGGGATAACTAATGCTTCTGATATCTTTAAATATACTATGAACCATATCTTCAAGGATTAATTAAGTAAATTTATATTGATATTCTTTGATGATATATTGGTTTATTGTTAGACATAGGAGGATCACTTAAAATTTCTAGACATTATTTTGGGCATATTGGAGAAGCATGCATTTTATGTTAGGGAATAAAAATGTGATTTTTTATTAATACAATTTTTATATTTGGGTCATGTCATTAGTTCTAAGGGTGTATAATTAGATCAATAAAATATCTAAGTTATCTTAGATTATCCAACTCCTACTACTTTGACATAATTGAGAGGCTTCTTTGGGTTATATAGTTATTACAGGAGATTTCTCAACGGATTTTCTCAATTGGCATCCCCTCTTATCGATTTGACCAAAAAGGGACAATTTTTATGGACAAAACTAGTTCAATATACATTTGAGAAATTAAAAGAGGTAATGATCTCTTGCCGAGTACTGGCAATTCCTAATTTCTCCCACCCGTTTATTATAGAATGTGATGCTTCAGGAGAGGGAATAGGATTCGTTATAACTCAAAAGGGTAATCCTATTATTTTTTAAATTAGGAAGTCAAAATAATTATAAAAATACTATTCTTTTTATGTCAAGGAAATCTTATCCATAATGCATGCATTGGAAAAATTTAGATAGTATTTAGTATGTGGAAAGTTTGTTGTTAAAACAATACATAATATTTTGAAATTCTTCTTGGGGAAAAATGATTTGAATGATAGACAAAAAAAATGGGTGAGTAAACTACAATCTTATAATTTTGATATAGAATACATGAAGGGGAAGAAAAATATTGTATTTGATGAACTCTCTAGGAAATATACCTTGTATTATATTTCCTCTATTTTTATTTTATTAGAAGGCCATTATTATGATGGAATATGTAAAGAATGCTTTTATTACTAACATTCTTGAGGGATTGATAAAGGATGACAAGTATACAATATGTGATGATTTGATTTTTTATAAAAATAGATTCTTTTTAATACCTAGATCTATAATGAAGGAAAATATTTTAAGAGTAGTGCATGATATCCTAGTAGTAGGATACCTAGGGTACTACAAGACATATAAGAAAATTTAGTAAAGACTCACTTGGAAGGACCTCAAGAATGATGTTCTCAAGAATGTTATGGAGTGTACCATTTTTCAACATAGCAAATGGGAACAAGGTTTGTTATAAGGCCTACTCCAACCTTTACCCATTCGTAGTCAAAAATGGGAGAGTATATCAATGGACTTTATCATAAGTTTTCACAAGTTAAATGGTAGAGATTGCATTTATGTAATAATGTAAATATTAACTAATTTTTCAAACTTCTTTTCTATATCATTAGAATTTAAATCCACTCAAGTGGTTGAATTATTTTTTAAGGAAGTGTTATGATACTAGTTTAACTTTTTGGTTGTAGGGTCCATGTAAAACTTGATTATTTACCTAATCAAATGAAAAATATTAAGGAATTGTTTAGATTGCATGGATTACCACACAATATTATTACTGACAGGGATTACATGTTTCTTAGCTCTTTTTGGAAAGAGTTATTCAGATTGATAGGTACATATTTCACTCATAGCACTACCTACCACCCTCAAACTGATGGTCAAATGGAAATAGTAAATAAGTGGGTGGAGGGTTACTTAAGGAACTATGCCTCAAGTCATCAATCTTCTGGGTCAAGTGGCTATATTTAAGAGAATTTTTATATAATACCAATCACCATATGTCCATTGGTATGTCCCAAGTTAAATATTTATATGGATATTATGTAATTACATTTATTGATTTGGTTTCTATAGATAATATAGTTATAGCAACAAGTGATTTAATTAACAAACACCAGGAAGTATTAAAAACCCTTAGGGATCATATGCATAAATCATAAAATCAACACAAATATTATGCAAACAAAAACCACACAAATATATCTTTTGATGCAGGTGACTTGGTCTATCTAAGGTTGCATCCATAAATACAATCATCCATCAAGAGAATTTTAGTATAGAAACTCAAGCCCAAATTATATGGACCCTATAAAATTATAAGGAAAGTTGGTGAGGTAGCTTATGAATTAGAACTTCCTACAAATAGTAAAATTCATAATTTGTTTCATGTCTCTTATCTAAAGAGATATTTGGAGAAGAAGATTACACCCTCCATAAATTTACCACATTTGAATGAGGAGGGTAAATTGATCCAAATTATTGAAAAGGTGATAGATACCAAGGTTAATAAATTGACTAAAAGAGATATTACTAAATATTTGATTTAGTGGATATTAGTGTAGGTTTTTATTTTTCCCTATTCTTTAATTAGGAAAATTATTTTTTGTGCATACATGGAGTTTTCCTACATTTGTGGGATAGGCTAGCTTATGTGGAGATGTGTGTCATGGATGTGTCATAGGTGTCATAAGAATGTCATAAGTAACTCCCTTGATGGGAGTTACTTCTCTATTCTTAGCACCTTGTCACCATCTTTCATGTAGGAGTTACAGTATATTCTTGGGGTGCCTTGACCACCTTTTGTGGAGGAGTTACGTGCTCTTCTATATGTATTCTTCACTTTGGCCATCTCATGTTAATCAGATATTGGGTTTTCTCCTATTTTGTCTTGTGTAATTTATCTTCTTTTATAATTTCAAATTGATTTAGCATTTATGTGGTGTGCACTTGCTTCATCTCATGTGATCACGTCTCCATTGCATTCGCATTATCCAGATTCTGGCAATGACTCTGATATGGTATCAGAGCCAACTCGATAATCATGTGTCTGGTTATGCTGTTAGTTTATTTTCAAATAAAGAGGAGTGGAGTTCTCTTTATTTTTTTATTTCTAGATTTGATCTAAAATAAATAAATAAAACTTTCAATATCATTTCTTGTGTTCTTTTTTATCTTTTCCTTGGAATCCTTGACCTTTAGGTGTCTTAGTGGTCTTATCCTCAGTCTTTACAGGCATAGCAACAACTTTAGGTGCTAGTTTTACAATGGCAGACATCCTTGCAAGCCTTCTGACAACCTTCTTTGTAGCAACTGGTTTAGCAGTCAGCTTGGCACCAATAGCCTTCTTGACTACAGGATTCTATGCCTTATTTTGCCCTCTGCAGACTTGTCTCCTCCTGCCACTTTTCTATGCCTTATTTTGTTTCCTCAGCTTGGGTGCCATTGTTGTGTGTAGGGAGTGAAGAGAGGGAGGAGCAGCACTACCACACAGACAATCCTTCTTGCAATGCCATCATCAGCCATGCCAAGCATCAGCCACGCCAAGTAGCAAAGGTCTTCTCTACAGCAAGGTGAAGTGCAACTGTACGGTGTCCAGCATGTAGCTACTATGCATTGAGAGGTATGTAGATTATTCATTTTCTTTTTTCTATCAGCAAAGCCAGGACTATATTCTTTTTGAAAATGGTGCTTTATTTTCTAGTTTGGCATCCCATGTGGACCCTTAGTCACTTGGCATCCTTTTTTCTACACTTGATTTGTCTCTTCTGTGATAAAGTTTATGCCTATCCACCTTTTTTTCCTCTTATAAAAAAAAAGTAAACAAAACTAGCTAGAAATTCATTTTTTTGCCTTACCAGTTGTATTTTTTTACTAAAAGAAGGTAAACTTGCTTTCATGCATACCGAGACAATAAGTTAAACTTGATTTCACAAATACCTTTTTCTTTGGATTATTCACTTTGTGTTGAATCCAATGAGTGGTTGGAAGGCCACTTTCTCTCTCAAAATAGGTATTTTTTAATGTTTTAGTGTTATTTTTTGCAAAAACACTAGTTTATAGGAAATTGAATCTTTAATATCTTACAAACGGTAGCTCAGATTTGGGTGAAATTTTTTGCAAAAGTGTTTGTAAATAAATTATCCATAGCTTAGGCTTGTTATTTGTCAAAAACACACTACTTTATAAAGTGCCAAAAATTTGGGTCTCCTGGGACGCATTTTTGACTGAGTCTGACATCTTGTTTGCTTAAAGTCTTGCACTGATTTCTCTAAGATGCATTATCAGCTGAGATCGATGTCTTTTATGTGTGCACTTTCATATTGGAGGGGGCTCAACATTTTAGGGGGGTGTGATTGATTTTCACAACTTGCAAATCTTTGCTTTCATTCTCCTTTCTACATAATTTCACAACTTGCAATCAACACAACTTCACCTAAATTCAACTTTAAATGGATTATTTTCAACTTAAACCCCTAACACCCTTCAACTATCATGAATGGAATGTTAAAATTTCAATCATTCTCAGAATCAAAGGGTTGTATAGGATCACTATGGGTACTAAAGTAGAACCTAGCACTGATGCTGAAAAGGTCAAGTGGTACAACTGTAGTGATGAAGCCTATGGATTACTGAGATTTTCTATGTCTCCAAAACTTCTCTTCCATTTATAAACCTCCAAGACTCCCAAAGACATATGGGACAACTTAGAACTCTTATTTGGGAAGCTTGATGAGATGAGAGGTCATGAGCTCGAAAACGAACTCATAAGTCTAAGTCCTAGCAACTTTGACACCCTACAGGACTTCTTCACTAAGTTTAAGGCATTTAGATTGCAATTGAAATAATTTGGGATAGAGAATAAAGATGATCAACTCATTCTTTCTATTCTTGCAAAGTTAGGTCCAAGTTATTCAGTCTTTGTCTCCACTTCCCATGCCACAAAAAGTGCCCTTGGCACTACATGGAAAATGCCTTCTTTGGATTCATTCATTGCCAACTTGACTAGGGAGCAAGATAATCTAATTCAAATGGGCACAATGAAGTCTAATCAACCCCAAGCTTTGATATCTGGAAATGGTAAGGATAAGACTTCAACAAAGGAGAAGAAGAAAAAGAACAAGGACCAAGAGAAGAAGAAAGAACACAACAATCCTATCAAAAACAACACTGAGTCTTCATCCTCCAATGCTAAACCTAAGAAGGAGAAAGTTAAGTGTGCCTATTTTAAAAATATAGGGCATGATGAACACAAATGCATGAATAAATAAATAGATCACCTAACTCATCTTTTAGGGAAGCACAACATAGGTGTTCCTAAGTCCATCAAGCAAAATTCATCTACCCAAGATTGTACCAAGGCAAAAGGCAAGGGTAAGGAGAAAGAAAAGGGCAAGGCCCTTGTAGCTACTACATCTTCTACAAAATCATGGGTCATTGATTTGGGTGCTTTTCACCACATGGGCTCTTCACTAATTGATTTATCATCTTTAGAGCCTTGTAGCATGACTTTAATTAGTTTGGGTGATGACACATTAGTTTCTATTGCAGGGAGAGAGTCAATTGAAATGGAAGGAGGAACATTAAATAATGTTCTAAGTGTTCCTTCTCTTTCAACCAATCTCCTATCAGTGTACCAAATCACTCACATTGGTCAGGGCATAAGAGTTGAGTTTTCACCAGATTCATTGGCTATCAAGGAGTTGTATAGTGATACTACAGTGGCAATGGGTAGGATAGATCACCAAGCAAGGTTATACACCTTCTCACATTTTACACCTGATTCTTCTCTAATAGCATTGTTGACTCATTTAGATGGAGTTAGAAAATTGTGGCATGAGTGGTTTGGCCACATTAACTATCGCTACCTTGAGCAACTTTGCAAAAATGACATGGTCATTGGCTTGCCTCGTGTCCAATTCTCAAAAAGACTTTGTGAGGGGTGCTCCATTGGGAATCATCCCAAAGCAAAATTTGACAAAGGCAAAGCTTGGAGGGATTCACAACCTTTGGAGTTAGTCCACAGTGATGTATCGGGACCCTTTCCCAAACCATCTTTCACAAGGGCCAAGTACATCCTCACTTTCATTGATGATTTCTCTAGGTACACTTGGATATATTTTCTCAAACAAAAGTCTAAAGTGTTTGAAAATTTTGTAGACTTCAAGGCTCTTGTTGAGAAATAGAGTGAGAAATATATCAAGGTTGTTCAAACTGATAATGGAGGGGAGTATGTCAGTAACAAGTTTGAGTAGTTTTACACTACAAAGGCGATTGATTTGCAGTGCACAGTCACTTACAGTCCTTCATAGAATGGGGTTGTTAAATGCAAAAGTAGGTTCTTGAAAGAGATGGGTACCTATATGATTCACTCCAAATCCTTAACACCACAGTACTGGGTTGAAGCCATCAATTGTGCTTGATACATTCAAAATAGGGTTCCTCACAAAGCTTTGAAAGGGATAACACCCTTTAAAGTTTGGCATAAAATGAAACCTAATGTTGAGCACCTTAGGGTTTTTAGATCCCCAGCCATGGCTCGCATTCTAAAAAAGAAATGCAAAGCTATGGAATGTTAGTCCAAGCCTTACATCTTTATAAGATATCCAGATGGTATTAAGGGGTATCACCTTTTAGATCCAGTCACTCATGAGTTTTTCATTGAGAGAAGTGTCTATTTTCAGGAGAGTCCTAGACACTCAACACTTGACACTTCTTCTCCCTCATTAGATCTACTTCTTCATGATGATTCCTCATTAGATTCAAATCGACCACAGCAGGTTCTTGAACCAAAGACATCTTCTTCTTCTTCAAGTTTAGACAGTGAGGATAGTGATGTCGTGCCATCCACCTCTAGTCAGTCAGAGGATGAGGAGTTAGCACCTGACTCGCCCACTTTCAGGCCACTTTGGGCCAGACAGACACTTGAGAGTGCTGGCACTTGGATAGGAGATCCTGCAAATGACAGACGTACTAGGGGGGATTTTTAGAGAGATCCACATGCCTTCTTTACTTCAGTTTTAGATCCATAGACTTTTCAAGAGGCATCGGGGGTACCTGAGTGGGATAGTGCTATGGAGGAAGAATATTCTTCCTTAATCAAAAAATCACACTTGGGATTTGACTTCACTTCCTAAGGGAAGAAAGATAGTTTGATGTAGGTGGATATATCAGACCAAGTTTGTAGTAGATGGGTTAGTTGATAAGTTCAAGGCATGATTGGTCACCAAGGGTTTCTCACAAGTGGCAAGAATTAACTACTCAAAGACCTTTGCACCTGTTGCAAAGATGACTTCTATCTGACTCACCTTAGCTATTGTCGTAGCACATGGTTGGGATGTGCACTAGATGGACGTGAAGAGTGCCTTTCTTCATGGAGACATAGAGGAGGAGATCTACATGAAGCAACCACCAGGATTTGTTTAGGATTCTTCCTTAGTATGCAGACTTAGGAAATCTATCTATGGCCTCAAATAGGCCCCTTGGGCTTGGTATGCCAAGATGGATTCCTTCCTTCTCATAGCAAGTTTCACTAGGTGCCATTCTGACCCCAATGTCTACTTCTTACAGTAGGATGATTCACTCCTAATTTTGGTTCTATATATTGATGACCTTTTGATCACCGAGAGTTCTACATCAGCTATTGTAGTGGTGATGGCATCTCTCCAAGATATATTTGACATGACAGACTTGGGTTTGTTGCACTACTTCCTTGGCATCGATATCTCACAATCAGATTCAGGGATTTTTCTTGCACAGCCTAAGTATGCTCTTGACTTATTGGCTCAGTTTCACATGGCTAATTGCAAGCCATCTTTGACTCCCTTTTTATCAAGAGTCAAACTTGAGGGTGACTATTCTTCATCATTGGTTGATGCCACTTGGTATCGATAACTTGTTGGCAGTCTCATCTACTTAACTCACACTAGGCCTGACATATCATATACAGTGGGACTTGTCTCTAGATTTATGCAGGAACCACATGAGCTACATTGGAAAGCAGCTAAGAGGATCTTGTATTACATACAAGGTTCATAGAGATACGAGATTCATTATAGATTTGGCATAGAGATTGACTTGGTTGGATATATAAATTCAAATTGGGCTAGTGATTCATAGACTCACAAGTCCACTTCTGGTTACATTTTCTCTCTAGGTTCTGAAGCTATCAGTTAGTCTAGAAAGAAGCAGAATGTTATTGCTATATCATCGAAAGAGGCAGAGTATAAGAGAGTTTTTAATGCAGCTACTAAGGCTATTTGGATTCAGGGGATTCTTTCTTAGTTTGGCATTCCTATTAGGCATCCCACCATCATTTATTGTGACAACCAGAGTACCATTCAAATTTGCAAGAATCCAATTCAGCACAAGTAGACCATGCACATAGAGATTCACATGCATTTCATTCAGGAGCTTATTCATAGTCAGGTCATTGAATTGATATTTTGCTAGTCTTTGGAGCAGGTTGCAGACATCTTCACCAAACCTTTCACTGAGAGCAAGTTCATTCATCTATGATCTCTTCTTGGGGTGTAGTCCACATCTACAGCATCATCATCTTTGGGGGGGCCACTAGTCTCTTCCTTTCTTTTATGTCTCTCTTTTTGGGGGGAGTTTTTTCCTATGGGTTTTCTCCTTTTCTCTATCTTATGGGAGATTGCATTTGTACATGGGTACCTTATCAGCCTAGTTTCTAGGACCCATTTTATATTTCCACACTGCCCACCTAAGTTGCACTTATGGGGGGGGTATTAGTGTAGGTTTTTATTTTTCCCTATTATTTAATTAGGGAAATTATTTTTTGTGCATACATGGAGTTTTCTTACATTTGTGGGATAGGCTAGCTTATGTGGAGATGTGTGTCATAGATGTGTCATAGGTGTCATAAGAATGACATAAGTAACTCCCTTGATGGGAGTTACTTCTCTATTCTTAGCACCTTGTCACCACCTTTCATGGAGAAGTTACAATCTATTCTTGGGGTGCCTTGACCACCTTTTGTGGAGGAGTTACTTATGTGCTCTCCTCTATGTATTCTTCACTTTTGCCATCTCATGTTAATCAGATATTGGGTTTTCTCCTATTTTGTCTTTTGCAATTTATCTTCTTGTATAATTTCAAATTCCTTTAGCATCTATGTGGTGTGTACTTGCTTCATCTTGTGTGATCATGTCTCCATTGCATTCACATTATCTAGATTCTAGCAATAACTCTGATAGTGGAAGAGCTTGCCAATTGAGGATGCCACTTGAAAAGGTCCAGAGATTTTAAATCATCCAAGTTTGATTTTTTTTAGGACAATAAATTTTGAGGAGAGAGGACTTGTCATGTCTTCTTTCCAATTAGTTTTCATTTAATAATTAATTAATATAATTTTCATTTATAAGGGAATAAGGGAAATAAAATTGGAACAAACATTTAATTAATTATTTATTTGGGATTGGCAAGTTTGAAAAACTGGCAGGGATCAAGGTAAATATTAATACTTTTTTTAAATAAATTGGGGCATGGTATTTTAAGGAAGAGGATAATATGATTTAAATCACATTAATAAATTATTTTTTCTTTCTTATCCTAAGGGAAATTTGGCCAATTTGGAAAACTCCTATAATAGGATAAAAGTAGGAAAACTAGGATTAAAGCAGGGTATGGAAAGTGGAGGAAGATGACAACTAATGGATTTTTTAATTAATTTTTTATCTTTATAAATAAATTATCTTTTTTTTTCCCTTTTGGTCCCTCTTGGTTATTTATTTTCCATAATTGTTTTTTGAAGGATCTTTTTCCAAACTAATGATTTTCTCTTGTGGAACAGTGTGCATGTAGTGTTTTTCAAATCATCCTGAAACAAAAAATATTGGATGAAGATTGTAATTTAATGAAAACCAAATAATACCAAGGATTTTATGACAAACCCCCTCTGATCCAAAGATACAATTCCATACATGAGTTGTTATAGAGCTTCAAAGAGTACATATTTTAGCTAGTATTCAATATTTTATGTAGATAATTGGTGTGAGTAGAGAGTATAGAAGTATTTTTATATTTTTGGGTTTTATATATAATATATTAAGTGTATTATGGGTTTATTTTCAGGTTATATTAGTATTATTAATTTTTTTTAATCATCCTTTTAGTGTTGTGAATTTGTGCTTTATTTGAGCAATGTTTGCAGTGTTACTGTGTAATTCTAGTAAGGGTCTTTGCCCAAAATATATATTATTATCTAGAAATATTTTTGATGATTATTTCAGTAATTTAAAAAAAAACTATACTTAATTTTTTGAAATACAATTTCCCATAGGTTTTTTTTGCAATTATTATGTTATTCTATAAAAATTGTCAAATTTGGGTTTCACTAGCTAGTGTAGTAAAAGGCATAAATTTTTAGATGATTATTCCTAATATAGAGTTAATTCCAGGTCTGATATTTATCTATAAAATTCATTAAGGTTACATGACATTATACACCTAAAAAAATTAATACATCTTATGACATAATCACCAAAAATCAAAACACTACATCATTAACTCCTCACCAACACTTAGCACCTTTAGCTAGTGCCCTCCTTCCCCTGTGAAAAAGAAGATCCTAAATTTTCCATTGAGTTTCCACACAAATTTAATTCATATCATCAATATATAATAATTTCACTTCTTGTTAGGTGTGGACCCTGATTGTCTTCCAAGATCAGAGGTTAAAATTTTGATGTTATTTTAGTTAGGTTTTGGATCTTATTCTTTGTATCCTCGATGGTACGGGGGGTTGAAACGGGGGTAACTCCCCTTGCAGGGTCTGGTGGCCATTCACCCTAGTGGGGGTTCAGGGGCAATGCCCCCGAAGTAAAAAATTTATTAAAATTTCTTTGTAAAATAATTATTTCATAGTTAATTTGGGCCATTGATTAAAGGTTTTTAGATCTAATGGTAGAGGTTATGTTTAGGTGTTTTTTGCCCTAAAATGTATTGATACATGGTTGAGATGAAAAAATATATATTATACACAAAGAGGAGGTAGATAAGGTAGAGAGGTGTAACAAGTTTTGTTGCAAGATTTGTTTCTCCCTTATATCGTTGGAAATAATATACTACACAATTTTGGTGGATGTAACCCATCTTAGGTGAACCACCTTAAATCTGGTGTCTCCTATTTTGTGTATGTTTATGATTATTTTATGTATGTTTGATTTATTTATTTCATAGTTTCTCTTATATGTGATTTGGGTATAAATATGTGTTTTATTTTATCCTAACACTTCCATCCTTTACCCTCTAAGTTTTGGATTTCCACAATTAGCTTTAGTCAACAAATATTCTATTTGGGAGATGGTTCAAATTTATATAGCATACATTCCCTCCTCATACACTTATTAAGACACTACCTCTTACATCCCTTTAAAATATTCAATAATTAAAAGTTTCATATCCTTATCTTCCTCTAATTATTTCACACTTGTTGGGATTTCCATGTCCCTAGGTTTCAAAATCTGATCTTCTACTCCCTCAATGAAAGAAACATGTAAACCATAATTGCACCTTTATACTTTTCTAAATTCTTCATGGATATGACCACCACTATTTTTATTTCTTATATGGGGATGTACTCATAATTTTTTTTAAATATATTATTTTTTATCTATTTATATATTTTAACATAAATCAACCCTAACATTCTTGGGAGGATCAAGTTACTATTTTATGACCAATTTTGTTATATTGAAGGGACTTGAAGGAAAACCCCTCAAATACACAAGCTAAATCCACTTCCCCTAATTGGTAAAAATATAAACATAATTAGATACATGTTTGTAAATATCTAAAAGGATGCATATTATGGAAAAATTAGAGTAAGTTTAATTTGCTTTTGGGTCCATCCTAATAATAGAGCCCACATTTGTAACTAGAAATTTGATAGAAGTAGAGTTTCTTTAAAACAAAGGAAGATAATAAAAATGAATCCAAATGGGTAACCTATCAAAAGTCTCTGTGAATGGATCAAAAAATGGCTTCCAAAGGTATTAACAACTTGGATCTACAATCAAACCATGGACCATCGATCCAAAAAAAATTAATATTCTATGGATTATAACTTAAAAAGAAAAAAAACATTCTACAATGGTCAATGTCATCAAAATGTTTTTTTATCTAGCCAGACTTTTTAAAATGTTAGATTCTTACCCAAAAATATACCAATAATGGAATAACTCTCCATATCTTTTGTAAACTATTCCAAATAATCCTTTGTGAGGAAAAACTCCACCACTACTTTTTCCATTTGTAGCAGGATATCACCCAAAAAAATCTTGATTCTAATCCAAGTTACCCTTGCATCTAATATGGATAATTCCACTATCTATTGCCTTCACCAAAATCTTCCCTCATAACCTCTATACCTAATGCATCCAACCATTCATCATTCCATTCAACATTTGTTTGGACTAGAGATTCCCCTTAATTATGGCAACCTTGACTAAGACAAGAGATAAAATATTACAATCATTTATAATATGATATTTGTATAAATCCTCTTAAGAATGAAAAGTATTGGTATAAATTATGCATCCAAAAAAATAAGTGAGCATCAATACCATCCTTCATGAATTGATCTTGGGAATCATTTTTCAACCACTACCCACTCCATCTTATTTTGGCTTAGACTGATTGATTTGTCCTAATAAATCTTTATACAAATCATTATGTTTTGTTTGTATATTTATAAAATTAAGCCATCACTACTTGAATATAATATGGATAATTCTATTATTTATTGCCTTCACCAAAATATTACCTCACAACCTCTATGCCCAATGCATCCAAACCATTCATCATTACATTTGACACCTATTTATATTAGAGATTCTCCTTATATGTGGTAACCTTAAGTGGGATAAGAGACAAAATATTACAATCATTTTTAATATGGTGTTTTTATAAATACTCATAATAATGTAAAGGATCAATATGGTTTATGCATACAAAAATAATAATTGAGCATCAATTCCATCTTCCACCAATCAATCCTAGGAAGCATTTTTTCACCCACTACCCATTCCATATTTTATTGGCTTAAATTGATTGATTCATCCTAAAAATTCTATGTAAAAATCATTAGTATTTATTATATAGTCTTGAAATTAAAACCATCACTACCCAACCCATTCTACATTTTATTTAGAGCCTTAAAATCCCTGACACCACTCCCATCAAATACACCCTTAATTTCTTCTTTAGTTGGTGTTCCTTATCCATCCATCATTTTTTTAGGGGTTTTTGTATTGCTCGTTCCTCTAATTTTCCATTCCACATCAAAATATTTATTATTTTTGAAACACATCTCACCATTCCACAAAATTTATATCAACCTTTTCAAAGCTTTGGTCACCAAAGTTTTTCCCTAATTCCATCACCAATAGTCCTTCAAAAAAATTATTATTAAAAAATATAACTTAAGATGTTATTTTTACACTTAATTTTTTTTTCTTTACCATTCATTTGCTCACACTTGTTATAAAATAATAAATCATACATTACATGATAACATCCTCATAACATGATATTAAAACAATAACACATGTTAATGTCAATGCCAAAATTTACAAACCTACATATAAAACAAGGAATCATAAAAAATGATTTATATGCATGTATCAAAAGTTTTCTACATTAGAATGTATAATATATACGTTTATATTCATAGCACCTTCATCCCCAGCTGGGTGAGGCACCATGATTTGTAAATAACCTACATATCTAGTCTCTTTCAAAAATATATTTAGTGTATTATTCCAATAATTTAATTGTATGGCTTCTCCATGTTCTCTCACTAGATTTTTCTCTATCTTGTGGATCTTAATTTTCAAAACTCTCTTGCATTATGTGTTAGTTGTGAATGAAGTGATTTGCATAGCCCTCTTAATGGCTAAGGCCACATGGACCATCACCATCTACTACCATGCCACAATCTCTCCCCTATTGTAACTATATCCACCATAGAAGTAATAAGTTGCTCTTGTCACCATAACTCATGTGCAATGTCTCCTACTAGACTAAATCAACTAGCATGCTCACCATTAGAAGGAACCAAGGGACACACCATAAATATTGCATTGTGATTAGGAAGCATGTTATACAAAATGTTATGGTTTAAATCCTTGGTCATGGCTTCACACCATGTAGTATCTTTTATAACATCTAAAAAATCCAACCAAATCATAGTTAAATCTCCATGTATATATAAAAAATACAAACTAAATTTATCACTAACCACTAACATGTATATATATATGCCTAGAAAAGAAATTAATAATAAATATTTAATGCATTTTTACCTATATGTGGGTGTTTTTCTAATATATTATCCCCAAATGCTCTATTCCTAAATACAAACTCATCATCTCAGCTTTAGCTTGATTAATTATCCACCCATCTCTCCCACTGCACGACTAGCACCTAGGACCTCGATGGTTTACCCTAAGTTGGATTAATGGATTAGATTAATCCAAGTAAGATATAACTTTGAAAAATAATTCAAATTATATTATATTATAATTAATCATGAATCTGAATGTAAATGATTGGCAATGATTCTTTTGATTTGATTAGGGTGTATGCTAAACATGGAAAGTACTAAAGTGATCATAAAACTTGGCTTTTTTGCTTGACTATCTCACTATGACTGTGTTTTGAAATCAAAAATAAAAGATAATCATGCATGTGGTTCTATTATTTTAAGAAGTGATTTATTACCTATGTTAGTTTGGTTATGTAGGATTAAGTCACTATTACAAGTTAGTAATAGCATGTTGTTCAAAATTGACCTATGTGTAAGTGTGGCATAGTGATTATACTTGATCCATAAACTTAAGTAATAAGACACTTATGTATTTTAATTTTTATTTACAATATTAATTTATGAAATAATTTAAAATTTTGACTTACAAAAAATCAGTTTAACAAGAATAATTCAAGACATTCAACACATAATTGATAATGGAGTTCAGCATGATGGCCTACATCTCTAGGTCCTATATCAACTGATGTGTTAAGAAAAATACTTACAAACATCTCCAAAATGAAAAGTGATCAACTGCAAATTGTTCTTTGGGAAAAAATAATATAAGTTCCTTTTTTGTTTTTTTCCCAATTCTACCTCTAGCATCCTCTACAATTCATCCAAGCTCTCTAGCTTGAGCCTTATACAATGGCTTCTTAGCTTGTTTTATGTATATCAAATGCAAAGTTTCAATGATTTATGTTGACCATTTTTGGTCTAACAGGCCAAAAATCAGTCCCCTTCTTCCTCTACTATTTTAGGCCAATTCATTTTTGATTTTGCACAAGTCCAGGGATTTTCTACAAACTCTGCAGGTCTATTTCTACGGACTCTGCAGGGCTTGATTTTCTATGGACTTTGTAGATCTATTATATGGACTCTACAGGGCTTGGGTTTCTATGGACTCAGTAGTGAGATTTTCTATGAACTCTACAGGTGTATTCTTTTGGCAGATGAAGAACCAGTTCAGAGAGTGCAATGTTTTATAAAACTTCTTCAGACTCTTGTCTAGAAATTCACAAGGAAGGTTAGCATTTTTAAACCTTTGAATTGGTTCAATGCCTTGGTTTAATTCTCAAGTTCATCGGCTTAGTTCAAAGGCTTAGTTCAATTCAGTTGGTTCAACGCTTTGGCAAAGTTCAATGCTTTGGTTCAATGGTAGAGTTTAACATTTTGGTTCAAAGCTCAAGTTCATCAGCCTTGGTTCATCACTTGGTTCATCAGATGGTTCAATCATTCAGTTCACTCAGTCGGTTCATTGACAAGTTCATTGGTAGGTTCAATCAAATGGTTTGGTGCCTTGGTTCAATAATTGTTTGAACCATTAAACCGGTTCAATAGATTGGTTCAATGCTTTGGTTCAAGCAAACAGTTCAAAGGCTTGGTGCAACAAAGGATTGGCACGCGGTGTTGAACTGTTGAATCTTTAAACCATTTGTGGTTCAATTGGTTAGTTCAATGGCTTGGTTCAAGCATTTGGTTCAGGTGGTAGGTTCAAAGGCTCAGTTCAATGAATGAGTGGTATGCAGTGTTGAATCATTGAACTGCTGAACCATTTTTGGTTCAATCAGTCGGTTCAACGGCTTAGTTCAAGGGAGCATCCTAAAGCCACAAGGGTAGGTGCCCTTACAGAGGGCAGTTCTGGGTTCAAAAGCCCTTGTAGAGGGTAGGGAGCACTTTGAAGGTAGCTGAAGGATTTTAGGAAATGTGAAAAAACTATTAAGACATTGAATCCTTCAGACTTTTGTCTAAAGGAATTTAGAGGAAGGCCACCAGCACGAAGAAAGGACCTGGGGAAGTCAAAGTGGCCAATTCTCACAGACTTTTTTTCTACGAGAAAAAGTCCACAAAAAAGGCCTGAAGGAATTCACCAAGGACAGTGACGTCCCAGAGGCCGTCAACTTTAAGAATATGGATTAGCCTTTGTTTTTAAAATGATGACAGGTGCATGAAAGTCAAATTTAAGACTGTGAAATAGCCATTTTCTTTTAAATTACCTAAGTGCCAACCAAAAAATAGCCCAAGGAATGCAACAACCCATTAGAAGATAGCCCCAAGGGCCAAAGGATCCAGAAGGAGAGAAAGCAGGAAGAAGACAAAGAGCCCAAAGAATAAAGAGAGAAAAGTGCCAAGTGTAGGAACAGGCAGATAGTCCAAGTGGCGAAAGGAGGCACCGATTCAAGAAGTTACTCCAATAGGTGATACAGTGTCTGTGAATTGATCATTAAGAGGCACAAATGGCTAACGGTGTGACCCATTTTTCTTCATTTCACATTAATGAGCAGACAAGCCATGTAATCACCTTGAAGGAGTGGTCTTGCAAGTAGACAAATGGCACAGCTCATAATTTCTCATTGATGTTTAAGCGGCTTACTCTTCCAATGATCAGAGTGCACATGGGTCATTTGTAAAAAGGGCACCAAAAGGCCTCCTTCCTTCCTCTATATATTATAGACTTGTCATTTGAAAAAGGGATCATCTTTTCACATTTATAAGGTGAAGCCTTGGCAAATTTTCACCTAAAATCAATAAACGCATTTTTACCTCTATTCTGGTTAGATATCTCTGTGTGTCTGAGTGTTAGTTCTATGTTTAGTCATTGCTTCTTAATGCTTCCACAGGTTTAACACCAACACACCTAGTGTCTATAAGGTGCCATTCTTGCAGGTGACAAGAAGAGCTATACCTAGAAGTGTAGAGACAGAAAGAAGCTACTATACAGTGTGCCCTTTCCACAGCACCTATGGTGAGTCCCTATTTTTTATGTATTCCATTAAAGCCTCCTTGTTAAACTTCCTATAGCCTGGTCCTTCTGCCAGTTTGAAGTGTATGTATGTGTTTTTCTGGCTTTAAGTGTGAGTGTGAGTAGGTTAAATCATTTGGTGTATCACCTCTTTTAGAGTAGCTTTGTTTTCCTATAATCCTTCTCCCTTTTCACCCCCCTTATATATATATATATACCTATATTAGCACTTATTGAAACAACTCAAATGCATCAAAGGGAACTAGCCCTTACCTAGAGACTCTCCCCTCCAGCTTTGCTAGTCCCACAAGCGAGAGGGGAGTTTCCATTATTGCGTGTGGAAAGGTAGGAGCTCGGCCTCCTGCCCCGAGTGTAATCCACTACGTCAATAGTTTTTGGCATGCCTAGTGGGACCCATTTTTACACTCAGTAAAGTTTCAGGATTGATGCTAGTCTTGTTACAGCAAATCAACTATTTTTAGCATCTGGTGACTCCACTAGTAATAACTTCATTTTCTAATCAAAGACCAATCTAACTTCATATGCCTAAAGTCACCACATGGTCTGCTTCTAAGGGTGTTCCTTTCGACTTCATTGAGTTGCCTTTGAACTCAAAAAAAAGACTAAGGTTTGAGAGGACCCATCCTTATTCAGAAAATCACCTTCCCAAATCTATTGTAAAGAACACATACATAGTAAGGCCATAGTTACATCCCGTCATAGCTATGGCACTTCCCTTTGTGACTTTTTGTGGTCAGAGTCCATTGAATCTCCAATGTTATGACCCAATTCCAAGAGTAGCCCTCAAAAGTGTTCCTTCTTTTGATGGAGAGGGGCCCATCATAGTCATCAACACATCTGAAATATTGCTAACCTCTACAATATTCATAATGTTACTAAGGAAAATATTGTAATCAGATTGTTGGCATTGTCTCTCAAGGGTAAAGCTCTTGAATAGTATGAGACTTTGACTATACAATCAGTTCTTGGAATGAATTGGGCACTCACTTGATGGACCATTTTGGAGAAAAGAGTGACCACCTCTCACTTGTTGAGCAGCTGACTACCATGAAAAGAGCCCACATGAATACATGCAATATTTCAACGCTCAATTTTAGAAGACATGGGATAGAATCCCCATTTTGGTAAAACCTACTCCTAGCTATGCTTTCCTATATTACTTAAGAGCAATGAATAGTGATATCACTATTATGATACAATCCATGAGAGGACATGTGCTACTTATTGCCTATGACATAGCCATAGCAGCTAAAAATTGCTTAGTGTAGGTTGGGAAGATAGCTCCTAGGCCCCATATGCCACTTTTCCCTAAAATGCTACCTCCAATCTAGACCGTTGCTCCCACCTTAGCACTTCTACCTAGCATAGAAAATCTAGCTGCTACTCCATCCAATGAACTTCATGAAGTTAAGAGTTTGTTGCAAAGTATGTCAAATGAACTTGTGGCTCTTAAAAGGTAGCAAGCTCAAAGCAACTGACCAAACCAAGGATACTAGCAGTATGGTCAAGATCCTAAACCCCCTTTCCAAAATTACAATCAAAGACAAGGTCAACTTACTCAAACCAGACCCTTTCAAGGCTACAACCCAGGTGCCCCTTCATCATCTAAGGTCATGGTGCCTGTTCAAAATAATCTAGTGCAGGAACAGCCAAGTTGTTCAACCATGGGATATGGTCAAGAGCATATTGTTTATACAAATAAAATGATGGGTTATTACCCAAATGTATAAGACAATTAGGCAGCCACCCATTCCCAAGTCTTTGATGCTCCAATGCAGCCCAGTATGAGTAGCAGTCAGGCCCAGCCTGATTCTACCCTCATGAATCATCTAGAAGGAGAATTTTATTCAGTCAATTATGTGGGTGCTATAGACAATCAAGTTGACTGTGTTGCAGCCAACACAAGATTCAAAAGGAGAGTAATGGAAAAAAACTTAGGCTACTACCCAAATGTTAGCAACACCTTCTTCATCACATGCAAATCAAAAATAAGTTTCAGATCGTTAGTTGTACCTTCAGCTCCTCAGCCTGTGCCTCAGGCTGTAAATAATTCCAAAGAAATTTTGAAGGAAGGCAACCCTTGAGTCAACGTGGTTGACTAGATGAAGAATTTACACATGAACATCTCCTTTTGGGATTCATTGTCAATACTAGGGCAAAAGGACGTGATGTAAAAGGAATTGCATGAGGTAGATGAACAAGCTGTCCCAGTAAAAGTTGATAATGTTTTGATGATGAATGGATAGCCTTCCACCTCAGGTCAAGCCTAAAAAGAAGAAAATTTTCCTCCCTTTTATGTGTCCTTGGTCATAGGATATTTCTTGGTGCACAATTGCATCATTGATAGCGGAGTAAGCACCTCGGTGATGCTTAAATGCATAGCTGACAAGCTGGGCTTAAAATATGAAGAAATGACCAAGGGAGTCCTGCAGTTAGATGGAACCCCAGCAAAGACAATTGGGGTGGTAAGAGGTTTGAGCTTGAAGTTGTACACTTGCCTAACTTTCTTAGTTCCTCATGACATGGTAGTGGTGGATGTTCCTCCTTACTTTGCCATCTACTTATCTAGGGATTTTACATCCAAGATAGGTGGCTACTTGGAAACAAATTGGTCTTATCTAGTTTTTAGAACCAAGTACGGGACTAAAGTCAAGATTTAATCTGAACCACTCCATAGAGATCATCTAGAACCTTACTCACTCAAGGCATCAAATGTTAGCTATGCCATCATTGACCAAGAAGAGTTCCAAGTAGACCAGTCTCCATCCTCTGCCCTTGAAGGAGTTGCAGACCTACTCTTAGATGAATGGGGAAGTGATAACTTCGAGCATGATCCTTAAAAATTCATAGAGGAGGCGGGCCTTAGAATTTATTGCATGCATGAAGAGGGTAATTTTTTACCAAATGTGATGAAAGCTAGTTAGGAAAGCTCAAGTCTATGGCAACTATTCTTTGACGGTTCAAAAAGTAAGTTAGGAGCTGGTGGTGGAGTGGTGTTGGTCTCTCCTTCAAAAGAGAGGTATTTTTCAGCCTTTTGGTTCCAATTTTCCTACACATGCAATATTGCAGAATATGAATCCCTCATCCACGATTTGGAGTGGGCAAGGAAAAGAGGAATCAAAGAGCTACAAGTGTTTGGTGACAGTGAGCTAATTGTCAACCAGCTAAGAGGCTAGAATTTGATGAAGAATTCTCTATTGAAGTCCTACAAACATAGGGTATGGGACTTAGTGGAAAATTTATTCACTTTCAATATTACCCCCATTCCTAGAGAATGAAACAAGTAAGCAGATAGGCTAGCAATAGTTGGTGCCCAGTTCGATATTCCTCAGGAAATAGGTCGAGACCATAGCTCACATCACTTGAAGGTAGTGATCTGGCCCTCTGTACCTGACAACATCACCAACTAGTAGGTTTTCAATAGTGATCAGCAAATAGCACTCTTCCTACAAGAAGAAGTGGAATTCCCTACAAAAAACAAGGCAAAGCTACAGCAATAATATGGCAGCCAAATTATTCAGCTAAAGAACAATAAGCTCCCCAAAGGTTGGTCACTCTAGAGAGTATCTTCAATGGAGATGACCAATTGAGAAGCGACAAGGTGTGCATTGCAACAAAGGAGGAGCACCATGAGGTGGAAATATTCAAGGACAAGCTGCTTACACTTGGAAAAGTGTGCATGGACCAGGAAAGGTAGGTTTTCATCTTATTGTGCCAAGAATTTGCCGATATCTTCACTTGGGAGTATAGTGATTTGAAGGGTTTTCACCCAAACTTGGCCCAGCATACCATTGAGCTAGAAGAAGGTGCCAAGCTGATCAAGTAGAAGTAGAGGCCTGTCAACCCAATGATTAAACCTCTCATGTGGAAGGAACTCACCAAGTTGATTGAGTCTAAGATAATATTTCCAATCAAACACTCTTCTTGGCTGGCCAATCTTGTTCCTGTTCAAAAAAAGAATGGGGAGATCAGACTGTGCATTGATTTTAGAGACCTCAACAGAGTCTCTTTGAAAGACCATTATCCTCTCCCAAGCATGGAGTAGATCCTTTAGATGGTGATAGGCAGAGAGCATTTCTCCCTCCTGGATAGGTATTCAGGATATAACTAGATTTTGGTGCAAGACTATGAACAGCACAAGACAGCCTTCCCAACCAAGTGGGGAATGTTTGCTTATAAGAAAATGCCTTTTAGACTATCTAATGTTGGTTCCACCTTCCAATGAGCTATGGACATGGCCTTTCAAGGCCTAATAAATAAGATTGTGCTGGTATATCTTGATGATGTGATATTTTTCTCTAAAGAAGTGAGCTAACACATGAAACACCTAAGGCAAATCTTTGAGAGGTGTAAAGAGCTTGGTATCTCTCTCAATCCTAAGAAATGTGTGTTCATTGTCCATGAGGGGAAGCTCCTTGGTCACATTGTTTCTTTGGAGGGTTTGGCTATTGATCTAGAGAGAGTTCACTCTATCTTGGAGCTATCCTTACTTAAGCACAAGAAAGGCCTACAAAGCTTCTTCGATAAGATAAATTTCATATGGAGATTTATCCCAAATTTTGTGAAGATGGTCAAGCCATTGACCTCTATGCTGAAAAGGGTGAGGAGTTCACATGGATAGCACAGAGAAAATATAGTTTTGAAGAAATCAAGTAGGCCATAGCCTGGGCTCCTACTTTGATCAGCCCTGACTTCACCAAAGATTTCAACCTCTACACCTTTGGCAATGAAGAGGTAATCTCCGCCATGCTTACCCAAGCAAGTGATGATAACCTTGAGTAGCCAATTGCATTTTTTAGTCAAGGCCTAGAAGGTTTTGAAGTTAGATACACATATGTGGAAAATCATGTCTTGGTAGTCATATGGAGTCTGAAGAAATTTAGACACATACTATTTAATAGCAGAATCCACCTCATGGTTCCACATCCCAGCATTAAATATTTCTTGGTCAATTGAGACCTAAATGAGAAGAGAGTAGGGTGGATCACTAAGGTGATGGAATATGATGTAGATATCAAGATCACCAAACTGGTAAGAGGGAGAGGCCTATGTGAACACCTCACTGTAGACTTTAAGTAGCAAAAGGAGGATAGTTTGCTAATCCTTGATGCAACTACAGTAGAACTAGTTATCATGAAGGATTGGACATCAGATGTGAGGCATTTCCTTCTCACTGGTGAGTGCCTGCACTCACTTGACATGACCAAGAGAAGATATTTTAGACTCTAGCATCTCCCTTATGCCCTGATTGATGGAGTGTTGTTTAGGAGGGATCTCTCAGGAGTCTTTTAAAGATGCTTGGACTCAAGTCAGGCTGATAGGGTGTTGTCTGAGTTCCATGATGGACCAGTCGGTGGTCATTTTGCTCCTAGGGCTACTGTAGCAAGAATAATGAGAGCTAGCTATTTTTGGCCTACTCTTTTCAGGGACACCAATGCCTGGGTATGAAAGTGATAAAAGTGTGTGCTTTTTTATGGGAAGCAATGGTTGACTGCCATGCCTTTACAGCCTATTCAAGTGGAGTAGCCATTCATTCAATGAGACCTGGACTTCATAGGGATGATTAATCCTCCCTCTAGTGTTGGACGCAAGTGGGTCTTGACTGCCATGGATTATTTCACAAGATGGGTAGAGGATATTGCTCTAAAGGAGGCAAATGAAAGTGTGGTCCTAGGTTTTTATGAGGACCTGGTGGCAAGGTTTAGGGTTTCAGCAACCATAATCTCAGATAATGCATTAGCTTTTTTGGGAACCAAAACAAGTGAATGGGTGCTGAGATATGGTATATATCTCAGCACTTCATCTAATTACTACCCATAGGGGAATGGACTAGTTGAGTCTACAAATAAGAGCCTGATCAGGATCATCAAGTGAACCATGGAGGAAAATCAGAGGACTTGGCATGCCAAGTTGAGAATAGCCTTGTGGGCAGATAGGGTCACCTCGAAGAGGGCAATTGGCAACTCACCATACATGCTCATCTATGGAAGGGAAGCTAGGCTCCCCATTTCACTTGAGTTGCCAGCCTTAGACTTCACTCACCAGCTGAAATTAGAAGAAAGAAATAGTATTGAGGTTAGGCTATGTGAGCTGATGGAACTCCAAGAGACAAGGGACTAGGCTATGGTTTTTATGACCAACTGCTAACAGCAAGTAAACAGACACTTTGATAAGAAATCTTCATCAAAAGGTTTTTCTAAAGGAGACATTATCTTGAAATGGGATGAAGACTGAGCTAAGCCTAGAAAGTATGCAAAGTTTGACAACCTATGGAGTGGCCCATACGTAATCACTCAGTACAAGCAGCATAATGCATTCTAACTCTCTAGGTTGGATGGTGAAGAATTGTATATCCCAATTAATGGGATACATCTTAAGCATTACCACTGAGCCCCTTCTCCATCATTTATATATTTCCCTTGCTTTTCTCTTATTTTCCCTAAGTGCTTTTTGCAAATGTTAGTAGTTTTCTTAGCTTTGTGTGTGTTTTCATTTCCTTTTGAGGTAAATCTTCATGATTGGTTCTAGAATTTATCAAACCTATTGTTGATCTTTAAGTTATAATCTGACCCTGTGCCCAATGGATTTTGAGGCAACTGGATTTTAAGCATAGCAGGCATGCTTCCATTGGGAGTCACCAATTTATTCACCATTTTTTGGTCTAGTAGGCCAAAAATTGGTCCCCTTCTTCCTCTGCTATTTTAGGCCAATTCATTTTTTATTTTACACAAGTTCAGGGATTTTTTATAGACTCTACAGGTCTATTTTTATGGACTCTATAGGGCTTGATTTTCTACAGACTCTATAGGTCTATTTCTATGGACTATGTAGGGCTTGGGTTTCTATAGACTCGACAGTGAGATTTCCTATAAACTCTATAGGTGTATTCTTTTGGCAGATGAAGAACCAGTTTAGAGAGTGCAAGGTTTTATAAAACTTCTTCAGACTCTTGTCTATAAATTCACAAGGAAGTTTAGCATTTTTTAACCTTTGAACCAGTTCAATGCCTTAGTTCATCAACTCAGTTCAAAGGCTTGGTTCAATTTAGTTGGTTTAATGCTTCGGCAAAGTTCAACGCTTTGGTTTAATGGTAGAGTTCAATGTTTTGGTTCAAATCTCAAGTTCATCAGCCTTGGTTCGTTTCTTGGTTCATCGGATGGTTTGATCATTCAGTTCACTCAGTCAGTTCATAAGCAAGTTCATCGGTAGGTTCAATCAAACGGTTCGGTGCCTTGGTTCAACAATTGTTTGAACCATTGAATTAGTTTAATGGATTGGTTCAACACTTTAGTTCAAGTGAATGGCTCAAAGGCTTGGTGTAATAAAGGATTAGCATGTGGTGTTAAACCATTGAATTATTGAACCATTTTTGGTTCAATCAATCGATTCAATGCCTTGGTTCAATTGACAAGTTCAATGTTTTGGTTCAAGCATTTGGTTCATGTGGCAGGTTCGAAGGCTCAGTTTAATGAATGAGTGGCATGAAGTGTTGAACCATTAAACTATTGAACCATTTTTGGTTTAATCGGTCAGTTCAATGGCTTGGTTCAAGGGAGCATCCTAAAGCTACAAGGGCAGGTGCCCTTGCAGAGGATAGTTTTGGGTTCAAAAGCCCTTACAAAGGGCAGGGAGCACTTCAAAGGCAGCTAAAGGATTTCAAGAAATGTGCAAAAACTCTTAATACATTGAATTCTTTAGACTTTTGTCTAAAGAAATTTGGAGGAAGGCTGCCAACATGAAGAAAGGACCCGGGGAAGTCAAAGCAGCCAATTCTCACGAACTTTTTGTCCGTGGGAAAAAGCCCACAAAAAAGGCCTGAAGGAATTCACCAAGGATGGTGACGTCTCGGAGGCCATCAACTTTAAGAAGATGGATTAGCCATTGTTTTTCAAATGATGATGGGTGCACAGATGTCAAATTTAAGATGGTGAAATAGTCATTTGCTTTTAAATTGCCTAAACACCAACCAAAAAAGAGCCCAAAGAATGCAGGGACCCACTAGAAGATAGCCCTGAGGGTCAAAGGAGCTAGAAGAAGACAAATTAGTAAGAAGACAAAGAGCCCAGAGATTAAAGAGAGAAAAGTGCCAAGTGTAGAAATAGGTAGATAGTCCAAGTGGCAAAAGGAGGCATCGATTCAAGAAGTTACTCTAGCAGGTGATATAGTGTCTATGAATTGATCATTAGGAGGTGAAAATAGCTAATGGTGCAACCTATTTTTCTTCATTTCACATTAATGAGTAGACAAGCCACATAATCACCTTGAAGGAGCAGTCTTACAAGTAGACAAATGGCATGGCTCATAATTTCTCATTGATGTTTAAGCGGCTTGTTCTTCCCAATGATCAGAGCACACATGGGTCATTTGTAAAAAGGGTGCCAAAAGGCCTCCTTCCTTCCTCTATATATTGTATACTTGTCATTTGAAAAAGGGATCATCTTTTCACACTTGTAAGGTGAAGCCCTGGCAAATTTTCACCTAAAATCAATAAATGCATTTTTACCTCTATTCTAGTTAGATATCTATGTGTGTGTCTGAGTGTTAGTTTTGTGTTTAGTCATTGCTTCTTAATGCTTCCATAGGTTTAACACCAACACACCTGGTGTCTATAAGGTGCCATTCTTGTAGGTGATAAGAAGAGTTGTACCTGGAAGTGCATAGATAGAAAGAAGCTACTATATAGTGTGCCCTTTCCACAGCACCTATGGTGAGTCCCTATTTTTTGTGTATTCCATCAAAGCCTCCCTGTTAAGCTTCCTATAGCCTTGTCCTTCTGCCAGTTTGAAGTGTACATATGTGTTTGTCTAGCTTCAAGTGTGAGTGTGAGTAGGTCGAATCATTTGGTGCATCACCTCTTTTAGAGTAGATTTGTTTTCCTGTAATCCTTCTCCCTTTTCACCCCCCCTTATATATCTATATACCTATATTAGCACTTATTGGAACAACTCAGATGCATCAAAGGGAGCTAGCCCTTACCTAGAGACTCTCCCCTCCAGCTTCGCCAGTCCCACAGGCAAGAGGGGAGTTTCCATTGTTGCATGTGGAAAGGCAGGAGCTCGGCCTCCTACCTCAGGTGTAATCCACTATGTCAACAATTTATATAGTGTTTGATCCTGTATCCCAAGTGGTTGGGCCTTATCTCTTTTACATGGGAGGATAGGGGTTCAAAACCCATGCTCAACATATTTGGTGGCAAGCCATATCATTTATTCCACATTGGTAAGTGGGGGAGGTGTTTGGATATATATATACCATGAAACTCATGGTATAACATGCCAAGTAATTATCATTACCATGTATTTAGTGGGTTTTGTGAGGAATGTGGTGGACTCATGGGTTTTACGTGGATGTTGGGGCATGAAACTTGGATGTTGGATAGTTGTAACATGGCATGTATGATATGTAACATGGATAATATGTGGTGACATGGATGTGTCATGTGGAAATGGTAATTTATATGGTTTGTTTGGAACATTTTATGATAATTAATTAAAATTTGACCATGGTAAAATAAATTGGTGACAAGTCATGTAATGGCTTAAGGACCCACTGTGGGCCAATCTCCACTCTCCACTTGTCATCCACTCACCAATTTTTGACCACTCACCACTTGTCGATGTCCAACTAGATGTTCCATCCAAACCCATTTTTTTTACTTGCCTTATTTGATCTTTGACGCATGATATCTTGCACATATGAGCTCAAAATTAACCCATTCAAATTGCACCAGAAGCACTCAAGATGATCTACACATTGTAAATATTATTTAATCATTCCATAATGGTCAATTTCTATATTTTGACCAACTTTTACCAATTTGAAAATTCTGACTAGACTTTTGATTGGTTGCACAAAGAGCATATGAGCTTGAGTTTCTACATTTTGCATACCATTAGAAAGGTCTCAACGGGCCCTACACAATGGTGCAAGTTTGAATCTACTTTAGGGCCTTTTTTGAATTAACCTCTGGATCAATCTTCCCCACTAAGAAGACTTTTTGTCCTCAAAAATCTATTACTAGACTTGGTATTCCATGTGAGGATCATTTCATGGCTCTAGCTCGGATGATCTCCTAAATGTCAGTTGGTTCCAAGTCTTCAAATTTGATATTATGAAAATGTCATCTAGTGTTATAATAATCACCATTTTACAATTTCCCTCTTAGGGTTTTACCTAGCAATATAGTTTTATAAATTTTTCCCTTCTTGGGTCTATACAAACATCGTAATGATTATAAACATTACCCATACTTGGGTCTTATGCATTGATAAATAATGCCTATAGTTAGGTATTACAAACATACATACATATTTACACATACATATAGATTAAAAAATATAACCTATCTTTTAAGTTTCTCCTAATTCTTGACGGCATCTTCTTATTACCCTATATTGTTCTTGTAATGATTATTGTCGATGTGCTCGCATGAGATATTTTATCCCATCTTTTACAATGTTATACTAATTTTCATTTTTGTAAAGAGTTGCTTTTCTTAGAGATAAATATGGTTTACCAAGGATAATTCCACTAAATTTAAGTGGAACCACATCTAATTCAACTTCATCTAAAAAGTTAGAGGTAATTGCAAATCCTAATTTACATATTTAACTTACATGTATGCCATTACCATCATCTATTCTATCTAGAGAATAGGGTTGGAAATGTGGCTTAGTTTCCAAACCTAGGGTTTCTACAACATCTTTTGAGATAAAATTCCTTTGATAATTTTTATCAAATATTGCATCTAACATAGAATGTTTAGCTATTATTCTTTTAAATAAATGTTTCTTACCTTTCCAAGGTGACAATTTTTGAATTATCAGCATCTTATTGATTACCATATCCTTCACTAATGTTATCTTAGGTTCTAATTTATCAGATTCTATTTTTTAATTGATTGAAGATGTAGTTACAACCTTTACCTTAGGTTATTTTTGACTTTTCTTATCTTTTTTAGACAACCTTATTTTAACAGTTTTCCTAAACTTCTTTTTCAGACTCTCTTGTGCATAATCAAAAAACACATTCAAGTATTTCTTCTTTGCATACCTTGATGAATCATTTGAATATTATTCATCTAATGTAACTATTTCATCTTCGAAGAGTACTTCTTCCATTTCTTTAGAATGTTCTATCTTACTACTTGAGTAATCATTCAACTCAGCTTCTTGAGACATTTATCCTTCACCTCCATATCCTAATCCTATATGGAGTGGTCTCTTTGCCACTTGGAGAGGCTAGATAATCCCTTGACTATTAATGCTGAGGCCTTTCCTTTTAATCCCATTTTAGCTAACATCTTATAACCTATTCCCTTTGTGTGATTTTAAAATGTATCAACACATGAACTTGATAAATGTATAGGGTTAGTATATTTAGTATCCCTAACATCATCAATAGAGCCAGAGGAGTTGGTTTTAGTATTTTCATCTTCAGTATGTACATAAAAAGATACATTAATAATAAAAGCATTATTTTCTTCTAGACTTACAACATAATTTTCATTTATATGACTAGCAGGAGTATACGAATTAGAAGAATCATTGCTATAACCAAAATGTACCTTTGTAGTATGGCTTGTCCCAAATTAAATCTTGTAGGTATGATTGGTCATCAATTGGATTCCCTCTCTTGATGTAGTGATTTTGACATGATGAGATGTTAGATAATATTTACCTAAAGTGATATCCTCAGATTCTCCTAGAACTATGTCAAGAGCTACTTGATCAAATAATATCCCTTTAATGCCAAAATGTAGGATGCCATAATGAGTCACATGTCTATGTACTATGCTATCAGCTCCTCAAATGTCTTAGTCTTGGGTAATGGAAGATTACTTATTTGAAAATATTGTGTGAGACTTTTAATAATATAACTAGATCTAGAACTCTAGTTAAAATAGATCTGCATGAACTTTCCTTTACCAATAGTAGTGCAATTTTACCTATGAGTTTCTTTAGAGTGTAGTATAATTTTTGGCACTTCCATTGGCAACAATTGTCACATTAGAGACTCTAAAGTTTCTTGATGAGGTACTATTTATTAGATTAATTTATTGCTATTGGACACAATTGGTGCCTTGCCTCTTTCCTCATTTCATCTTATAAACCATAATGGAGCTTGACTGGGATGTAGTATCCAACATTTCTTGGTAAGATGACCTTTTTGAGCACAATGTCCATAAGTCTTTGAATCTCCACACATCCTCTTCATATATTGATGTTATTATAATTTTTCTCATAGTGCATTAATACTTTGTTAGAGCCTCTCGATTTATTGCTCCTACCATTGCTCTATTGCTTGTCAACTTTGCTCTTGGGCTTGTAGATATTGCATTATCGTAGTGATAATGGTATTCAGTAACAACTAAATTTAAACTAGAGTTGAATCCATTATTCTAAAATAGATGAGTTTAGCTAAAACAATAAAAGCATTAATTAACTTTTAATCTTCGTTTTGATATCAAACTTGATGTTTTAGATCAATGTCTACATAGAAGTTAGCCTAGCACAGTAACTGCTCTGATCCCAACCTAATCCATAAGCTTAAGAAATAATATACTTACGTATTTTAATTTTTATTTACAATATTAATTTATAGAATAATTTAAAATTTTGACTTACAAAACATCAATTTAATAAGAATAATTCAAGACATTCAACACATAATTGATAACGGAGTTCAGCATGATGGCCTACGTCTTTGGGTCTTATATCGATTGATGTATTAGGAAAAATACTTGAAAAATACTTACAAACATCTCCAAAATTAAAATTTATCAACTACAAAGTTGTTCATTGGGAAAAAATAATATAATTCCCTTTTTGGACTTTTCCCTAATTCTATCTCTAGCACCCTCTGCAATTTGTCCAAGATCTCTAACTCTAGCCTTATACAATGGTTGCTTAGCTTGTTTGATGTATATCAAATGCAAAGTCTCAATTATTTATATATCATTTGATCCCATATCCCAAGTATTTGGGCCTTATCTTTTTTACATGGGAGGATAGGGGTTCAAAACCCATGCTCAACATATCCAGTAGTAAGCCATATCATTTATCCCACATTGGTAAGTGGGGGAGGTGTTTGGATATAGATATACCATGAAACTCATGGTATAACATGCCAAGTAATTATAATTACCATGTATTTAATGGGGTTTGTGAGGATTTTGGTGGAATCATGGGTTTCACGTGGATGTTGGGGCATGAACCATGGATGTTGGATAGTTGGAACATGGCATGTATGGTATGGAACATGGATAATATGTGGTGACATGGATGTGTCACATGGAAATGGTAATTTATATAGTTTATTTGGAACATTTGATGATAATTAATTAAAATTATACCATGATAAAATAAATTGGTGGTAAGACACATTGTGGTTTGAAGACCCACCATGTGGGCCAATATCTACTCACCACTTGTCTTCCACTCACCAATTTTTGACCATTCACCACTTGTCGACATCCAACTGGATGTTCCATCCAAACCCAATTGTTTTTACTTCCATTGCTTGATCTTTGACATGTGATATTTTATGCATACAATCTCAAAATTGACCTATTCAAATTACACCACAAATCTCTCAAGATGCTCTATGTATTGGAACTATTCTCAAATCATTCCATAATGGTTAATTTTTTTAGTTTGACCAATTTGACTAGACTTTTAACCAGCTACACAAGGATCATATGAGCTCTATTTTTTGTATTCCATATACCATTTAAAAGGTCTTAATGGGCCCTATGCAATTGTGCATGTTTCAATCTACTTTAGGACCTTTTCTAAATTGACCTCTAGATCATTACTATCACTTATGATTGTCTTTACTTGTGATTTTGTGATCCTAAACTTTGATGACACATATATATCTAGAAATCATCTTTTTTGCCTTAAAACCCTAGGTGTGATTATGAGGGATTTAAACATATAAAAATGGGGGAAGTTTAATGGGTTGAGTTGACCCCCATCACCCCCACCTGGTGATTGACTATTTCCTACATATCAAATACTCTGAGGGAAATCAAGCCATGTGTAGTTATCCCACCTAGTGTGATTGTGTAATTATTCTCTTTAACTATATGAATTAAAATAATGATTAGATTGCATATTTTATAATGCTTAATTAGACCTAGCTTGTGATTTCTCTAATGAATAGTATGAAAATTGGGGAGATTAGGGTAGATTTGTTTAATATGAAATAGTGTATATATGAGCGCCAAATAGATATCAAATGGATTTAATTGAGGCCTTGATTTTTTCATATATAGATCCTTTTGAATGGTTCCTACCACCACCAATATATTAAGTTAATAGGTTTACCCTAATAATGGTTTTAATTTTAGAAAATAGTGGTGCTTGGAGTGTGATAGTTCAACAAGCTAGGTCATTATCAATTGGTGAGAACGAATGTCTCATCATAACTAACTTATGTACATCTCAAAAACTCTAAGAGTTTAAAGGTGTATATGTAGCCTAATTATAATTTTAAAATCAAATATTAAGGTTTCTTTTGGATTTTGATAGTATAATGGAAGGCTTGACTCATAAAATAACATGTGAGTGTGAGAAGATGGTGAATTAGGACCCTATTTGGTTGCTCAATTCATGCATGGTAAATGTGTGTCAATATTTCCATTATCAATTAATGAAGAATATATTTTAGTATCTACACATTCCCCCATTTTTCTAGTAATGAAATTTTTATATTAAAAGGATAAATTATACCTAAGTGTGTATAACACACTTTGTCTTCTTGGGAGATTGCCCCAAATGTTTATTTTTATCCTTAAAAGTTGAAATGAGAATGAAGTAGTCAATGTCCATATGTGAAACGTGAAATCTAAAAATTGAAAGAGTAAAGGTTAAATTACACCTCTATGTTGGTATAAACTATGTTGTCTTCATAGATTCTTGGATATATTACTTCCTCACTGAAGTAATACAGATTTGGGGTGATCGTACCCCAAAATTGTGTAACTATGTAGGATCTTGAGTTGGGAAGGAAGTATGCCTAACCCTCATGAATGTGGATAAAAGTACACAATTTATTAACCCAAATAATTATGCAATAAAAATATAGATAGAACTATGTAATTAAGTTTAACTCCAAAATAAAACACTATGTAGGTAAATGAGAGAACTGACTAGGCAAGGTTCGCTCATAAATGAATCAATCACTACATTTGGCTTATAGATTTAAACCTAATTTTTTATCCAATTTTATCAAGATCGATCCATGTAAAAACAAAAAATCATGATCATAAGGTAATGAACAATGTTCATACCCCCAGCATGTATGCAAGTTTTGATAAATGAGAAGGGGAATGGTAACCATTTTACATTCAATGATAACTATAATTTATATGTGAATAAAGCAATATCATTCCCCCTAAATTAGTATGTTAAATTAGAGAATCTATATCCCAAATGTAATGTGAATGTATATATCCAAAATTGTGTTCTTTTAAACTATTATGCACATGCCCCATGCATATGCACCTAAGTGTGTATGAATCTATGCTAAAGTATCTATAAATTGAATGCATAATCATACCATATTCTATTATACTCTGTAATAGTATGCCAATATTTTTCATGTATCTAAATCATTTTAATATATGAACCCTATGAGTCTCTAAAATATATAAAAATTTTACTCTACTGTAATCACCTAAAAGTGGTATTTGGATGCTAAGAGTGTTGTTTAAGACACATATTCCTAGCTTAGTAGTAGACTTATCCTAGAGACTTTATCACACTTTTCCAACCATTATACAAACCACAAAAATCTACAATTATCTCAAGCATAGTCCCAAAATTGCATTCCTAGATTCTAACCCATTGTGCCCAACAACCTATCAAGTAGACACTAGAACCACATTCAGGACACTATATCCACATGTCACTAGTGCCCCCAACTTAGTGCTAGTGTCCCTTTCCCTAACTCTCTTGAATAGATATATTTTAAAATGTATTCCCCTCCTAAGGTCATCCCAAGAACATTTTATTATCCATATAAGTTATAGATCACTATAAATACAAGACTATTAGACCTCTATCCAAAAGATGGAAGATAGATGTAAAAACCCTATTCAAATAAGAAACAAGTTGATCAAAATCAAGGTTATTAACCTTATTCTACCCTAATTTTACATACTAACATCTACAATTTCCATAAGCCTTGATTTCAAATATTTCAATCTCAAACACACTCAAGGCATTCAAGACCACTATCATTCTAGCATTCACTTGCAATTTCACCAAGCACTAGGTGGGAGAAATACATCAGGATTGATCCCTCCTCAGAGTATTGGTATGTAGGAAACTCTCTTCACAATAGGGTGTTGAGAATGTCTACCATATCCTACTAACAAACACACATTTTCAGCTCATGCCATACTTAAAATGAGGATTAGGGTTTGCATACTAAATTAGATATTCTAGGCATAATATAGATCTCTAAATTCCATGCACATAGGAAAAGAACCTAGAAACATAGATGCAAGTGCTCTAAGAAAATAAGATCAGTCCTAAAAAGAAGACACTAGTGCCATTTTTAGGACACTAGAGCCACATGGTGCTACTGTCTAGATGGGCCACTACTGTCTAGTGAAGAATCTAACCCAGGGACCCTATTGACGACACTCAAATCTTCTATAACCCAATTTTCAGCACCAAGATCTTCTATGATAGTTGTTTTCTAGATAATTTACTAATTTCACATATTTATTACTATTTTTAAAAATTCAAAGCAAGTCAAAATCTATAACAAATTATTTGTTATTTATTGCATATTATTTCATTGATTTAGACAATTCAATCCTTTAATCTAACTTAGGATTTACATTAGTAAAACCCTTAAAGGTTAAATAATTTGGTGAACCCAACTTACTTCAAATATTACTTAAAACCCTATTTTACAAAGGGTTTACCTTCTCCCAATTTTTTTGTACTAAATTAGTGTTACAAACTTCTATTTTTCTTATTTTTTTGGCATAATCTAGATCATTTAATCAGACCCGCATTAGGTTTTCATTTATTTAATATAATTTATTTTTTTGCAAAGCAACCCTAATCCTAGATAACTATAGGGTTTACATTTATAGAATTTATATTTCAAATCTATATATCTTAGAATTTGTATTTCATATCATCATGATCATAATGATGAAAGAAGTTAATCATTTTTTGTTGTAAATTGTAATACTTTCATTTGCATGCTTGTTTACTTTAATTAAGAATGAACTCAAAAAATACATAAAAACATGTATAGGTGATTTTTTATATCAATTTAAATATATTCCATATCTCATAGCATGTTATATTTCTCCTATGTGTAATTCCATTAACAAGAAAACCCATACACACATAAAGGATTTATCACATAAGATAACAATTATGTCTCAAGTTTCAATGTCATATCTTATGCATAGGAAATAATATCCTTCTCCTCCTCATCTATATGAGGGTGATAACTACCTTCCCTCTAACTAGGTCCATCTTATCATTCCTCCACAAGATGATGTAGCCTATACCAATGTTACTATTCCCCATACTCAGCTTATTCACACCTCTTCCCTATAGGGTATGTGCCTACATGTTCAATCAAAAATAGTTAGGGTTTACACTTATGAGACTCTATGTGATGAAATTATTAGTATGAGCAAGATAATTAAAGGTTTTCAAGATCAGAATCAATTATTACATGAAAATATTAAAACATTAGAGAACCAATTTACAAGACAAATGCCTCTAGGGCACAATAGTGTAAATCATGTATATGCATCTTTACCTATTCAATTAGTGGTAAATAATGTTACATATCCAAATCATAAATCACAAAAAAGTACATATATAACTAGTGATTCAAAAAACATTCAAAGATCAAATAAGACATCTAGTGAGATACTAAGGGACATGAATAAAGCTAAGTTGATCAACCTTCTCCTCTACACCCAATGAGGAGATCCAGATATTTTGTGTATATCATAGAATGCATGGGCACCACATCAATCATGTTTAGCATTGAAATAGAAAATATAACATATATTAGATATAGATGACTCATATAGTGACACATCATATAAATAAAACACAATGGCACATCTACAAATTTTAAAAGGGTCAAATTCATAAATAGTACAAAAATGGTTACCAAAGCATAACTCAAAATAACAAAAGGTTCAAAAATCATAATCAGATCAAGAAATAGTACAATAAGCATAGGTAAAGAAAGAAAACCTACCTCTCCAAAATGAGGCTCAACTTTTAAAATGGTATGATTTTGTTTACAAATATCTACAATAGTTTGATTACCATGGTAAAGGTTTGGGCAAGTAGGCCCAAGGCATTACTACTCCTATTCTAGAAATTGATAATACTAGTCAAAAAGGTTTGGGATTTATTGAAAATCTTAAGGCACATCAGTCACAGATATATTTTATCAAGGCAAAAATATCTAGATACATAGGACATGTTACCAAAAGATCAAAAACTCTAGTTGCAAAGTCAAAATCATGCTCAACCAATAAGCATTCTCAAATAAGGTTTCCAATAAAAAAGAGCCTCCAAAACACCATATGTCTATAATAATCATAGTTTCAAAGGAGAAAAATCACAATAAATATTCCAAGTCATAATTTGGAAAGGTCAACTTCATAGTATGAGGCAATTCCCTCTAGTATTCTAGATTATTATGATTATGATGTTGAATAATACTCAGATTATTACTACAATAACATCCAATACAACATAAAAATCACACTGCATGATATATTACCATTCCTATTTTTTATACAGGCCACAATAATAGTGAGTCTCTCATCAGACTCATTGGTTAGTATGGTTCCTAACCTCTTTTACATACTTTTTTTTCTCTTGCTCCTTGTATATAGTTTATTTTCATTTGCTTGTACATAGCTTTTATCTATAAAATACAAAAATAATATAACATTTTAAAAACACAAAAACATTCAAATAATTATTCATAAAACAAAAAAAAATCATGGATTGTATGCATTGTTATGTTTAAATTTCTTATATTTTATAGACACTACATATGCTAGCTATATTGATATAGTCGATTTTATCAGACATACATGCTTCACTTGTTCTTATCGAGTGTTTCTAGCTTGCTTACAGGACTAAGGTCCACTACACTGATCTAAAATTGCTATCATCTATACACTAGGGGCATATACATTGATTCAATATTATTCATCTAATACATCCACCCACTTAGGGGCATCTCATACATAGTTTATATTACAAGGTTTTATCCTTACATTCTATACATTCTAGTTTTCACATTGATATATCTTGATATTGATCATTTCTACTCATACTCAAATTTTTTACAAACTATCACTACTTTATACTCAACATATGTACATCCTAATTCTTAAATGTGTTTTTACTATATTTATGCATGATTTCATTTCTAGCTTTCCTAGTTTAGAATTGATTATATTTTTTATGTTTATTCTATTTGAGGGCATTTGAATATGTCATTGTTCTTTGGATCTATGCCACTTATATTCATGTATGCCTTAGATATGTTTCCATGTCCCTTGTGTGTTATTTCATAATTATGTATGAAAATATTTGAACATGTCCTTCTATGTGACTCTAACCCAATTTGATTTTGTGTTGTGTATGTGGACATTTCAACATGTCCATGTATGTCTTCTACTCTTATATTTACTGACATGTACCCATATCCCTTATATTGTGACCCTTTGACCTATTTTTCATGCCTCATGTATTTTGTATGTATGCTTTCTCGTATGTGTCATGTCCATAACCCTTGTTTTTACTTGTTACACACACCAATTTTTTATGCCATGAGGGACCTCATGCATCTACCCTTCTTACTTGGGTGTCATGATGGGCATCATGCCCCATCCCCCTAGGTAGCTACTTAGATTTGTTATTACACACATCAATTACATCTATATTGACACCCTTTGTGTAATTCTAGATACAACATACATCTTATGTTACATACTTTTACTCAGATACTCTTAAATTTTGATGTTATATTTGCACATTATTTTGGATTATTATGTAGTTATCATATATGCTCGAGAAAACACATTTTGTAGAGTTATTTTTTTTAGGATAGTTCATGTATAGGTCAAAAATTACCCTTAAAAAATAGAGAATTCATAGGGGTTTGTCATAGAGATCAGGATTCTATGTTGCATTCATAGAACATTTTTAGCATACATGCTTAGTTTTGGGAAATTAGACATAGGGAAAACACAGGGGAAAATAAGGAATCAAAAATTAGTAAAGTGACTCAAATTTAGACCAGATAGACATTAGCACCTAGATTGGGACACTAGCACCACATGGAACTAATGTCTAATACATGGTGCTACTATCTAGTATCCCTAGTTTTAGGGTAGTTTAGACTAGCCAAAATAGTATATAAGGTACAGTATAGGTTTGCATAGACCTAGCTACATGTTTGATAGTTATGCTTAGATTTAGCTCATATTCACACTAGTTCATCTCATATTTATATCACTTGCTCATATTTTTGGAATCATGCATGACATGATCATTCCCACATTTAGTTTACATACTTAGATATAGTTATTTCAACTTAGTCCAAAATTAGTATACTCAAATATCAGATTAGAGGCATGTGTGTGGCACATAGTTTTCATATGCTCAATTACACAAAGGTTGATCAGATGGAATGACAAAATCCATATCATTCTCCATGTTGTATACACTTGACATCATAAACTATGTTTTCATTAGTTTCATGTCTTACTCCATCTATAGTGGTTGACATTCCCAAGTGGCCCAAATCCACTTAATATACTCGAGTGGCTGCAAAGCTAACATATATAATTAGATATACCTAGTTAGATAATTTTAGCACCTTGTGTGGTTTAGTTTTATATGCATATACTACACATGGGTGGGAAATGATGGATTCATATCTTACTTGAAATATTGATCCACCCACATGAGAGGGTCAAACACACTTACAGTCTTATCTAAGATATTCACAGGTCATGATCCACCAAGCAGGTGTGGGCAATGATGGATTCAAAATTTGATTGAGCTATTGGTCCACCCATATATGAGGATTTAAAAATTTATCAACTTATTCCAAGCTATTCAATGATTTTATCATTACGTATATGCATGCACATAGATTTTTACTAGGTTTATGCATTGGTTCACATACCAATGAGTGTATTCAATCCTTTACTCTTTCCTATCTCTTTACTTAACTTTACTCAGTTCCTTTAATTAGCATAGTAGTAAGGACTAATTTTATAATGTTTCATTACAGGTCATTGCTTTGGATCTAATACCAACCATTTCCCACATACAGATTTATTAAATCATGACAAAATTTTACTCCTTAATAGTTAAGACATTCATCTCCATACTACTAGGTTGCCTAAATTCATCTTTATCCTCTATACTAGTTTACTCTTACTCTATGAGTATAGATTCAATTTGTAAGCCCCTTTTTTCTAAATTTACCATATTCTCCCACCTATAGTACCAATGATTATAGCCACCTTTGAAAAAATCATTGTATTTTGATCCAAAATGTCATGTCAATGATTATAATGGCCTTTGGGAAAATCATTGTATTTCAACCTATATGTATGTTAATTATTATAACTACCTTTGGAAAAATCATTATCTCTATCAACCCAATTGGGACATATTTTCATTCTGAAATTGATTATAACCACCTTTGGGTAAATGATTATTTTCATTCTGATAGTAATTATAACCAACTATGAGAAAATCATTCTCTTGTTAACTTTTCCTTTGGATAATGATTATAACTACCTTTATCATTATCTTTCTACCTTTCTATGCCAATGATTATAACCACCTTTAGATAAATCATCCCTTTTTATTTGTCCAATTGGGGCATCTCATTGTGCCACTAATTATAACCTCCTATGAGAAAATTAGTCTTTTCCACCTATTTACCTTTTGATCCCATCATTTCCCTCTTTTAAGGGACCAATCACCAATCATATTTGTTGATCACTCCTTTAATGGGGCATCTAGAGCTCATCTATTGGTTTTTACGGCATTAGGCATATATGACATTTTCATCAGTTGAGAAAATGTTACTATACCTATATCTTAAAATATCTTCCCAAACATGGGTAACTGTAGACACCCAATTCTATCCACAATTGGTTCCCAACTAAACTTCAGACTAATTCCTACCAAACATTGCAAATTAAGCCTACGAATCACTGAATGTCCTAATTTCATCCATATATCATTCATCAATGTTTGTAATTATTTTAAGGCATCCTTATTTGAGGTATTATACTATATTCAATAATAACCTCTCATGGATTCACCCCTAATCACCTTGTGACCTAACAACTAGTAGTTTGGCCTATAGAGCCATTAAGTAGGGCACTTGATCAAATCTTAAAAGAGCTAAAATTATAATAAAATTGAATTAAATAATTAAACCAAATTAAATGTTTATTTGAATTATCCATTTGCAATTAAGGAATATCTAAAAATGGAAACTCCAAAATTCAAAATATCAAGCCTCTTCATCATTGCTTTTATGAGTTATCAAGCTCTTCCAAAATATCCCAAAACATCTAATTTGAGATCCATGCCTAGTAATTGAAAATCTTAATTACATGACAAATTTTAACTCAACTAGAGTTATTCTCAACTCACCTATGATTAGTTTAAACTCATTCCATGTTTAAACTCAACCTTAACTCACCTTGGGTGAGAGTTAACTTTTGTGGCTATAAATAAAAGGCCATACCTATTGATCTCTAAGCTTTGATAGTGTAGTGTTATTATGAAATATTTACTCTATAAGCTTCATACAAGTAGTGTTACCATGCTAAATTCATAATCCAATCAACCAAGTCAAGGTGCCAAGGAAAGGTGAAGCAAACAAAGCTCCATTGATGAAGAGTTCTTGATGCACAAACTAAGCAATCCATTTCAAAAAGCCATTTGAACCTCCAAAGAAGGTTAAAAAATGTTTTATTTTATGTTCTAGTTATGTTTTCATTTATATGTTTGTTACCTAATCTCTCCCTAGTGTCTAAGCCATAGGTGTTAGGATTTTAGTGTGTTATTTTTATTTTTTTTATTGGAATAACATAATATTAACCTCCCCTCTATGTATTCCTTATTCATAGTCATCATTTTCATAATAATATGAAACATGGCCATCTCACTACTCAATGTTTGCCAATAAGAAAAACTTGAATATTGGAGGTACTTATGATTTTTGTATCACTGTATCCTTTGGTATTGGTCCTTGTTATTGAGGTACATCTATGTGCATTTCAGTGTTTTTTACCTTATATAGTTTTAAATATAATGGATCCATTGTACTTGAATCACCCACCTCATAATTTTGGATATTGTTAAGAGTAATACATTATGTAGGTGGTATTACTAGAGGAATACCCTTTTTGTTAAAATGTATCATTTTTCAAAACTTGAAGGGTTCATCATCAACATACATCATCAATAAAGTCCCATCATTTATGACTTTTACACATTGATTTAAAGTGGATCAGATGACCTTCATTGTGTGTATCTAAGTTCTAACCAAAATTAAATTATAATATAATGATTGTGACATTACCTAAAAGGTGGTTGGAATCATTTTTTTCCCCAATGTTGAATCCAAAGTTATTTATCCAATTATGGGGATATGTAAATGATATAATCACTTGATATGTATCACTAATTTTTTTATAAGGTTGGTACTAATAACCATGGTGGTTAGGAAATTCATTTTACAAATGTTTAGGCCCAAGTCATTATCAATGAGCACCCTTTTGATAACCTTATTGTGTATAGTTACTTGTATGAATAAAGGTGACTCTTATTCAATAACATATTTAGATGGTAATTTTTTTGGATCAAAGGCGATTAATTTTGCATTATTTTTGAGATATTTCATGATATCCACAAAGTGAGCTGGCTTAATATCACTTAAAACTTAGGTTTCACACAATGCCTCATATAGGATATCCTTATAAATAGAAGATTGATTTAGAAGTTCAAGGATGGAAATCTTAGCATGTGTGTTTCTCAATTGGTCAACAAGGTCATATCCCTTATATTTAATCACAATATTTGGCTTAGGGGGAACCTATTGTATATTAATAAGAGGTGGGTTAGGCTGAACACCTTTACCATTATAAGTAGTGATAACATGGACCACATAATACAATATAAGTCATGGGTAAATAAAGGGTAAGGGATGGTAGTTATCATTCGAATAAGATCTAGGTGGAACAAATGATCAAGAACACACATACCATTTGTATATTTATTTTATAGTATTGTAAAAGTAAATTTGAAGAGATACTAAGTGTTGTTTTTTATTTAAAATTACCTCATTATACCGATGTATCTAATTATTTATTTGGATTAATCTATTATAAAACAAAAATATCACTATAATTAAATATTGTAACATAAAATGAGGTACATATGGATCCATATTGCATATATTGATAAAAAAAGGAAATTTGATTCTTAACTTATTTTTTTTTAAATTAGAAATTAGAACAAAGAACTAGGAAACCTTATATCGACATGGAGGTTTTTAGGGACTAGAGGTTAGGTTCACCAAATATTTGAACATAAAATATATATTAAGGAATATAAGGTTAAAATAGGAAGATATAGCCTATGGAACAAGGATGGTAGACTATCTTTAGAGCAAGCCAATTATTTAGGAAACTCAAATAAACATATACTGAATTTATTAAACTAGGATACTAAAGATAAAATATGACTTAGTATGCAAACCTTAATCCATAAAGTTCCAAATTTTATGCATGCAAGAATAAAACCTAGAAATATAGGTATAGGTGCTCCTATAAAATAATAGTAGTCCTACAAAGAGTAAACTAGTGCCATTTCTAAGACACTAGAGCCACATGGTACTACTGTCCAAGTGGGGAACTATTATCTAGTTAATAATTTGATCCAAGGACCTTATGGATGACATTCAGACCTATCCATAACCCATTTTTTAGCACCTATATCTTTTATGATAGTTTTTTTCTAGATAAGTATCTATTTGCACATATTTATTACTATTTTTAGAAAGTTAAATCAAGTCAAAATCTATAAAAAATTAATGATTATTTATTGCATATTATTTCATTGATTTAAACAACTCAACCCTTTAATCTAACTTAAGATTTACATTAGTAAAACCCTAAAATATTAAATCATCTACCCTAATTTTTTATTCATGGAGGCTTATGTCTCTAAGACAAGCCCACTATTATACCCCCATTTTGAAATGAGGGATGTATTATATAAGCCATTGATCTCAAAATAAGATTGAGATATGTCATGTCATATATAAATATTTATGTTTAATACTTTTTGTGATAAGGTCTTTGAGTGTTAGAGTTAAAAGGGGTAGAATATCCTAATGAAATAGATGAATAAAAATATTTTAGAGTGGGATAATTAAACTTATCCAAATAAGACAATATACTAAAATTGGAAAATTATAAAATATGAAAAGTATAATGCTAATATATATTTTTATAATTTCAACACAAGGAAGGGATAATTCTTAGCTTATTTGTAGATTTTTTGGTGAATCTAAGTTGTGTATAGGTTTAAATAGGTAGGTTAATGCTCAATATCCAATCATCATATTCTAGATATATTATTTCTAGAGGCCTAGACACTTGCATCAACTTGTGGACACTTACATTGATGCTTATATTCATGTCTCAATAGTGTGTTCCTATATATATTATTCATTATATTGTAAAGTGACTCTCTATCATTTTTAGGGGTTTATATCACCTTTTTTTATATACCTGGATCATGTGTAATGATCTATATGACTGTGTATAGCTCAAACCCTAGTTTGTTACCTTGGGTTATGTCACCTTGCCAAAAATGGATCAGTAGGTTCATGAAGTTGAGATAACCTCAAGGACCCCTCTATCAATGATCATTTCCTACATAGCCAATACTTCAAATAGGGCCTCTGAAATATATATTTCTCCCCTAAGCATGAACTTATGTGTGCACAAGAGTGAAATATGATATATGTAAGGGTATGTAATGATCTAAATTTTAAATTCAAAAATATCATCCATGGATTGTTCTTTGAATTATTTAGACCTATAATATGACTAGTATATAAATAGGGAAGAATAAGGTAGTATAACTTAGTTGTGTATTTAATTCAATGAGCTTGAATAGGTGATTGTTTGGTATTTGATACACGTGTGTTTAATAATGATGAATGGTCTTTGTTTTGTATTTATACCACACCTTGTAAAAATATCTCACATAAGGGTTAGATAAGACAAATAGAACAACACATACATTTAAAAATAATTTAAATTTGGATGACTTTTGAGGTATTGTAGACACTTTTTGAATTATATAATACCTTAATATTATACACTTGGAAAATATATTTCATGGATGTACCTTCAGCTTATAGAATTTGTTCACTACCAAAAGGCTTGCATACACTATATTGTGCCTAATTTCTTGTCTCTTAGTCTGACCAATGTTATTTTTATGATTTAGACCTTTTATCTTTCCTAAAATGTCATAAACTTACTTATCTTCCATCTTTGCAAGTTTTAAACCTAAACCAATTTTTCAACTACCCAGACACTTGTATCATGTTGGTCTCAATTTATGACCTACAATAGAAATGATTATTGAACTAATTATTCTAATGGGATAAAGGGAGATAACATCACATGGGATGAAGTTCCCCTTGTTAATTTTAAAATTGATGTTCATTTAATTTGAGCAGTAAATGCTAGCATAAAAGTTCAATTAATTTGAGCATTCATGTTCATTTAATTGATTTCTATTAATTTGTCTATATCCTATTGTCTATTTGATTTAACTTATGAAACAATAAGTTTTGCTTCACTACAATTCCTATCACAACCTAGAACATCATCCTAAAAAGTTAAAAAGGAGAGAGGGTAGGGCAGAAAAGAGAGCCTTTGATCTAAATGAGATCATTAGTACTATATAACTAAAAATTATGCCTGACCATAGTTATATCATTATGTGTTTGGTCTAGAAATTGAATAAACTTATATCCACTCAGTGGGCAAGCTTCTAAGGACAATCATGAAATTCATTGATCTATTAAATTTATTATAAATATAGCCTATCTTTCACTCTATAGTTGTTGCTCATAACAAATGCAATAAGTCTAAAACAAATCATGAATAAATTCAAGAGACTAGTTATGATAGTTGTTACAAAACATAACTAAGACAATACTCTACAAAAAAACACATTAACAGTCCTAACACTAATTAACTAACTAAATCAAAAGAATAGAGACATTAAATGAATAAAATTGTAATAAAATATATATTCAACATTTTAAAAGCATTTGGTTATAATTGATATCCATTAGTAGATAATCCAAGCAAAATAAAGAAGGAATGGCAGGTGTAATCCTAGCGTAATTCTTCTAGAGTTTTGACCCAAGAAGTATCGCCCCTAGATGCATAGCCAAAGTGAAAATAGTAAGGAAAGGTAGGTGCAATCCTAGCACAATTCCAATAAAATTTTGACCCCAAAAGTATTGACTTTTACAATGGATATTTAGATCATTTAAATATATAATTTGAAGAGCTCATGGTCATGTCTTCCAACTCAACCCACTAATGGGGTGGTTATAAATATTCAATGATGATTTGGAAATGTAGTTGAAATTTTGATAGATTTGTCAACTTGACCATAATTTATAGTTAGAGAGGCTGCACCTCCTTAAAATAGACCCTTTGTCTTTTCTAATTGATCTCCATATGCTTACCATGCTACTCTATGCATTTAATTTATTTTGCATCTGATCTTTACTATCAAGTCATTCAAACTTGGGATTTAATAGGCTTGACAGCTAGACAAGTCATCAATATTCAGTCTTGTGGCCTCTCTAATGACTTGACATGTCTACATTGCTCATCAGGATATGCATATCCTCTTTGATTGACATTATTTCCATGTGGTGTTTCCTTACTACCTCACTCATCCTTCACATATTCCTTTATGTTCTTGAGCCCACCATTGCCATGAAACAACCATTTACAATCTCCCAGACATATTCTTTGGCATGTAAATATCCCCCACTTGAGTCCTCAAGTCCACTTGGCAACCACTTGTTCTTATTAGGGTATTTTCTCCTCACTTTACTACCCATGTGCTAGAAAATTAATAGAATGATCCCACATGACACAATCCTTCTAACCCAAAAGCATGGAACTACACAAACCACCCTGGGACTATGGGGTAGTAGGATGTCACCACATGGTGTAATCCTTCTAACCTAGAGGTATGGAACTACACATACCACCCCAAGACTATGGAGTAGTCTTATGTCACCACATGGCATAATTTCATTAGCTCAGAGGCCCAATACCATTGGATTCCATATCAACCTCTAGGTCATCATGTTATTAAGATGATACCACATGGCATCATCCCAAAAACCTAAAGGCTTAGGGATATTTTGATTCCAAATACTCTTAGGTCTTTGGGTTCCTAGGATCTCATCATGTGTCATGATATCATTACCCATAGGGTTTGGGAAATTTTTATTAAAAAGCTAAGTATTTTGATCAGTTGGGCTCTTAGGTGAATGGGATTATGCAATGTGGCATCATCTCATTCAACTGGAGGGGCCCAAAAATAAAATATATGAGAAAATACTAAGGCAAATGAATTAATTAGTAATTTATCCCAAAAAACAAGAAAATACACTAAGGCATAAAATAAAGTCCATTTTTTGAGTTTGGATGCATAATAGAATTCATTGGTATATAACAATGAATTCACATCATTTTCAAATATCAAATACTTCTTGAATGGTCAAGTCTAAAATCAAATATCAACTGAGTCTTTATAATTGTAAATTATAAATACTTGGTCATTTTCAAATCAAAATAAAACATTTTATAGGTACAATTAGATTGGGCAGATCAAACATGCAACTTTTCATGTTTAATAAAACTTGAATTCAAACTTGATTAATACCAATGAAGCACTTAAAAGGTAGAACTTCATATCTAAAAACATGCAAACCAAATACTAAACTATAATAAGAGGATCCTCTTGTAAAATTATTTAAATATTGGGTGTGTTAGGACACAATAAATGGCAAATTCCATAGGGAGAATGTTGCAAAAGCATTCAAAATATATAATCTCTAGTTAAAGCACTCCAAAAATTAGACAACAAACCTTCACACTTGAAAACAAGCATAAAGTATGAGTAATGTTTTAGATAAAATTAGAGAGATGAAGGAACTAAAGTCTAATTTAATCTATGGCATACTAAGTTTCAATTCATATTTAGACCATTAGTGTGTGCAAAGTGATTAATTCCTTGTAGATCTTAAATTCACATAAAATAATGCAAACCTACTTAGACAACCAAAAATTTTGAGAGGGAAAATATTTTTCAATTTAGCTTAGGTAAATGGCATGGTAATTTCTCTACTAGCATCCAAGAATCCATAGCCTTGACAGAGATGCCTTTGGTCCCACTCAAAGCCTTGCTCCACTACCATCTAGGATGGAAAACCTAAGATGGAGGTTGTATGAATAACCCTTTTGAGGAAGAATTTAGATTTTGTTTTTTTATTTCATTTCATTTGATCTTTTATTTATTTAAAAATATATTTTATGGTTTTGTACATCAAGGGTTAGGAACCAAGTCATGAATATAATGATAAACTCATAAAGTTCAAATTACTAAGATAAATTCAAACTAAATCAATGTTTCCTCTTTACTTCAGATTTTCAATTAAGTGTGATTGATGGATTTAGATAATAAAAGAAACCTTTCTAAAATCCACATGTTCTATTTATAATCATTGGCCTCTAAAATTTAGAAAATTTATAAAATAAAGCTAAAGCAACTTAAATAAACCTATGTAATTGTTCAAGTATGACTCTTCACTTCCTAATTTTTAAGGCTCCAACAACCATCCCATTTATAGATCCACCATTTTAGGTTCCTTATCCCTATAACAAAAGGAAAATAGAATCCACATAGCCTAATCTTTTACTTAATGCATTTTATCTATAGAATATGGCTCATTGCTGCTATGGGGTACTGAAGATATGGACATACTATAATGTTGAAAAAAAATAGAAAAAAAAAAAAGGAAAGCACCAAATCAAACCTACTCTAAAGAAAACATATGTACAAATCTAAAGTTACTCTAACAAAAAAAAGAAACTAATATAATGAAATAAAATGTATAAAGTAGGACCTGACTAAAGAAATCAAAATCATAAGACAAGAAATTATGTACAATAATCTAAAAATTCAAATCCCAATAAAATTAGGAGGGTGGGTTTGGAAACCCTGCATATCATCTCTCTCATTGCCTTGGAGCAGCAAAGCTCTCTCAATAATCATCTTTAGATAGGCAAGGACATCCTTATATTTATTGAACCAATATTTTAGTTTCTTCCCTATGAATCCAAGGAAATCAATAAGCATACATTCAAAATAATCACCTCCTTGGAAGCATTCACCTCAAAGTCTTACCAAACTAATGTAAGAGGTTTAGTTACCTGGATCCCAGTAGTTATGAATGTTTGAGTAAAAGGTCCAAGGCATACCGATTTTTTGGTATTTATCTCATCTACTCATTTAATGTGCTCTTCTAAATCTGAAATCTACATGACTTCATCATCATCAAAATTGTCATCTTATTTTGTAAGCAAATCATAAATAATGAAAGAAGCTTGATGACCCATAAGACCAAACTAAAGGCTTCTTATGGAATAGAGGTAGAGAGATTAGTTTTATGATCCACTCTTGTAATCTTTTAGAAAGTGAACAAATCTTATATTTCTATTGGATGGAGGAAAGATAACTAATCTTCTACCCGAATGGATTCTATGAAATCCTTGGCCATAGTATGTGCAGTATATAACCTTCCAAATATGGCAATTAATGGATCCAAAGCATGAAAATACAAAGCTAAAATAGCTACTTTAGGAGGTGTAAGATCGATAGGGACTCTATTATGAATCTCTTTGAAATATTGAATTGAAAGCACTATTTATCTAAAGGGTTTCTTTCCTAATCATAACAAATTTTTATAATAAAACATGAGCATCAATCATTCGACCAAACTAAAGAAAAAATATTTTTTCAAATTTGTCCCAAATGTTAATAGAGTTAGGCCAAAAGCATGAAAACCAATCATATGTTTCTTCCTCTAAAGTAAAAATAAATAATCTACAAGCAACATCCTTAAATTGGATATTTAAAATGTGCATATCAAACTTATAAGCCACAAGATGCTCTTTAATAGTTCTTATGATTTCATTCTAAAATCTATTAAGAAACACAAAGGGATACTCTAAAAATTTATTTTAAGTGATAGGGACATTTATGGATAATTCACCAACCCAAGACATGGAGATAGACATAAAATTTAGGGAATTTAGAGATAGGCTAAAAAGGAATCCAAACTATGTATAATAGGCATATCTCTACTGGTTCATTTTCCTCTATGTCCCAACAAGTGAAACAAGAAGTGTACAAACTAGGATATAGACCTTGTGATCCTTTCAATGGGGTCCAAGTTTCTCTCAAATAAATAATAGTTGAAAGACAACTAACAAACAATAATTGTCAACAAGATTAAATCAATGAAAATACTACAGCCCTTCTTCTAGTGCTAGTTTATGTTGGTTGCATTAAGTAAACAATAAAAATTGGGAGAAAAAATGAGAGGGCATTGAGTTAAAGTTCAATAAGAAATTAAGAGATGTCCCTCCTTCTATCATCAGAAATGTTGGTCTCAATTTGTAACTCATGACATAAATGATTATTGAACTAACTATTTTAATGCGACAAAGGGAGATAACAACACATGGGATGAATTCCCCCCTTGTTAATTTTAGGATTGATGCTAGTTCAATCCAAGGAGTTAGTAGTTTAATCAAGTTTACTCTGAGAGTAATAGATGATACCACTATAAATTCAGTTAATATGAGCATTCATGTTCATTTAATTTTTTATTAATTATTTATATATCTTGATGCCTATTTGATTCAACTTATGAAATAATAAGCTTTTCTTCATTATAATTCCTATCACAACCTAAATTAAGGAAATACATCATCCAAAAAAAGGTAAAAAGGAGAGAGAGGGTATGGAAGAAAAGAGAGGGAGTCTTTGATCTAAATGGGCTCCTTGGTACTGTAGAATTGAAAAGTATGCCTGACCACAGTTATACCATTATGTGCCTGGTCTAGTAATTGTACAAACTTATAGCCACTCAGTGGGAAAGTTTATAAGAAACATTTTGAAATACAATGCTCTATTGAATTGATTATAAATATATCCTATCTTTCACTCTATAGTTGTTTCACATAATGAATGCAAAAAGTCTAAAATAAATCATGAATAATTTCAAGAGACTAGCTATGATAGTTTTTTCACAACATAACTAATACAATCCTCTATAAGTAAGCACATTAATAGTCTTAAAAGTAATTAACTAGATAAATCAAAATACTATACATTAAACAAACAAAAATTAATAAAATTTGTATTTAGAATTCTAAAATCATAATGTTACAATCAATATCCCTTAGCAGATAAGCTAGGAAAAATAGAGAAAGAATGGTAGGTGCAATCCTGGTGTAATTCCTCTAGAGTTTTTACCTAAAAGGCATCACCCGCTAGATGCATAGTCAAAGTAAAAACACCAAGGAAAGGTAGATGTAATCTTGGAATAATTCCAATAGCATTTTGACACCAAAATTATCAACCTTTTATAGTGGTAATACAACCCATTTAAATAGAGAATTTGAAGAGCTCATGGTATTATCTTTCAGATCATCCCACTAATGGGGTGATTACAAATATTCAATGATGATTTGGAAATGTAGTTGAGACTTTGACAAATTTTTCATCTTGACCATGATTTATAATTAGAGTCCATACCTCTTCAAAATAGACATTTTATCTTTTATGATTGATATCCATGTGCATGCCATGTTAATCTATGCATTTATCCAAATATACATCTACCACTTACTATCAATTCATTTGAACGTAGGCTTTGATGTCCTTGATGGTCAATCAGGTTATCAATCTTTAATCTTGTGATCTCTTTGATGACTTGGTATGTCTACATGGCTCATCGAGCTCTGTATATCCACTTTAATTGATGTTATTTCTAAGTGGAATTTCCTCATTAACTTAATCAATTTTCACATATGCCTTTATGTTCTTTGGCCCACTATTTCCATATGTCAACCATATGCAGTCTCCCAAACATATTTTTTGACCATGTTTAGCTCTCCCTTGGGTCCCCATGTCCACTTGGTAGCCACCTATTCTTCTTGGGCTCTTTTATCCTTGATGTATTTCCATCATGATAGTAGAGTAGTGGGATTATGCCATGTTGCACAATCCCACTAGCCCAAAAGCCTAGAACTGTATAGACCACCACAAGAATGTGGGTTATCAAGGTCATAATCTTACTAACTCATAGGCATATAATTTTATAGACTACCCTAGGATTGTGGGGTAGTGAGATATCACCACATGGTGCAATTATACTAACCTAGAGGCCCAAGGTCATTAGATTTTGTCTTGGCCTCTGGGTCCCCAGGTTGTTAGGATGATGCCACATGGCATCATCCAAGAAAATAAAATGTTTGAGATGATGTCACATGGCATCATCCTATTAAATAAAATGCATGAGACCATTTGGTTTTTGATTTTCTACTAGATCCCTAAGATCATGCCACAGAGCATGATCTCAAGTCCCTTAGGGCTTGGGAAATTTTCAGTAAAAAGCTAATTATTTTGACCAATCAAGCTCCTAGGTGAATGGGATAATTCCACATGAAATCATCTCATTAAATTGGTGTGAGCCCGAAAATAAAATATGTGGTAAAAGTCTAAGGCAAATGAATTCATTACTAAGTTAACCCAATAAAACAAGAGAATCCATCAAGAGATAAAATAAAGGCCAATTTCCAAGTTTAGATATAATAAAATTTGTCAGTCCATAATAATCAATTCACATCACTTTAAAAGCTTGAATACTTATTGAATGGGCCAAGTATAAAATTGTATATATAATGGGAAATTATAAATACTCGGTCACTCTCAAATTTAAGTAAAACATTTTAGAAGTACATTTAGACTAGGCAGATTAGACATGGAACTCCTCATGTTCAAGAATATTTGAATTCAAAATTGGTTAATATTATTGAAGCACTCAAAAGGCATAACTTCACATCTAGAAACATACAAACTAAAGACCAAACTAAAACAAGAGGTTCCCCATGTGAAATTATTTAAATACAGGGTGTGTTGGGACACAACACATCCTATTTAGATGTTTGTGTCAAAGTAAGTGTCTTACCCTAACGTAAGTGTCCAGTATCATAAAGTTTCAAATTTAAAAATGAAAGATATCCTAAAGGTCAGCCTAATTTATTTAATGTGATATATTCTCCAAGGGTATTATCATAAATATCATATCAATCCTCATTAATTCCTCACCTAGGAAAGGCCAAAACAAACCAAGGCAACTTGCCAAAATTATTGTATCAAGCACTCAAGTAAGAAAAGATTCCCTATTTTCTCCTAGTTCCATATTAGTCATCGGGATAGCACATATACATGTCTAAAGTATTGAATGATCATCCTAAGATATATATTTCCTAAGTTACAATTTGGGTAACTATTGTATTTGCTTGTCACACATTTCATGATTCACACACAACCTAACACGTATGGGATAACTACATAAGTCTAAGGCCCTCTTAAGAGTATTGGATATGTAGTCAATTTTCATTAATAGATGGGTCATTGGGGTAGATTGACACCGTGTACCCACTAACCCTTTTTTCCCATAACTAATATAAAGATGAAGAACTAAGGTTTTGATATTTGACAAGGAGTGACAACCCATAACCCAATTTTGAATGCACAAAAATAAAGATGACATATAACCTAGAAGCATCTAGGAGGTCACATATTATTTCAATAAGTATTATGTACTAGACACATACATCTAAGTAAAAAATTATCATTGGCACAATCATCTCAAGTCAATTTAAGTGTTTACAACTACATATGTCAAATTTCCATAATCAAGAGACTGTTCCAAAATCTAGATCTAGCCCAATTTTTTCTTGTTCTAGATTTAGATTTGCATTAGAATTAGATTTATATAAGTATATTATTTTGTTTTATTAATATTATAACTATCATAGTTATACTTTTTATTTTTAGCATCCTAGTTTAATAAATTCAGTATATGTTTATCTGAGTTTTGTAAATAATTGGCTTGCTCTAAAGATAGTCTACCATCCTTGTTCCATAGGCTATATCTTCCTATTTTAACCTTATATTCCTTAATATATATTTTAGGGTTAAATATTTGGTGAACATAACCTCTAGTCCCTAAAAACCTCCATGTTGATCTAAGGTTTCCTAGTTCTTTGTTCTAATTTCTAATTTTAAAAAAAATAAGTTAAGAATCAAATTTCCTTTTTTTTATCAATATATGCAATATGGATCCATATGTACCTCATTTTATGTTACAATATTTAATTATAGTGATATTTTTGTTTTTTAATAGATTAATCCAAATAAATAATTAGATACATCGGTATAATGAGGTAATTTTAAATAAAAAACAACACTTAGTATCTCTTCAAATTTACTTTTACAATACTATAAAATAAATATACAAATGGTATGTGTGTTCTTGATCATTTGTTCCACATAGATATTATTTGAGTGATAACTACCATCCCTTACCCTTTATTTACCCATGACTTATATTGTATTATATGGTCCATGTTATCACTACTTATAATGGTAAAGGTGTTCACCCTAACCCACCTCTTATTAATATACAATAGGTTCCCCTTAAGCTAAATATTGTGATTAAATATAAGGGATATGACCTTGTTGACCAATTGAGAAACACACATGCTAATATTTCCATCCTTGAACTTCTAAATCAATCTTTTATTTATAAGGATATCCTATATGAGGCATTGTGTGAAACCTAAGTTTTAAGTGATATTAAGCCAGCTCACTTTGTGGATATCATGAAAGATCTCAAAAATAATGCAAAATTAATCACCTTTGATCCAAAAAAAATACCATCTAAATATGTTATTGACTAAGAGTCACCTTTATTCATACAAGTAACTATACACAATAAGGTTATCAAAAGGGTGCTCATTGATAATGACTCGGGCCTAAACATTTTTAAAACGAATTTCCTAACCACCATGGTTATTAGTACCAACCTTATAAAAAAATTAGTGATACATATCAATGTATTATATCATCCACATATCCCCATAATTGGATAAATAACTTTGGATTCAACATTGGGGAAAAAAATGATTCCAACCACCTTTTAGGTAATGTCACAATCATTACATTATAATTTAATTTTGCGTAGAAATTAGATACACACAATGAAGGTCATCCAATCCACTTTACATCAATGTGTAAAAGTCATAAATGATGGGACTTTATTGATGATGTATGTTGATGATGAACCCTTCAAGTTTTGAAAAATGATACATTCTAATAAAAAGGGTATTCCTCTAGTAATACCACCTACATAATGTATTACTCTTAACAATATCCAAACTTATGATGTGGTTGATTCAAGTACAATGGCTCCATTATATTTAAAACTATATAAGGTAAAAAACATTGAAATTCACATAGATGTACCTCAATAACAAGGACCAATACCAAAGGATACAGTGATACAAAAATCATAAGTACCTCCAATATTTAAGTTTTTCTTATTGGTAAACATTGAGTAGTGAGATGGCCATGTTTCATATTATTATGAAAATGATGACTATGAATAAGGAATACATAGAGGGGAGGTTAATCTTGTGTTAGTCCAATAAAAAAAATAAAAATAACATACTAAAATCCTAACACCTATGGCTTAGACACTAAGGAGAGATTAGGTAACAAACATATAAATGAAAACATAACTAGAACATAAAATAAAATATTTTTTAACCTTCCTTGGAGATTCAAATGGATTTTGGAAATGGCTTGCTTAGTTTTTGCATCAAGAAATCTTCATCAATGGAGCTTTGTTTGCTTCACCTTTCCTTGGCACCTTGACTTGGTTGATTGGAGTATGAATTTAGCATGGTAACGCTACTTGTATGAATCTTATAGAGTAAAAATTTCATAATAACACTACACTATCAAAGCTTAGAGATCAATAGGTATGGCCTTGTATTTATAGCCACAAAAGTTAACTCTCACCCAAGGTGAGTTAAGGTTGAGTTTAAACATGGAATGAGTTCAAACTAATCGTAGGTGAGTTGAGAATAACTCTAGTTGATTTAAAATTTATAATGTAATTAAGATTTTCAATTATTAGGCATGGATCTCAAATTAGATGTTTTGGGATATTTTGGAAGAGCTTGATAACTCATAAAAGCAATGATGAAGAGGCTTGATATTTTGAATTTTGGAGTTTCCATTTTTAGATATTCTTTAATTGCAAATGGATAATTCAAATAAACATTTAATTTGGTTTAATTATTTAATTCAATTTTATTATAATTTTAGCTCTTTTAAGATTTGATCTAGTGCCCTGCTTAATGGGTCTATATGCCAAACTACTAGTTGTTAGGTCACAAGGTTATTAGGGGTGAATCCATGAGAGGTTATTATTGAATATAGTATAATACCTCAAATAAGGATGCCTTAACATAATTACAAACATTGATGAATTATATATGGATAAAATTAGGACATTCAATGATTCGTAGGCTTAATTTGCAATGTTTGGTAGGAATCAGTATGAAGTTTAGTTGGGAACTAGTTGTGGCTAGAATTGGGTGTCTACAGTTACCCATATTTGGGAAGATGTTGTAAGATATAGGCATAGTAACATTTTCTCAAATAATGAAAATGTCATATATGCCTAATTCCTTAACAACCAATATATGAGCTCTAGATGCCCCATTAAGGGAGTGATCAACAAATATGATCGGTGATTGGTCCCTCAAAAGAAGGAAATGATGGGAGCAAAAGGTAAATAGGTGGAAAAGACTAATTTTCTCATAGGAGGTTATAATTAGTGGCACAATGAGATGCCCTAGTTGGATAAATAAAAAGGGATGATTTATCTAAAGGTGGTTATAATCATTGGCATAGAAAGGTAGAAAGATAATGATTTGCCCAAAGGTAGTTATAATCATTATCCAAAGGAAAAGGTAACAAGAGAATGATTTTCCATAGGTGGTTATTATTACTAGCAGAATGAAAATAATCATTTACCCAAAGGTGGTTATAATCAATGGTAGAATGAAAACATGTCCCAATTGGGTTGATAGAGATAATGATTTTTCCAAAGGCAATTATAATCATTAACATCCATATAGGTTAAAATACAATGATTTCCCCAAAGGCCATTATAATCATTGACATGACATTTTGGATCGAAATACAATGATTTTTCCAATGTTGGTTATAATCATTGGTACTGTAGGTGGGAGAATATGGTAAATTTGGAAAAAGGGGCTGGCTTACAAATTGAATTTATACTCATAGAGTAAGAGTAAACTAGTATAGAGGATAAAGATGAATTTAGGCAACCTGGTAGTATGGAGATGAATGTCTTAACTATAAAGAAGTAAAATTTTGTCATGATTTAATGACTTTGTATGTGTGAAATGGTTGGTATTATATCTATAATAATTTAGGTGACTAAGGAGAGGTGTCACAGCCTCATTGATTATAAGATTTCTCAAGATGATTTTTATTTCAACACATGACAGTATGTATCATGATATAGAACACCATGATAACTTAGCCTAAATATACATAAATACTGACACATGATCCAATAAACACTTCAAAATAATGTACCAATGATAAAAACCATGATGATAATGTTGATGTATGAATAAGGATTTACTTAAGTATAATGTGCAATGAATCATCCAATGATTGCATATTATATTAAATTAAGGCAGAACAATGAAAGCAAACAATGGACAAATAAATAAATAAATAAATAATAAGGTAAAACATGAAAAAATAAAAAATAAATATCAAATAAAACAAAATAACGATAATAAAAATAAATAGACACAAATAATTATTAATCATAATGTTAGCACAAATAGAGAACAAGCAAGACAATGAATATTGCCCTTAGGTCATAAGGGATAATCAAACAAATAAACAAAATGGGGGAATATAAGAAAAAGAAGCGGTAGCCAAGCTGACTCCAAATTCACTAGGCAAGGGGATGCTACCTACATAGTTCCATGGATGCAAGATCCAAAATGAACTTCAAAATAAATGTAGTTCTCCCAGGCTATGGGATAGAATAAAAATGATAATAAGAAAAATATGATTATGTTGTAGAATAAAATGGGAATGGGCTCACAAAATGGTGAGTGTGTGAGATATTGAGAATACTCACCAAATGGTAAGAGTGTAAAATCATTATAAAATGTTTTTATAATTTTGAATCATATCAACTTGATGGAGAATTATGATATACTAAATAGTTTAACTCATAAAACAATGAGAGCATTCAAACTTGAAATCACTTGTAAAATGGTGAGAGCATGGAAAAGGGGTGACTTATCTAACCTCAACATGAAGTGAGTTTATAATCAAAATAACACAATTAGTCCCAAGATGGGACCTCAAGTTATTGTAGTTTCACCTTGCAATGTAGGAATCTAACTAGGTAACAGCAAGTTCACAAATTAGTCAAATGGCATATGGTATAAGAATGGAAAGGTTAGACTTTAAGGCATGATAAAGGTATTGTTCCTAATTTTCCTATAGGCAGTTATAATTAGGAAATAAAAACATAAATCAATGATACTAATTTTACCAAAGGTCTTTATAATTAGTAACATAGAGTGGGATACTAATTTGCCCAAACAGGGTTATAATCAAAAACACTTAGAATGAAATAAAACAAGAAATGAAGGATGCAACTGCCAAACCATTGTTAAATTGGTCCAAAATACTATCTCTATCTAGAATATTGAATAAACTACTAAAACATGATTTGAATCCCCTCGTTGAAGGTGGCCTAAGAATCAATGGAATGAAACCAAGGCTAAAGGGTTGGGAGGGAGGTTAAAAACAACTTTGGTTAATATGAAAGGTATGGTAGAATGGCATATGGTATGGTATAAAGAAGATGATGATATGGTACAATGTAAATGAGACTCATAAACAATAAGTGAAGTCTCTTAAGCAAAGTAATGTTAGAGGTGTATATTATTCATTGGCTCATTAAGTTCATCTCATTTAGGTGTTGCAAGCATGTATGCTCTAGAGCCATTTTTTTCAACAATGATATAGGGCCCTATCTAGTTGGGTTTAAAATTTCCCTTCTTCTTCTCAGTCATGGTGTCATTTTGGTTGTCTTTTAGAAAAATATCACCAAGATAGAACTCTCTATGTTTAACCTGTCAGTTATAGTGGTCATAGATTCAATTTTGGTATCATTGAAGGCTATTGATAGTGACCATGCATTTTTAATCAAGTAATTCCAACTCTTGTAGGTGAGTTACTCGATAATATTCATCATCTAGGACATGTTTTAATGAGATACATAGAGAAGGTAACTCAACCTCAATGGGAAGAATGACTTCAGTACCATAAACTAAGGAATATAGAGTGGCTCCTATTAGGGTATGGTAAATATTACAATATGCCTAGAGGGAATAGAATACTTGGAGGTGTCAATCATGGTTGGCATCATTGATAGTATTTTTAAAGATGTTGATAATGGTTTTGTTGGATGCCTCTACTTGGGTATTACCTTTTGGGTAATATGTGGTATAAAAATGTTGAGTAATGTTGTACTTAACACAAACTATTTTGACATCATTTTTCTTAAATGATCTACCATTATAAGATATAATGTCAGATGGGGTACCATAGCAATAGATGAGATGATTGAAGATGAACTTGTAAATCTATTTTCTAGCCACATAAGTGAGGGGTATAGCTTTGATCCACTTAGTGAAATTTTTGGTAGAGGTAAGGATGTGTTTATGGCCATTAGATGAGGTAGGATAAATATTCCCAATGATATCAAGTCCCCATATTGAAAATGTCCATGGTATAGGCATTAGTTTCAATGTTTTGGCCAAGGCATGAATTAAATTGGCATACCTTTGACACTTATCATACCTTTTGACATAAGCAGTTGCATTTGCATCCATGTTGGCCAATAATAATTGGTATGTAGGAGATTTTTTACTAGGACATTACCACTGATGTGTGCTCCACATACTCCTTCATAAACTTCTTGTAACATTAATGTTACTTCTATCAAATTTAAATAATGAAGTAGAGATCCATCAAAATTATGATGATAAAGGGTTGGGCCAAGTAAGGTATAGCGTGAGGCTTGGTGGGTAAAGGCCTTTTATTGTTTATGTGATAGGTTTAGTGGCATTATATGGTCATAAAGGTAGGAAAATAGGTATGAACACCATATAGAGTTGGGACCAACAGTATCACAGATCATTATGATGGTTGAAGGTTTATAAATAGGCACTAGAAGATTTTCAATGATGAATTGATATTTTTTTCCTTATCTATGTGATAAATAAAAGAACCAATCATGGCCATGGAATATGTTATCCTATTATTGGCCCTTGGTATGAGTTTAAACTATATGTCAAAAATCTACTATTTGAGAGTGTTGATCATGTCTTTATATGGCACTAGCTTGTCATATTTGGTTTGAAAGTGGTATGTAACTTATTGAGGATTAATTGAGAATCACCATAAACCATGAGATGTTGAATATTCCATTGTACTATCTAACTAATCCCTATAATGAGTGATTCATAGTCATCCATAATGTTATTACAAGGAAAGATGATACAAAATGGTTTAGGGATAATATTCCCTTATGGTGTAATAAACAATAGGTCTACCATTGATACATGTGATGTGAATGATCCATCAAAATATAAATTTTAATGTTTCTCCTCAAGAGGTGTTTCAATCATATTCATGATGGACTCATCTGGGAATTGAAATGTAAGAGGTTCAATATCTACAAGAGGAGCTTCATCAAGCTAGTCTGTAAGTAATTATCCCTTAATATCCTTCTAGTTAAAATACTCTATCTCTAACTCACTCAAAATCATGATCTATTTATCCATGCATCCTTGTAAAGTTATCTTGGATACAAGATACTTGAGAAAATCTACTTTAGAAATAACTATGGTCTTGTTGTTGAGCATGTAATGCTACAACTTTTGGGATACAAATACCATAGCTAAATAGGCTTTTTCTATAGGTGTATAGTTGTGTTTATATGTGACTAGTGTATGTCTTAGATAGTACATCGTATGTTCCCTTTCATTTTCATCATGTTGAGTTAGAAGTGCCCCTAGGGCATTGTCTATGGAAGATAGGTATAATAAAGATGGATTTCTTAGCATAGGTGGTAAAAAATAGGTGGGTTGGTAAAATAGTCCTTTAGGTGATGAAAGGATTTGTGGCATTCTTCATCCCAATGAAACATGACACCATTTTTTATTGTGTAAATTTATGAAATTTGTTGGCCAATTGTGATATCAATCATCAGATATATTGAATCTTACTCTACAAACTATGGAGATGCTTCAAATTAGAAGGTGGAAACATTTTATTAATGACTTGCACTTTGGTAGGATCAACTTTGATACCTCAATGAGAGATGATGAAGCCTAAAAATCTATCAAAAGTGACACCAAAGATGCACTCATTAGGATTGATTCTGACCTTGTATTCAAAAAGCTTCTCAAATATTCTTTAGAGTGTAATTAGATGATCAGCATGGGTCTTTGATTTACCCAATATGTCATCCACATAGTCATCAACAATGTCATGCATTATATCATGAAATATAATGGTCATATCTCTTTGGTATGTGGCCTTAGCATTATTTAGGCCAAATGGCATAACCTAGTAATAAAATTTTCCCCATGAGTGGTGAACATTGTTTTGTGTTGGTATTTTAGCTTAATCTGTATCTGGTTCTACCCTAAAAATCCATCCATAAGTGAAATCATTTTTTACCCCATTATGGATTCAACTATCATGTCAATGTTTGGTAGAGGAAAGTTGTTCTTAAGGTAGGCTTTGTTTATATCTCTAAAATTAGTATAGATTTCGATTCTTTCTAGCTTCTTACCGATAAGTATAACATTCAAGATCCACTCTGAGTAGTTGATCAATTAGATGCATCTCACTTCTAAGAGTTTTTCTAACTCTTTCTTTACTAATACATCAATACGAGGATGCATCTTGTATAATTTCTACTTCACAAGTTTAGCATTAAAATGTAAAAATAGGTGGTATACAACCAAAGTAGGTTCCAAACTTTGCATGTCTAAATAGGCCCAAGAAAATATGTCAACAAATTCCCTCAAAATGGTTATAAAGATTTCACATTCCTCCTTAGTGAGGGGCATGCCTAATTTGATCCATTTTAGGTCATCTAAAATCTTGATGTTGACTTTTATAGTGTCTTCCATGAGGAGATTCAAGTCATCTTTGAGAATGGTTGGCAATAATTTGAATTGGCCTGCAACTGGAAATTCTTCTATTTGTACTAGTTCCTCAAGTTCTCTTAAACAAGATGAATTTGAATCTCCAAATGGTAAGGATGGCCATGTTATAAACACTATCATAAATTATTGTTTAATTCAATCAAAAGCATGTTTTTCTATAGAACTAATCTCTGACTCAAAAGCAAGTTCATCATTGGTGGTCTCTTAAGCTTCATTTGAGGAAAGGTGAACACCCTCATCTATTGGTTCCTGAAATAGGTTTTCACTAGAAGATTGGCCTTTCTCTTTACTATTACCCTGGACTAAAAGCACCTCAAAGAGGTTTTCACTTTGGGAACTCAATGTTTTATTTCTTTGCTTTTGACTAAGGGTGTTCACCCATTCTCTAAAATAAGCTACAAGATCCAATTTTATAGAGAACCCTTATTTGTGGTCTCCTAATGGAATATTATCTCTTAGGCCTAGAAAATCACAAAAGGCCTCATCATTCTCAAACTCATCTACAAGCACTATGGACTCTTATAGGTCATAAGATATAATTTTATAGTGATATAGAGGAAGTAGGTTATGTCAATTAATAAGGGTAATGGTATAAATGGCATGTGGGTCAATAGATTGGTATTGGCAAAATTTTCATAAACACTGTGATCAGACTGTACTTTATGAGGGTATAAATTAGCACTGGAACATGAATAAGATATGTGTGCCACCCCTAAGTGGTGTAAACCCAATACCATAAGTTCATTTATACTAATTTATATTAATTGGCTTAAGAGTACCCTATTGATTTGTCTTGAGGCCTCCTCTTTCATAGGTTTGGTTTTCTATGATCCAATGAGGAATGTAATACTTGGCATTTTTTTATAAACTGGTCAGTTTATCATTATACAACCAAGATTCATCATTTGTAAATGGGTCCTCTTCTTGGCCAGTGACTGGTGTGAAAATGATAGGAGTTGGACTATGAATTTTGACTTTTCCCTTTCATTGCCATTCCATACAAAGTGGCTTGGCTTTAGGTATTCCATAGGACTTGCAGTTATGTGGAAACTTGGCAATGTGAAATGTTTCATGGGTCAAATACTCTCTTCGATCATTGGCCAAGATGGTAAAATGATTAGATAATTCAGTAAGTGGTATATGAGTAGATGAATCAAGGCTATCTGGGTCTATGCAATTGGCCTCTAGTAATTCAATAATTATTTCTTTGTCTTCATCATTTTGGGAACTAGATCTAGGCCAAAGTGGTAGTTTTAACTTTTGTATTCATCCTCCAAAGTTTTGAAATGTTTATAAGGTTGTAAATCTCCATTGATAGTGACTTCCAAGATTGAGTGAGAGAACTTGAGAAACTAGTGCAATGTTGAAGGGATTTCACTAATTTCATGTATCTAGGGTCTACCAAAGTGTAAATTGTATGATAGGTTGAAGTCTAACACATGACAAAGTGTATCATGGTTCAAGGGCCCAATGATAAGTGGAAAGCTAAAGGTGTCTTGTGATTCTTGATCTTCATTTTTGTAGGCCTTGATAGTAATTATTTCTAGTTTTAGACTAATTATTATATATTTTAGATGCTTGATGAGTTTTAGAGACATAATATTCAGTCCTAACCCATTGTCTATGAGGACACATTTAACTTTGTGTCATATTGTGACAAATTTAATGTATAATGGATTGTTATGGAGAGGACCAATGGACAACATATAACTTTAGTTAAAGGTCAATTGTTGGCTTGGGGATAAATGTCTAACCAAAACTTGGAATTTGTTCAAGGTTATGTCATTGGGAACTTGGGATTGGTCAAGGAATTATGTTAGGATGTTTTTATGGATTGTAGACATATCCAATAGATCCAAAATGGAAATTTGTGTGTCTTTTGAAGTTATTCCACAATGTCAAAGGTCCTTCCCTTAACAAAGGTATATGGCTTGTTCCTAGTCAAGACAGTGGGTTTGATTGGTTCATTGGTAGGGGGTTACAGGCTTGGAATGGTAATATTTGATTTTTGAGTTATGATTGCATAATTAGGATTAGATACAAGACCATTATTGTTATAAAATGATGATGGAAGGGGACTAGATAGGATAAGTCTTGATTATCAATACACTTGGTTGTGGTCATGGGGCAATGATGAGTTATCGGTAGAAGGTCCAAAAATCATAATCCTTAGTTGTTGCACTTATTTGTGATCCCATGTCAAGGAAGGATTACTGGTATAAGTGAGTCGATTGGAATTTTTTGGAAATGGTCCTATTTTGTTAGCACTTAGTCTAGGATTAATAGTGATGGTTAAAATGTGACCTCCTACAATATGACCTTTAACTTTGGTGTAGTCATGTGTAACTACATGGTAAGTTTTTTAGTTATTGAAATCATTCTACCCTCTATTCCTCCCATTCGATTGATGTTTTCATTGTTGTTGTTGATAATTTTATGGTTGTTATAGCTATTGATACTATTATTATTATTCTAGCCTTTGTTTTTTTTGCTTTTTATTCTTATTATTATTTTGCGGAAATGGGTTTTGGTAAATACCCAGCTTCTGATTGTATGTAGATTCTCTATTATCCTATGTAATATCTTCATTTTCCAACATATTTTATATCAGGTGTTTTATCTACACATAATAACATAGATTATGTCTATGAACATAATGGTATTCATAAAACTCATTCTCTCTTGGGTTTTGGTAAATACCCAGGTTTTGATTGGATGTAGATGCTCTATTATCCTATGTAATCTCTCCACTTTCCAACATATTTTCTATGAGATTTTTTATCTACACATAATAGCATATATTATATCTATGATTATGATGGTATTCATAGAATTCATTCTCTCTTGGGTTTTGGTAAATACCCAGGTTATGATTGGATGTAAATGCTCTATTATCTAATGTAATCTCTCCATTTTCCAACATATTTTATATGAGGTGTTTTATATGCACACAATAGCATAGATTATGTCCATGAACATGATGGTATTTTATAACTCATTCTCTTTATACCAGTTTGGATATCGAATACCCTTAGGATAATGTTTTAGTATTGGCCAGCTAATCATGTTAGTTGTGACTATCTTGTAAAATAGGAATTCAATAGGTTCTCCAAAGTTTTTGAAGACTCGATGAATAGGAACATTTCTTCTTAGATTAAGGGTTTTCAAAGGTAGTGGTTTTTGTGTTTATGGAGCAGGTTGAGGTTGTTGTGAAGGCTACACTTTCAAAATAGGTTGTTGATGAGGAATGAGCTATATTTGAGACATGGGTTGATCATATGATGTTTGCATCATTTAGATGTGATGTGACTCAGGTACTCCATTTATAACAATGTTCTTATTATAATTAAACTTCTTAGATTTCTCATAGTTATTAGCCTGGGTGGGTGCCAATGCTTATGCTTAGATTTGGTTTTGGTTTTGATTTTGGCTTGTTCCTTGGTTTTGGTTTAGACTTTGGTTTGATGAGGTTAACTTGATAATACCTTTGATAATAAGGGCCTTTTAAATTAGTAAACCTTTGTCAATGATCTCTTTGAAGGTATGTGCACACTAAATCTCCAGATGATAGGATATCTTGCTATGCAATTTTTTAGTGAACACAATAGCTAATTGTTTGTATGGTAAGCTATGAGTGAAATGACTAGTAAGTACTCTTCATCTCTGTAGATAGATTTCAAAACTTTCACTAACTTTTTACTTGACCTGAGTCAAATCTACCAATGAAATATCATGCTCAAGATTATAGCAAAAATGTTGCACAAATTTGTCTAGAAGGTCATCAAATTAGATATGGAATTATTTGGAAATTTTAGGAACCACTCCAAAGCATGTCCTACTAGACTTCAAAGAATTAATAGGAGTTAAATGTCATTGTAAGCCACTAGTTGTCAAATAACAAAGAATTCTGTCAAATGGGCCTTAGGGTCTCCTTTACCCTTATATTTATCAAATTTTAGTGGTTCATACCCTAGAAGAAATGGTATTTTTAGATACTCCATGTTGAATGGGTATGAACACATATCATCTAAAATGAAATTGTTGGTCTATTTCCATGTTTGAATGGTAGAAATTTCATCTTTCATTTGTTGTAGTTCTTATGCCAATAAATTGGTTAGAACATTTGGCTTAGGTGGAGGCTAGGTAGTCAAAGGTGGATTACCTTGACTTAGGTATAATGGAGGAATGGTTTATTTTATAATGTTGGTGTGATGAGTGAACCAACCAGGAATATGCATTCATGGATTGGGATGTAGTTGTTGGAATTACACACATTATTGTGTTATATTCTAGCTTAGATTTAGTATATAGCCTTAGTTTTGAGGCAATTGTGGTTGCAAAAAAAGGATATGGCTTGGGATAAAGTATTGTACTGATTGACATTGAGTAGGGACTTGCTATCGACTAGTCAAACCTGATTGTATAAGGGGAACTTGATGTGGACCAAGGCCCTATCTTTCGATCTGTGGCATGTGTTGAGTGAAAGGTAATTGTTACTTGATTGGTACTTTTTGGAAAGTAGTACCTCTTTATTATATGAACACCAATTGTGAAGTAGATGTGTGTAGGGTGTTTAGAATTTGTCTTTATCTAATGGACATATGTTTTTGATTAGATAGTGTTTTTTATTATAAAATTATGTTGGTATGTAACTTTAGAGGTACATTTGTCACTACCTATCAAGGTGGAACATTTATTGCCCCCTATGGAGGTGGTATAGTGTTCTACCTCTACTACGGTTGTATATTAGACTGTGCCTATAGTTTTAGAATGTTATTCATCACTTTTTTTAGGTAAAACACTATTTGGCACATGATTACTTAATCCCTATGGTTGTGTGTATGAAAAAGTAGTTGGTTGAGGATTAGAGGTAACTTGATGTGGTTGGGATGTAGTATTTCATTCCCCCATTTGTTGTGAACCAATCATGGTATTAACTAAGGGAACTTGTTATTACAGACTAGTTATTGGTGTAGTTAAACCACTTTGGCCTAGATCATATGACACTTGTGTTTTATCCACCGTATTTGGCACATTATTTTACATATAATAAGTAGTCACTTATTTAATAGATGGGACATTATACATGTCATTGTATAAAGTGATTTATGAAAATGGTTCTATACCCAAATTATCTTGAACTATTGATTTGATTAATACTCCTGTCGAAAGAGCTAGCTCTATGAGTGAAGTGTTTGACATAGCTATGGTATTAAAATTGCATGCTAGATTTAAATAAGTGTAATATGTTTATTGAATTTGTATAAATTGGTCCTCCATGAGGCCCTTTCCTTTGACAATAATATTTTGGTATTGATGCGACATTGATATGAATGCTTTATGATTTCTAATAGATGCATGTTCAATAGTTTTGGGATAAGGCATCTTGAGAGGCACTCTAACTAGACTTGGTAGATTTTCATGGGGGAAGTCTACTATAAACTTATCCCCTACCTGCATAGCTCTAACTAAAACCTCATCCTTTTTGTCAATAAAGTTATGATCAAAAAAATAAGGATCATACATTGATAGCATAGTAACATAATACAATTATTTTTGAACTTATTCTACAACCAATGGTACACTAGCAAGATATTGCATGATTTAATCTTGGTCTTGCTCTATATATGGAGACATGTTTACCAAATAATGGTATATTGGATCTTGAATTTGTAGCCTAGATATATTATCGTAAGGATCATAAGTATCCATCTCAAAAATAACATCATCATCGTAGGGGTCATGAATGAATTCATCATTCATGACTACCTTTATCATAACCTAGATTGTGCATCGCTCCACTACTAGTATAACAAGACATATCCAAATCAATAATGAATGTTCCATGAAGATAAGTCTAGAGTTTCATAAACTCTTAAAAAATAATGTCCAAAGGATAAATTGTTTAAATTAGGTCTAACTTGGTCTAAAAACTAGAGTTGTATCTATAAAAAGGTCTATGATAAACTTGGTCTAAAATAGTCTAACATCAAATATCTTACATAAATGGTCAAATGGAGGAATAAAAACCTATTTTAAGCATAATTACTATGATGAGGGGTGAATTATATTTTAAAAAACTTTTAATCAATTACATACATTTATCAATGAACTATGAAAACAACACAGTTATCTAGGAATGCAAGAACCAATCACAAGAGAATGAAACAAGATAACACATCACATATGTGAGAAACCCTCATGGGGGGATAAAACACATTGAAATAAAGCTTGGAAAATTTTTCCTATAATATAATTTATCTAAGAACCAACTCAATATAGAGCACCAACCCCAAATTCATCAAGCACCCACTTAACTTTAGTAAGCACCCACTTGATAGGAGGCTACAACCCCCTATACTAAGCACCAACTCAGTCAAAGGAAACTTATACAAGAACCAACATTAAATTAATCTCAAAATACATATTTGAAAATTACCAACTCAATCAAGACCAATTTTTCAAGCATCAACCTGCAAGGAAGCTTCAATTCCCTCTTTGACTAAGCACCAACTAAATCAATCACAATTTTTTCTTATACTCTTCTAATCATCTCATTGTATACTCTATCCACTATCATACATTATGAACACATCTATGATGCAAACTTTATATCCTCTCAATAATCAATTATCACTCCATCAACTCTACTCCACTTGATCTTTCTCAAAATTGACTCTAGGCTTCATCGCTTAACTAGCCCTCTTCAAGACTAAATAAGTCATGTGTCCTTTATCTTCATCTATATAATACATGTATGATCATCATTAATTACTTATATTCTATATAATTATGTTTTAAAACATGTTATCAAACCTCATTAGGCTCATTTATTTATCAATTCATTCACTTACTCTTAGCTTACTCAAATAGGCCTAAAATTACCTTGTATATATATCATTCCTTATTCATATACCACTAAGTCAGCCACACACCCTTAAAATATTATTTAATCCATATAATAGGTCATATTAAATCTCATTAAAAAATATTAAAATGACCTTTTACTCCCTTTTAGTCTATCATAACTCTATTATACCTCATTTCATTTTTAGGTCTCATGGAGACCTAATTGCATTAGGCCTTCTTATCAATACGTTACCATTTGATCCCTTGGAAAGAGTTACAAATCTATAAACATATCTATACTTTCAAACACAAATAAAATATACCTTATAAAACATAATTTTAGATCCATAACACCTTTTAGGTCCAACCACTTCATGAAACCCCTCAAGAGTACTCAGTCCTATTAGACTTATGTACACCAAAAAATCTACCTTTCAATACTGGAGCTCAAACACACTTAATATAATAAAAATGATTAAAAAACTAATTATAAAGAGTATACATTACCTCAGGTTCATTAAAAAATTAATTATACACTTCCACTTAGGAGATAAGGACTCAAGAACATCTCTGCAACTCATTCACTCAGTACTATCAGTTTACGTTAAAGACAAGTCATGGTGACTCAGACCTCCAACACCTATATAAACAATTTCCATGAATTTTTATGAATTTATATGGTCCTATGAGATATTAATACCATCATAAAATATAAATATCATATGTTTTAATGGTGAATATTGGTCTTTTAGACCAATCTCGTGATCGTATATCTCATTATCTTATCTAAACCAGATAGGTCAACTTGTGAGCAACTTTTTCACCATATTCACTAACCTCCAAAACAAATAAAAAGAATTAACATGACTTAAAATTCTTGAAAAAAATACACATGTACTTTTTTTCATCATTCTATCATGAAAACACATTCCAATTCATCTTCTCATTATTGCCTGGGCTTTTCATTGTTTACATCATTAGGCATGTTAGCGACTTACTAATTTGGATGATCGATTTAGCACACTTGAAGGGTGAACCTATCCATAAACCTTTATGGGTATGTATTATAATTTTATATATCCATATTCCATCCATTTTATTTTCTTGACTAATGCAATTTTTGATGCTACAATAAATTCTTCACAAACAAGCCTATATCTACACATTTTCTTTCTCATTTGACTAACCACCACCACTTGGAGGTACCTAAGATATTTTAATACATTATCTAATATTTTTTCTAGTCATTTCAGACCATTTTTGTCTAATTTTAACAATATATTCCATATCAAGTAATTATTAGGGTTTTAGGGAGGTTTAACATAGGTTTTATTGTTAACGATTATTCATAAAGGATTTCTGCTTAAATATAAAACCAATGCATGTATATATTATCTAAGAACCTTATCCATCTCTCCTTAATATCTCAAGTTCTCATATAGAGGTTAAATTTGCCAAAAAACACCTAAAATTACTTCATGAGTTTGCATGCCTTTATTATATGTATTTGAGAGACCTAAAAATAACTCTTTGTGCCTTTTCCTACAAACCATAACCTCATACTTCATTATCACTCTTTAAATAACTTTAATTACCTCTATCCATTCTCTCCTTCACATATTCACCTTAAAATCTGATCATCATGCCTTATTATGCTAGGTAAGGTTTAAGAATGGTCTGGGTGTAGACCAAGATTGAAGAACCTATCTTTAAAGACTCACTTTGTAACACTTATAAATTCATCCACACCTTATACTTTTTCTCATACAACCTTCACAATCTCTCACTTTGTTTATTTCACTCACCTCATCATGTCACCAACTCATACCTTCACCATGTCATGACTAGGCTACCTCATCATGCCACCAGCTCATACCTTCACCATGCCCTAACTAAGATCAAGCTTTTAATGCACTTAACACCCTAACATGTACCTTTATGTAACCATAATGTATTAGTTTCCTTCAAATTATCTCTTACCTTCAAATTCATCTTGTCACATGGGTCACCATGAAACTCTTCATGTCATGACCTCTTCATACACTATGCTTCCTATGTAGACATTAGTTATCTTCAAACACTCTTCCATGAACATACTATTCTCTCTCATGAAAACACTCATGGAAACACTCTTTTCTTTCATGAATGACCTTACAAATGACAACTCTCATGACCACACTCCTCTCAATTCACCTTGTCCAAATAGACCTTTGACATCAATGACCATTATGCCTTTACATGATGCACCCTTTTGACATTAATGAAAAAAACATACCAACAAAACCAAAATGCCAAACTTAGGTAAATAGTGTTTCAAATAAGTCTAAACTAGGTCTAAATAAATAAAGGTTGTTATTTATTTTGGAAATAAGGCATCTGACATTCCTAGTGTGATCTTTTTTTAACCACTCAAAAAATCATCCCAATAGGTCACCCTCAATTTATATACCCACCATGGAGTGGCATTGAAACAATGCTATAAAATGATTCCTAGGTCAATGTTTCCCTAGATAACTTGTGAGGAGGCGATGAACCCCTGCTCATAAGCTAAAATGCATGAAAATAAAGAAAGTGGAAGGAATTTAGGGTTGTTTTGGGGTCACCCAAATCACATGGATTTGAGGGAGGGCCTTAGTGACTTTCCTTCCATACTTTTGGACCAAAGTGATAATTGCAAAGAGTGAGCACTTTTTATCACCCAAGTTTCCTAAAGGGGATAGGAGGAGAGCATACATGTGACACTCATCTTTCTAAACAAACACTCAAAAAAATAAGCATAAAAATTTAAAAATCTTATGAGTATGTAACTAAAGAGATAATTCAATTGTATGGTACCAAATGAAGTATGTGATGAAGTTTGAGCCCCTTGGCATTGTTTTGAAAACTTAAACAAAATGAAAGATAATGAAACAATGCTAGAAAATGATTCCTAGGTCAATGTTTCCCTAGATAACTTGTGAGGAGGTGATGAACCCCTGCTCATAAGCTAAAATACATGAAAATAAAGAAATTGGAAGGAATTTAGGGTTATTTTGGGGTCACCCAAATCACATGGATTTTAGGGAGGGCCTTAGCAACTTTCCTTCCATACTTTTGGACCAAAGTGATAATTGCAAAGAGTGAGCACTTTTTATCACCCAAGTTTCTTAAAGGGGATAGGAGGAGAGCATACATGTGACACTCATCTTTCTAAACAAACACTCAAACAAATAAGCATAAAATTTTAAAAATCTTATGAGTATGTAACTAAAGTGAGAGTTCAATTTTATGGTACCAAATGAAGTATGTGATGAAGTTTGAGCCCCTTGGCATTGTTTTGAAAACTTAAACAAAATGAAGGATAAATCAAGAAAAAATATTTTAAAACACCAATATAAAATGTGAGTTTTACAACTTAGGGTGTTTAAAATTGTCTTCACTTGGCCTTTGGGTCCTATAAAAGACATTAGGGGGTCCTTGTGCTTAGAAGCAAAACATAAGTGGACAAACATCTTTTCAATTCTAGCTCTCAGGTTTCTAAAATTTTACATAGAGTGCAAAACCACAACAAAGCAATGTTTCCACTTTTCTTTAAAAACCACAATTATTAGCACAATATTGTTATTTTCTTACAAAAAAGAGTATTAATTCAAAATTGCTACTATTAAGACAATATTGCATAAATAAACACAATATTGTAGATCTTGGCACAATATCACAACTCTCTTATAAAATTAGATAGTTAACAGTATACCATGGTGGTTAGGGATAAAACCATAGAAGTTAGTGTAATATCATAATTGCAAAGTTGTTACATTATGATTATTAAGGCAATATCATGACTGTAAAGTCACAATATTGTGATATTATGATTTTCCCTACAAAAAATAAGGTTAGCTAAAAAATCCATGGCAGTTTAACATAGCACCATAAAATTTACCACAATATCATAGAAATTATGACAAAATCATAACTATAAAAGTAGTGATATTATGTGATATTATGATTCCAGAAAGAAAGAATGTGGCTATACAGAGCAAATTTGTGATTTCCAGAAAAACATCCTTGAGTCTTCAATTTCCACTTTTTTATCAGTAAGTTTAGATTTTGACATGAAAATTGTTAGGAGGATGTCCTAAAATGCCTTGAGAACTACTTTATGGGATGCATGTCCCATCGATCATGACATCATGTGAATAAGGAATACTTAGAGAGGAGGTTAGTCTTATTTTAGTCCAATAAAACAAAATCAAAATAACACATTAAAACCTAACACGTCTAGCCTAGTGTCATGTCCCCTTTTGAGTTGACATGTTCAGAGTTGAGGATTAGCCTATTATGCGACCCTCGTACACTGATAGGATGAATAGAGGGTCATGATGGAGATTGGCTTGGCTACGATTAGCAGAATTCCTACAGTTGGCTTTCGTTCGGGCTCTTTCGGACGTGAATTAAGGGAGATATTAATATTTGATTGATTTAATCAAATATTAATTATTTGGTATAATTTTAATTAATTATTAATTATTAATTATTTGGTCTAATTTTAATTAATTATTAATTATTTGGTCTAATTTTAAGACCCTAATTCTAATTTAAGGAGCCTAAGTTCTAATTTGAGGAATTCTAATTTAAGAACCCCAAGTTCTAATTTAAGGAAATCTAATTTTAGCAAGCACACCTTTGGAGGGTATAAGGGTTTCTCATGGGGGGAGAGTTTGTATTCATGATTGATTATTGATATTGAGTTTTGCTAAGAATTCTTCTATGAAGACTGAGCCAAGGGTTCCAGGATTCCATTTGCATTGAAGAACGTCAACTCTTCATTGTGTGCGATTCAGAGGTTGTGAGAGATCAGCTGATCTATTGCCAATTTGAGAGATAGCTTCATACAGAAGTTATCACAGAGGTTTACAGGTTTGAAAGATAACTTCACACAGAAGTTATCACATGTATTATAGGGATTTATTTTATTAAGTTTTGATTCAGATATTGCACAGATAAAGATCTTCAATATTAGAGTCATCCCAGATTTGTAAAAGATCAGGTTTTGAGACAATATTTGTATTCTTTTATATGTGTGCCAGAGATTCATTATTGTAATCATTCTGAAGAATAATAAGAGTACTGATTTGCTAAATAAGAAATTGTATTGTGGTAATCTGTTTATTTGAATTGATATTCTGCAAGTTTGTATCCAGATCAGAGCTTTTATTGTAGATAAAGAGCCCCTAAGTAAGGGACATCACAGTGGTATCAGAGCTTTTGTGCAAAAAAAAAGAGGCCCTAAGTAAGGGACATTACACCTAGATACTAGGGAGAGCATAGGTAGAAAACATACAAATGAAAGCATAACTATAACACAAAAGAAAACATTCTTTTACCTTCCTTGGAGCTCCAAATGGCTTGTTTAAATGGCTTGATTTATTTTTACATCAATGGAGCTTTGTTTTCTTCATCTTTCCTTAGCACCTTGTCTTAGTTGATTGGCTTATGAATTTGGCATGGTAACACTACTTGTATGAATCTTATAGAGTAAATATTGCATAATAACACTACACTATCAAATCTTAGAGATCAATAGGTATGGCATTGTATTTATAGCCTCAAAAGTTAACTCTCACCCAAGGTGAGCTAAGGTTGAGTTTAAACATGGAATGAGTTCAAACTAACCCTAGGTGAGTTGAGGCTAACTCTAATTGAGTTAAAATTTGTCATGTAATTATGATTATCAATTACTATGCATGGCTCTTAAATTATATATTTTGGGATAGTTAAGAAGATCTTGACAACTCATAAAGTTAATGATGAAGAGGCTTGATAGTTTAAATTTTGGAATGGATAACTCAATTAAGCATTTATCTAGTTTAATTAGTTAATTTAATTTGATTAGCATTTTATATCTTTTAAAATTTGATTAAGTGCCCTGATTAATGGGTCTATAGGCCAAACTACCAGTTGTTATGTTGCAAGGTGATTGGGGGTGAATCCATGAGAGGTTATTGTTGCATATGATATAATACCCCAAATAAGGATGCCTCAACACAATTATGAGTATTGATGAATGATGTGCATCCAAATTTGGGACATTCAATTACTATTATGTTTAATTTTTAATGTTTGATAAGAATCAGTTTGAAGTCTGGTCAGGAGCCAATTATGGCCAAAATTGGGTGTCTACTATGACAATCTAGCCCATGATATGATAGATGAGATGCTATTAAAACTTAAATTTGATCCATTTAAGCATCTTTAGCATAACCTATTTGAACTTACAGGGCCTAGTACATATAATCTAAACTAACCTATAGAGGATAAGAAACCAAATTGAGATAAAGGCAAAGAAAAAATGGTAGATGAACATGTAAATGCTTGTTATTCCATACACCCCTCTTAGATTTACACATTCATTCAACCATACAAGGATCAAATGTAGATACATCATTAAATAATTTTTAGGTCTCCTATAATATTTCATAATATATTTTACAAATCATAGTATACCAAGATACCATAGATACAATACTTTCCATGTTACTTAAACATAGTTGATATCTTTACCTTATAATAGACATAGACTAAGTAGTAGAATTTTTCCTAAGCAAGGGATGACATATTGTAACTATCATTAGATAAATGGACATCATACATGTCATTATCAGACATTGAAAATGCATACAAATTATCCTTGAGAAGAGAAAAATACCAACCACTTCCAAATATTCACATGAAAACCATCATGAAAAGTGACAAACACATGAAGATATAACTATTAATGTTAATATTGATGGATTTTTTTATCAACATCTCAATTTTGATAGGAACCATTAGGATACAATATGTAGCACTACATTCCTTCAATAGGAGGGACATGATATAACTAAATTAACATAGTCTTCATTGATGCCAAAATATCTAGGGTACATCAATTTACCAGTATCATGTGGACTGTATGTGATCCCCATGATCATATGGATATTAGGTCAAGATCCACATTTTACATTCAAATTTTGATGACATTAGTTTTTTGATTGGAATGTAATAGTGAATAGTGTAGATATGTGTATCACATTTACTTTTAGGGATAGGGAGATTTACTTAAACCATGATGGATATGTCCACTCTTCCCCACTGATGATTACCCAAATACCATTACAAACAAATCAAAGAGGTGGGCATGCATCGATATAAACTAAGAATAAAACATACCTCAGATGATCCTACACCTTTTGATGATGAGGACTTCCTTGCTTAGTCATTTCAAATATTCTAAAAATACCCAAAAAATAACAAACTTTGAAAATCCAAAAATATGTTCAACATTTACATATCCTATTAGATCTTTGGTATATATACTATCAGTTTCATGTTGGTATATATAATATCATTATTTCCTATATACACATGAGTTTCACACATTTTTTAAGTATGATTAAAGCATACACAGATACATGATCTATGCACTTTTAGATGTTGGACTTTCCCTCCACTCATATCACCAGGATGTTGGGGGCATCCACCTCCATGATCATGATCATCCAGGTTATATCATTCTATTTTCATTTTACATTATCATTTTTCAGCTCATATATGTACTTACACATGATTTTATCTATGCTTATATCTTTCATAGTGTATTTGATATACTATGTACTTAAGAAATTGTGTGAACATATATATATCCATGGATTAGAATGATATATTTATGTTGGTTTCTTATTATTTCATTTATGCACTTCCTTGAGTATCTTGATTGGTTATTATATTGATCATTTGAGCATTTGAATATGTTCAATTGTTTGCATCCCTTATGCCTTTGTTTGCCTCTTTGACATTTAAATATGTCATTACTTGTGTGTTGACATTTGAATATGTCATTTCTTTCTTTGTGGACATTTGAAAAAGCTATGTCCCTATGATTGTGCATCATTTGAACATGCCCCTTGTTTGAGGTATTCTTGGACCATTATCTTTTTATTTGATTTTGAGTGATCATTTGTGTTTAATTTATTGCTTTTCAATCTTGTAATATTACTATCTAGACATTTCCATGATCTACACCATGCATCTTAGGACTTGGTGTGATCACACTATTCATGATGTAGTGATATATCTACCTAAACATGTTACCTCTATATGTTACATGGTAATTTCATAGCTTACATGGTTATCTTATCCTTTTGAGGTAAGGTAACTACCATATTCTACTTCCCTCACCTCAAAGTCAAGGAATATTAGTGGGGGCATGCCATAGAGGCATGACTTCCACATTAATTCACATATTCATATCATAGTGGGGGCATGTTTTGGAAACATTTTTTCCACATTGGCACATACACCAATTCTCAAATATAGATTCAATGGGGGCATGTTTTGGAAACATGTTATCCACACTTAATCAATATTCATCATACCTAGATTATAGTTGGGGCATATTTTGAAAATATGTCCTCCACTTTGGCACTTATATCAATTTTTAAATTTCCCTATATATAGTAGGGGAATGCTTTGGAATCATGTTCTCCAAACTTACACAGTTTTGAATTGGTTAGATTACATGGTTATATGATTCAAACACATATTTGTGGTAGAATTCTATACATCGGTACCATTATTATCAAAATGTCATTATGAGACATATATAAGGTGCATATGTTATTCAATGTGCACCTAATATTGCAAAATAAAATTGGTTTTAGATTCCAAACACTTTCAAAGACTATCACCACCCAGAAGGTTGGATTTTACAAACTATATTTATCCAATCTACTATAATAGTTAGTTCACTTTTTGGTATGGTTGAGGTAATTAAATCACTCAATATTACCAAGTTTTTAGGTTATAATTGATTACATCATCCACACACCATTTTTATAGTATGAGTTGAATTGGTTATCTCACACTCACCAAGTTATAAGTATGATTGGGTTTCATGTTTGAGTTAATATTAATTGTCAAGTGACAACACATATTTTCTCTAAGGTTAGGGTTGTGTGCCATACAATATCTCTCTATATATTTCTTTACATATATGCACCTTCCAAAGTTATAGTTTTCCTAATCTTATATTCATTGATTCGTAATGATATATCTTTCAAATGATATTTACAAAGGATAAGATGGCTGCATCGATACACAAGTGTACTCCTAAACCTTTATCTTTTTAAAGTTTAATCATTTTAATACTTTTAATTTCAAATTATATGCATTGATTATATATTATAACATGCTCTTGGTTTTAGGTTAGTCACTAGAAAAATTCTTAATTTAGACTCAAGTAAAGATAGGGTGTGTTATACACACCAAAGTATACATTCATTTTCCTTTAAATTAACTATTTAATTATTAAATTAAACGGGGGATAATGTAGAAACTATTTCTAAATTATATATCACCTTACCTTTAGCTTCTAGACCTTTTCCATTTCCAAAAAGTTTACATACACTATATATTTGTGCCTAATTATTAATCTCTTATTCTAACCAATGTTATTTTGATGACTCAGTCATTTTATCTTGCTTAGAATGTCATAAAAATGCTTATCTTCCATCTCTACAAGTTATGGACTTGCATCTATTTTCCAATTACCCTGACACTTGTGTCCCAGTTAGATGCTTACATTGATGTAAGTGTCCTACCCTAATGTAAGTGTCTAGTGCCCTAAAATCATCTAATTTTCAAATGAAACATATCCTAAAGGTCAACATAAGTTCTTTAATGTGATATATTCTTCAAGGGGATTGGTATAAATATAATATCAACATTCATTCATTCCTCACCTAAAAAAGACATAGAGAAACCAAGGCAACTTACCAAAAGCATTCTATCAAGCACTCAAGTGAATAAAGATTACCTATCTTCTCCTATTTCCATATCATTTATAGTGACAACACTTTTATAGGTTTGAATTACTGAAGGATAATCCCAAGAACTATATTTTCCAAGTTACAAACTAGGTCACTATTATACTTGCTTATCACACATTTCATGATTCACACATAATCCAACATGTAGGAGAGAAATAAATAAGTATAAGGCCCTCTTCAGAGTATTGGATATCTAGGTAACACTTATTTATAGAGAGGTATTTTGGATAGCTCAACACAATGTGTACACTAACCCATTTTTCCCATAGCCAATATGAAGATTAAGAAATAAGGTTTTACTATTTGACAAAGTGCAATAGTCCATGACCCAAATATGAATGAACTAAAGTGAAGGTGACAAAGAACCTACAAGTGTCCAAGTGATCACATCCTATTTTAGTAGGTAATCCATACTAAAAATATACATCTAAGTCAAATAGTAGTGTTAATGTAACCATCTCAAGTCAGCACAAGTGTTTGTAGCTATAGAGGTCAAATTTATAAAATCACGTGATTGTTCTAGATCAAGACCCATTCCACTTTTTTCATGTTATAGATACATATCTATATTATCATCATAATTATTTAAGTATTTTATTTTCATTATTATTTTTTTATCTATCATAGTTGTACTTTTTATCTTTAGCATCTTAATATAATAATTTTAGTATATGTTTATCTAAGTTTTATAAATAATTGCCCTATTCCAGAGATGGTCTACCATCCTTATGCCCTAGGCTATCTCTTCCCCCTTTTAACCCTAGATTCCTTAATCTATTATTTAGGTTAAAATATGGATAGACACTTAGTAAGGAAAATGGACACTAGCATTGATGTTATGTCCCTATGAAAACCAAAGTGTCTAGCAGGATACAAAATATTGAAGGTCTATAATTGATAATGAGGGATATAGATCATATTTTAAGCTTTATGTAGTTTACAATTAATTTGGCTCATTAAAATGATAGGATCAAACTATAAGATAATAATTTAGGCATAGTGAGATGCTGAATGTTAGCCTTTCTATAGCCAAAAGGTCTAGGACTAAATGGTAAAGCCTTGATTGATATTTGTCAAGTGTACAATATTGAGATGTTATATATAATCAAATGTTAGAATTTATAATTTTTAGATGAATAATGAGTTGGCCTTAACTTGAATTTATACCATGTATTTTGAAAATGTCCTCATGGAAGGGTTAATGAAACATAATAGGCTAACCCATACATATCAAAATATTTGTAAATTTGAGTGTTTAGAAGGTGCATAGACACTTGCATTGGAGCAAAGACAATAGTTTCGATGTTATTGTCCAAGTCTGAACATAATTGTCTAAGAACATATAAGTTTGATGGAGCTTTGTAATTAAAAATAAAGGATATTTATTAGAATTTAAGTGTATTTTGAGCTACAAGTGATATAGATAATCATAATAATATGATCAAACTACAAGATAAACATTTAAGCCTACTGTTATGGTGAAAATGAGCCTAATAACTAAAAATAAGGTTAATAACTAAAGAGTAGAGCCTTGAGTGACATTTTTCAAGTTTATAAGAATAGTTTAACATATAAATATATATTTAAGCATCTATAGTACCAAAGAATGTTATTCATGAGGGACTAGTGAAGTGATTTGATGTGGCAGGGCCTCATGCTCTATTATTTTACAAGGTTTACATAATTATCATGGCATATGTATAGGAGGATGGTAGAGTGGAGGATCTCTAGGTGGATTAAAATTCTTTAGTAATTAATCGAGATAAGTTATGAGTAGAGTTATCTTGATAGTAGATGCCTCCACCTATAGTTGATTCAGAGTTGAGACGAAACATATTTTTAAAGTATGTTTGACTACAAGGTGAGTATATGACATTAAGAGAGATATTAGTGGGATATGAGGCCTAAGGTAGGTCACAATCTAGGTCACATTATGGATGCCTTGACCTCTTGAGTTCCTTTGGGGAATGATAGTGGTGTAGATGTAGATTATGTTTTGATAGTTAATGGCTAGGGGCCAATTATTGATTAGTATTATGTTAGGACTTTCAAATGTATAAACATTTGCTTATGAGTTTTATAAGATGTGGACACTTTGGTTTATATGATGTGCATATTTTACTTGTGATTTTTATTTGATTTAGTGTATTTTTTTATCTTTGGAATGATGTGGAATGTGAAATTTCCAACTAAGATGGATATATAAATGGTCATATGGATCTATTATTTTAGTATTTATGTTTGTATTATCTTATTTACCATTATGTTGGACTTATAATTTATTATGTTTGACTTGTAATTGAATTTATTTGGGAGTCCATGTTTGTGTGGGTGCTTTAGTAGTTAAATTTTTAGATACTTCTTGTGTGGAGAGATTATTGAAAATAGGATTAGTATGAACATTTGTATTTTTGCTATAATTTAGAGATTGAAAATTATGATTTTGACTTTTTGGATTTTGATAAGATGTTTGAATTATGTTATGATTTTATTTAAATAAAATGATTCCATTATTATTAGGTTCATTGATCTTTTCTCTAAGTGCATATCAATCATTATCGTGATGTCTATTAATGCCATGGAAATTAAAAAATGGTTTACCTTTATTTTTATTCAAATGATGTGGGTGATGGTAATGATTAGGGTGTAAAGTAAGAAATTTTTAATCCAATGATGTAACATATCATGTGGGTATTCATTAGGATAAAAAAATTATGGGTTGTGATTTTATTATATGTGGATGAGATTTGTAATTATCTAATTTAGAAAAATGTTGTTTACATTTTTGATGTGATTTGATTTAGATTCAACATAATGCACAAAAGAAATGTGAGTGTTAATTAAAAGTGATTTTTAATTAAGTGGGATTTATTGAGTATTATCTTGAAATAATTCAATGTCACCATTCATATGATTGGAAATGGTAACAAGACATAACTCCACTTCTAATTCTAAGGCCTCAAAACAAAGATATATAAATGATTCACAAGTTTGAATAGTAGTTTCTCTTTCAATTGATTAAAAAGACCTTGATAAAATATGTATTGTACTTCTAGATGTGTGGGTTGGTAAATTAATTGATACATAATAGTTTTAAATATTAATATATAGTCATAAACTTGTTCATTTTGACCTTAGTGTAAAGAGGGTAAATTTTAATAAGTAACCTTAGGTCCATTGTTTTGAATATATTGAATTAAAAATGATTATTCTAGCTCAAGATAAATGGATAAAGAACCACTAGGAAGGGACTCAAACTAATAGAGTGCACAACTTGTTAAGGTTTTATGGAATAATTGTAAAAATAAATGACTACCATTATACCCACTCATGGATTTAGGAAATGCTTTAAGGTGAAAGTAAGGGTCACCATTTAATCAATATGGGAATTTGGAAGTTAGGAGGTAATGGTGAATATAGAATATTATGTGCAATAGGGTTTTTAGCTATGACATTAGAATCAACCCACGCATGGTATGATTTAATTTCTAAAAATAAATGGTGAAATTGTACTTGTTATTACAAATCCCTTACAACATGAATTAGGTAAATTATCTCTTGGGAAGTGATATTAATATTTTGAAGAGGATAATTTAATGTTTGAATGACATTGTTAATTTTATCCATAGGTACACTATTGTGAATGGGACAAGTATGCCTAGGAAGGAACTCTTCTATATTAATGGTTGGTTTTGGATATGCATTAGTATTTAATATTAAGTTAGTGTGAATAGCTGAAATGAGAGATGTAACATGAGAAGTTCATACCAATATTACTCTAAAGGATTAATTGAATAAATAGGTTTTTTCTAAATCAGAAACTAAATAAATTAATCATGTGATTGTGTCGTTTCCAAAAATAAAAGATCAAAGTATACAAGGACAGGTGTTAGATAGATGGACAAGGATGTAGTGTGTCATTGTCCTCTCCTACACTATTTTTTATATTAAATGTGTGCCTAATCTAAATGTTGGAGTTGGTTCACCTCTGTGTGTACTTTTCATGTTTCTATACAGAGTTTGGTTTGGTATGCAGAAGGCCTGCAAAATTAAAATCCTAATTCCTACACATACACAAAATGGAAATTAAAGTCATATCTAGACTCAATATATATAGGGATAGATAGAGAGATAGAGGTGGGATTAATACCTATATAGAATATAGATGAGGAATGTTCCCTCTAGTTTCAAGATTGAGCATCCCTATCTAGATTCTATATGCCCTATCTATCTATATGGTGATATTGGATGAAAAAAGGGAATGTAGGGGAATGGTTTTATCTGATTTGGCTTCATAAACTCTTATGTAAATAAGTGATACCTACATATTCTAAGTGGACTTCATGTTGATGTAGTTATCCATCACAGTTGTGTGTGTGCAATCATAGATGCAAGATTATATGTTATTTTTCCTATGAATACCCTTGGAAAAATTAATTTAAATGATGTATCAACCTTATAATATGTATACAAATAAGTTATTCAACATGTATAGAACTTTTGTATAGATTTTAAACATTGAGAATAAGTAAGTTTCCCTTTTTTCAAAACATCTATTTATATATACCTTTGTATTAGAATTTAGGGGATCACTGGCATGTGAAATTTCAATCTAAAAATTCCAACAATTATAAAAATGACCATTAATAAAATATAAACTTAGAATACTTTCATAAGTTATGTTAGGACAAGTTCACACTACAAGATAGGTGCATAGTGTGCTCATATCTAGCTAGTGCAAACTTGTCAAAAAGACATAAAATTAAGATATAAAGATATAGACAAGAAATAGGGATCCCAAAGATATAATAAAATAATAAAAATAGTGACATACATATACATTGAGAAGACAATAAAATAAATCAAAACATAATGCACCAGTGAGTCATTTATTCACCAACAATGATCTAGTTAAACATAGTTATGTAAAAGTGTGTTTCTAGTTCAAGATTGTGCCAAATTTTGGTGTCTAAATATATACAGATGATGATTTATACCCTTAAACCAATCCATTCAAAGTATTCTATGTGAAAGCACTAGATATATTTACTGAGATTGATTTGTCTTTACAGGTTGGTCCAGCACATGTGACCACAATATTTCTAGATATACCAAATACATGAGTATTTTATATGTTACTGGGACAACCTTAGATTCATAAGCTCCACAAATTTCCATTCATATTTCACATATTTCTCAATTATATTCATGTTAATAGGGTAATCAAAGTTTTATGGATTCAGTATGCGCATCCACTATAATGAAATAAGTTTATTCTAAGACAATTAATTATAAAACCTATCTAGGTTAAACATGAGTGAAAGGGTAAGAAAAAGGTAAACCCATTTCTTAGGTAGCTAATATCAGAGAATTTTTTACATCATAGATACATGGTGGACTCCATAGAGCCTTCATTTATACCTACATGACCCAAACAGTTGTTGAAAGTAGATCAACATGCTTCAGAGAGGGTTAAAAAGACCCAAAATTATAGTTACACTAAAAAAAATAGAGCACCAATAAATTATTTACACAAACCAATGCAAATTATACTATTGCTTCACAACTATAGAGTCTTATGAGGCATAGATAGAGTATTACAAATTCTACAATTTGATATTTGGCACATATATAGGATCCTTAGCAGTATGACTAGTTTGGTGTACTATATCATGAGTTTAGAGCATCATATGATAATCCTTTATATGGGCTCATCGGCTAGCCATCTTTTCTCTAAACTCAAAAATTCAAAAAAATAAAAATCAATAAAATACAAAAACATTCAAATAAAGAAAAAATACAAAAATGATTAACATTTACATGTTTACTAGCTTTTGCACATGTTGCTTACTTCATGTTAGTAGATAGTGCATCATTTTATTTATATACATACATATGTTTTATGGGTACTTGAGTTTGATATAGGCATATGATAGATCCATGATACATGAGCATACAGATATTGGACCTTTCCTGCCCATGTGACACATTAGGTTGGGGGTGTATGCAACGGGCTAAGATTGACATGCAACTATCCTATCTAAATATCCAAGCTTGGATAAGGTAAATCAAATATATAAAATTTATAATAAATCAAATTAGGATTTTACCAATAGATTTGCTAAACCTAACAAGAGGAGCACCTATAACACAATGTCAAAATAAAGGGTTTCAAAGCTTTTAGGCAAACAACACAATGCAATAGCCCTAACTAGGTCTATAATTATAAATTAATCAAATATCATAATCAAACAATGTAAGTAAGGGTATGGGTTAAAAACATATTTTAAATGGGTAAGTATCCATGGTAGGCAAATGGGGCCTAAGCTACCTAAGGTATATAAATGGTAATTTGGAATAATCCTATGGCCACACTAAGTTTAAATGTAGAGATAATTCAAACAAGGAGACATACATTCATTAACCAAGAAATTATGAAACTTATATCAATAAAAATGAAATATTTATAATTAGAAATACTTACCTTGAACAAGACCTATTGAGCCTCAATAACTCCCTTGGCCAATAGTGTTTTGAAAGATATTGTTGTGTTTGTAAGGATCTCAATGGCTGAAACAATCTCTAGGCTAAAAGTACTACTTCTAATGTATCAAAAATTCCACAAGATAATATTTTCATTCCAAGTGAAGATCTAAGAAATAACTCTTCCAAAATGTAGACTTAGGTCAGAAGTGTGAGTAATAGCAATTGAAAATGAATGTTCCTCCCTATTAGATTGAAATAGTGGCATGTATTTATAATATTGAGTGACCCTAATCCCTCCTAGATATTTATCCAATAATATCATCTATCTTTATTTATTCCTAAATGGGTATACTAACCTCAAACTAGGTTGACTAGGCCAACTTATTTATGAAGTGTGTGATGGAACATTTAGAAATGCATCAATTTGATTAATGTAGTTGGAATGGAGTGAATAATAGTATAGCTACATCAGATGGGTTGACATATTTGGAAAATGTATATCTTGACATAGTTAAATAATAACATATGGAAGGAGATAATTTCTAGGATTAAATCTGGGGAAGCTAGATTGGTTACAAAGATAAAAAAATAAACAACAATATCTCTCGAATACCAGCACCAGTCTACCCACCCCTTTCATAATGCACCCTTTAAGGCATGCACTCAAAGAGATTGAAAATTGACGTGTTTTGGTAAGATAAAAAAACATTAATAAATGACAAAGTTTCTAAAAATATTTTATATATACATAAATCCCACGTGAATTTCATCACGTGTCACAAAAGTGTAATATGGGATGTTGATTTGGGAAAGAACATAGGAACACAATAACTAATATAAAAACATGTATTATGAAGTGATAAATAAGTGAAAGTAAATACATTGTAAATACATACCTTTAATTACATCATTATTGTTGAAAAATAAGTTATGTGTGTAGCAGATAATGATAAGTTCCCAATGTACGGACCAAAATGCAAACCTAAAAATAAGAGAAATTTTGATTTTTTTGAAAAAAATATTCTATTAGCACTGAAAATTTATTTATTTTACTAGGGTTATAAAGATTATTTTGGTTTGTGAAAAGGAGCTATGGGAACAAAGATATGATAAAAATATGGAATTTATCTATAAATAATTAAAGGGTGGAAAATTCTAAAATTTTATTATAAAAGGGTAAATCACTATTCATTCACACATTTTCTATTTTTTCAAACCAAAGCCCTGTGTATCCAAATCTAAAAAATTGAGAGATGATGTCCAATGCACAAGGAGGTAGATGAGATAGTGTATTGTAGATACTATTTCTAAATTATATAGCACCTTAGTATTATATAATTATCAAATACATATCATGGATGTACCTTCAGCTTCTAGACCCTTCCCCCTACCAAAAGGCTCACATACACTATCTATTTATGCCTAATTACTTATTTCTTAGTATGACCAATGTTATTCTAATGACTCATACCTTATATCATGCCTATAATATTATAAACCTACTTATCTTCCATCTCTATAAGTTTTGGACATGTTCTTATTTTCCAACTACCTGAACATTTGCATCCCAGTGAGACACCTACATCAACACAAGTGTCTTATACCAACACAAGTGTGTAGTGACCTAAAGTCATAAAATTTTCAAATAAAACATATTCTTATGGTCATCCTATGTGATTTAATATAATACATTCTCAAAAGGGATTGGTATAAATATAATATCAACCCTCATTCATTCCTCACCTAGGAAATACCTAACACATACCAAAAGGATACTTACCAAAAGCACTCAATCAAACACTCAAGTGAGAAAAGATTCAATATTTTATCCTATTTCTATATCAATCATAGGGACAACACATCTATAGGTCTGAAGTATTGAAGGATCACTCCATGATTGGCATTTGTAAAGTTACAAGCTAGGTCATTGTTGTAATTGCTTATCACACATTACATGATTCACACACAATCCAACACATATGGGATAACTACATAAGTATGAGGCCCTCTTCAAATTATTTGGTATATAGGCAACACACATTGATAGAGGGGTATTTGGTTAAGCTCGACAATGTGTACCCACTAACCCATTTTTCCCATAGCCACTATGAATATGAAGAACTAAGGTTTCGCTATTTGACAAGGAATGACAGTCCATAACCCAAATTTGAATACACCAAATCAAAGGTGACATAGAATTGAAAGCATCTAGGTGGTTGCATATAGTTTTTGAAGTATTTTCATACTTGACACCTAAGTCTAAGTAATATAGTTGTATTGATGCAAGTGTCTACAACTCTAGAGGTCAAATTTAAAGAATCAGGTGATTATTCTAGAATCCAAATCCATTCTACTTTCTACCTGTTCTAGATCTAAATATATATTAGCATCAAAACTAGATAAGTATCTTTTTTTCTTTATCATTATAATATCTAGCATAGTTATATCTTTATCATCTCAATATAATAAATTTAGTATATATTTTATTTGAGTTTCAAAAATAATTGGCCTACTTTAGAGATAGTCTACCATCCTTGTGCCATAGGCTATCTCTACCCCTTTGACCCTAGATTCCTAACATCTATATGTTAGGGTTAAATATATGGTGAACCTAATCTTTGAACATCATTCTTGCATAAGTGTACCATATAAGATGTTTTTTATGCTTTTTCCTAATCTTATTGTTTTTTATCTCTCTTATCATGGATAATATTGATTGATTTGATGACAATGTTTATGAAAATCTCCAACTTTATATCAAATAAGGGGTAAATATTGATTACTCTTGTATTATTCCAAATGTTAAATCATTTAATCTCCAATATTTGAATGGTGGTAGTTATCATCCCTATAATCAAGTCCATGCTCCCACCATTTTAAGAGATGAGTTGATCCATCTTAAGGAAGATAAAGAGCCTTTACCTATACTTCCTATACCACCATAATATGATTTTGGCATTTTATATTTGATAAAATATGGATATAAAGAATGAATATTGGGCCAAAATAAACAAGGTATAAACCACCCTATATCTCTTAAAAAAAATACAACTCAATAAGGCTTGGGATTTTCAAAAAAAGCAATGGGTCACCAACAAGGCAAGTCATCTAATCATGCCCTTCATGCACCTTTTACTGCCAAAAAAGACACATGAGCAAGATGATCCTTCATATGATCATCAAAAATTTTGACAAGTACATAAGTAAATTGTGATTGATTTACAAATCACATATAATGGGGATATTCCTTCAAATAATTTAATTCAAACACCCATAATTCTAAAATTTCCAAATAATGTCCCCCTTATCAAGGGTGATGATTCTCTTTTCCATTCATTTTAAATTGATAATTTTCAAAAGGTTAACCAAGACATCTTGGAAACTTTATCAAGCAGCTTTAAAGCACAAAGAAGAGGGAATCATTGCAAATTTAAATTATTAAAGGCTCATATTGTTCCAAATATTACAACTGAGGTCTTTAAACCAAGGGATCTTCATCTCCCAAAAGATTAATTTATGAAAAAGCTTTATACCATACCAAAAGAGGTGCCATTACAAAAGCTCCCTCTAATACAATTTTTTATATCTCTACCAAAGGTGATTAAACCTAACTCTTCAAATTATATACCAAGGGTACCATAATTAAAATATCTAATACCATTACCAAAGTATCCTAAATTCAATGATTCATAACTTGTACTTGTTATACATGAGGATGATGATACTCATATGCCTAGATTCAAGAGAGGTGGTGGATTAAAATTAATGATAACACATATGCCAATCACCCCATTCCCATGGAGTTTATTATTTCTATAATGAACACTATTGGGGATCTTCAAAAATAGGTTTTTATACTTTAAATGGAAATGGATTTCCATATTACTAATGAAATGTTACCTCATTCAACAATCAACCTCTTGCATAATGTATACATCAGTATCCTTACCCACAAGATTTTGAACTACTATATTTACCTCTCCTTTTTAGTCATAAGGACCCATTCAACCACATTATTAACTATGTAGATTCTTTTGGTTAATGAGCAAAATATGACAAACTATGGCCAAAGGTATTCCATATGAGGATTTTTTATGAGGCTCATAATTGATTCTATAACCTACCAAAAGGTTCCTTAACCACTTTTTCACAATTATAAGATGCATTATTCATGACTTTAAATATCTATAAGCTGCCAAAACTTAAATTAGAAAATTCACATAATTTCAAATAACGTGATGATGAATCACTTCAATATTATACCATTCAATTCAAAAGTACATCATATGATCTAACATTTAGACCTTAATTTTTAGAGTTACAATTAATTTTTAGTTGAGGTCTTCTTTCTCCATTGAAAGAAAGAGCATTGTGTAAACAATATGAGTCATTTACCCATTTATATGTGGATGTGCATAGATATTCTTCATTAATACTTACTCATCCAAAGGATCTTAACATATCCCTTTCTAAATACCAAAGTTTGACTCCTCACATGGAGGGAGATGAATTAAAAAATGAACATTATGAACAAAAATTGGTGTTCCTAATCTTTATATGGTAGCTTTACAAAATTTACTCATTATGGGACCAATCCAAGGTCCATATCCTATTCAAACACCCCAAGGTGAAAAACCCAAAAAACATCAATGTCAAAAATATTTGACAATCACATTATTCATGGGTGGTGCTTATTTTTGGCATAGCTATATTGATCCTACACAAACAAAAACCACTTGTAATATAAGACATTTACAACATTTGGATTTAATCTAAAAGACTTACAAAGTAAAGGAGGTGGAAAGACTACTTGGGAAACATAACACTACCAATTTATTGTGGTTCTAAAGTGATTCAAACATGGGTTTGGTTTATGCCATAAACATCTCATATGCATTTACATTGGGAACTCTTTGGTTATATCAAATGGAAGAAAAAATTGACCAACATTAGTAAGGTATTTCTTTTTCTCATGAAGGCAAATTGATCCATATCCCAAATGATAATAGTGGTTCTTCTACTATACATGTAAAATGTGATGAGTAACATGCTATGTTATATTTCCAATAATCTAACCATGATTAAAACAATGTAAAATATCCAAATTAAGGTTATAAGGCTTCACATATTCAAAAAATACCAAAAAATCATAAAATTTTCAAAAATTCAAAAATATGTTTCGCATTTGCATGGTCTATTGGCCCCTTGACATATATGTTGTTGGTTCTATGTTGGTAGATGGAATATTAGTATTTTATATATACACATGTATTTCACACATATTTTGAGTGTGATTCAGACATACATAGATACATGATCTATGTAATTTTGGATGTTGGGTTTTTCCTCTACTCGTGTCACTAGGACATTGAGGGCATCCACTTCTATGATCACAATACATACAAGTTATATCATTTTATGGTCACTTTACATTATCATGTTTTTATTTTATGTGTTTTAAGAGTTTTAAAAGATAATACCCTAGTAAATAATGTTGTTTGAAAGGAATGAAAATATTTAAATTTACACTAAAATACAGTCAATAATATAGATTTATCTAAACTGGCATATGTAATAAATACATTAAGTACAAAGTAACTAAGGGAAAAAGAGAGTGTATCTTATTTAATATTCCATTCTAGATCATGGTAGTGGACAGGAATCATCACAAGGTCATGTTGAATATCTGTACTTTATTCATTTTATGTTTTGACTATTTTTGACCTTCAAATAGTTGTGTTGATTTGGGATAGTAACATTGATGCTTATATCTATATTTGACACTATTGTCCAGCGAGAAATATACATAAGAATGAACTCAGATTTAGAAAAGACTTGTACTAACCCTTGTGTAATCTTTATATGTCTAAAATTATGCTCTCTTATGTGCCAAATCCAGATAATAAGTAACACTAATTATTTTTCATTTTAGTTCTTGCAACCTAGTAAAAAGGGGTTACTAGTATGATTCAAGCTAGCCTTAGCAACCTTGTTATTACTAAGTGTTGCCTACATAGTTAATACTCCTAAGATGGCCTTAGACTCTAATTTAGTTCTCCCTCCTATGTATGTATGTCAAATTATAGCACTATGACTGCATGCTCTTTCTCCTAGTTACCCTTAGTAAAAGTGATGCAATAGTATATCTAACCTTTTGAATGCTTTAGATATTTGAAATAGTATTGTAGTGAAATTTGATATCTTAAAATAGCTATTTCTTTCTTATTGAAAAGTTTCCCTATCAAATTGGAAGGTTTGTTCATTAAAATTAGACCATAGCCTTTTTATGTATAGGAACCTTTTAAAATTAAATTAGAACCTAGTGACGCACAAAAATCTAACCATAGGATGGGCAAAGAGAACTAAAAAAATGGTCACAATATGAAAGATACAACAAAAAGATAAAAATATAAGACTAGATAGTTGTGTCAAGCATGGACACTAACTTTGACGCTAGTGTCTAGGATAGAAGTAAGTATCTAGGGGATAAAAACATTCAAAAAATAAACACAAGTAAGGATATATGGTATATAGTGGATGAGGATAAACAAACATAGCACACATGCCCAAAGGGTAGGTAAATCAAGTGAAATAATATGAAACCAAAGAGGTCCCTGAAAGGTCATGTCACTAGATGTCTAATTTTTATTAAAGAGGTATATGCATACATAAATACTAGTAATATGTGTACTTATACCAAAGTGGGTGTCTACATTTACCCCACTTTAATCTGGTAAAGCATTAAAAATCAGAATTACTATTTTCAAGGAAAATAAAATGCATATCATGGTGTAGACAATACACCTTGTCTTTGTTTGAGTTGTGCCTTCAATATTTCATCCCATGAAAACTACCTATAATCAAGCATATGCCAAAAGAAGATAAATCATCATATATAATTTATATGCAAGCACCACTAAAAATTAGAACAAATAAAAAGCATGGATAGAGTACACCTGTATATGTGTCATGTAGTAACTAGGTTTGGAATGCTATAAAATCAAGAAGTAGATAGCGGAACTTGCAACATCATCGATATCTTGATCAAGAATATGAGTAAGTATACAATTGTTAAAAGTGTGTTTCACCATGGTGGTGTTGTACTTGGATTAAGGAGAGCTGGGAGGTGATCATGCCCCTAACCTAGAATAGGAAAAGCAGTGCTTCAACCATTGGGAATATCATTTCCTAACAAACATAACTCAAATGAAAAATATATGTATATGTATAGCTCAATATAGGTTTATTGATGAAATAAAGCTCACCTAAAAACTTGATAAGACCAGATGATTTAATCCCTTTAATCACACCAAAATGAAAAACCAATTGCTATATATGGGTAAGGCTCAATATAGTTTGTAAATGGTCAATCATGATATCAGTACATTAGGGTATTAGTACATAAAAGTTTTCAAATTTTGAGTTTGATTTAAATTTTTCAAATATTAGGCATATGTTGTAGCATATGCACCTTGGATATATCTCATGTTAAAACTATGTATAATAAATGGTACCAATGTATAGGATTTTATCATAATTGTGAATCTAGATCATATATTGTGTATGTTTTGCCAATTTGGAAATTTGTGTAACTATGGAGAACATGATTCCAAAGCATGACCCCACTATGTCTAAAAAAATTTGAAACTAGAATGAGTAATAATATGGAGGACATATTTTTCAAAACATGCCCCCATTTTAAACTATAGATGTTGAATATTGAATAGTAATGGATAACATGCTTTCCCAAGCATGCCCCCACTGTAATCTAGAAACTATGAATGTGTGGAAGCCATCTCCATAAGACATGCACCCACTAACTCTAAAAGTATATATAAGTACCACATACTAAATAAATATTGAGAACATGTTTTCAAATCATGCCCTCACTATATCTGAAAACTATGTTAAGTGTGTTTTGATTATTTAGAACATGTTTTTAAACATGCCCCTACTGATATGCCCCCCCCCACCACATTTTGGGAGGAGAGAGTATAGTGCCTATTAGTGGTACCCTCATAAAAGGAATAATAGAGAATTTGTTTGATAACTTTTGACTTGGAAATGTGCTAGTAACTTTGTAGCCAAGAATTTGTAACATTGTTTTTAGTAGTATCTAGAATGTTGTAGGATATTGATGTAGCAAAATTTTAAGTGATTTTTGACAATGCTTGAAAATTTTCAAATTTGTTATAATATGGAAGGGCTCAAGATATGATCATTTGAATTTATCCCAAAGTGGTATATTAGGTGGGTTGGAATAAAATTTTGAAATCATTTACATTTTGAACCTTTATGAATTTTGATCTCTAAGCCTAGAGAAAAAAAATGCTACATAAGAGAGCTCCTCATCATTTATGATTTGATATGCTCTAGAGTGCCCTAGCTAGCCAAAAAAATTTTGAACTCATAAGTAGTTGTTTGGAAATTTATTGATAATTTTTTTTTTAATTTGTATTTTGAGCCTTTTTTGGCATTTCTATAAGCTATCATACACTTGTGTTAGTGTATTAGATGCTTGCATTAGTATCCTAGATGCTTGTGTCAAGATGGCAATGTAATTGTCCATTACTGGATGTTAACATCTAATGTATGTATCTGATGTGGACACTATCATCTTTATATTTTGTGCTTAGTTTATTGATATTTTTACATTTTTATAGTAAAATGTGATCATCGATGATTTTTTATTTTTATTTGCTTGGTTATAGAAGGATGTAAATATTTAAGAGTTTTTTCATGGTTGGGATTATTCAACTTTAGTAGATTTGGGTTTAGATGTGACTAATTGGGCCATCATTATCAGGTATGATTGGGGCATATGGCCAGCTTAGGATAGATGTCGTATGACATCCACCTCCTTACCACTCTAATAGAGATGTGTAACCTAGATATTTATACATTCTAGATCCCTATAAGTGATATGATCATCATCCTAGAGGATGTGTATTAGATCTTTTAGTTTTTGGTTAGGGGTGAGAGGGTGCAAGTTTCTAGTGATGGTAGTCATGACTATATTCAGCAGTCACATGTATATTTTACTAGTTATAGGGATCCTAGGGTAGAGCTGAGTAGTATGATTTAGCTTGATAACATTATTAGTGGTGATGTTTTGTGATTACAAAAGTTTATTTTTGTATTACTAGAATCATTAGTAGACATGGAGAGTGGGACAATTGGGATTTTTTATCGTATGTACCAGGTGGTTTGTCATATTGAGTTGGATGAGACCAAATACTCTTGGGCTCACACTATATTATCCCATTTGTATAGAGATCTATATATTTTTACATTATAGATCTATGGTAGTGTTATTTGTGTAGCAACTCTATTACACATATAATCATATGAGCACATCATAGTAGTGTGTCTAGTTAGTGGTACCCTTCCTAGATGGGCCCACCCATAAGTGTTTGATGATTAGTGGGTATTTCCTCTTGGTAGACTTCATACCATGATTAAATATTGTAATATGTTGGATAGGCTTTTTCTTTATCAGATTATGTGGTTTCTTTATACGACTATTATTGGGTGGCCTAAGTATGGTCATAAGTTACAACAAGTTCATCTTAGTATGTGGTTGATTGATCAATTTCTTAGAGTGTACAAATTATTTTAGTATGATCAAGTGGCAAAATAATATTATATTGAGTGGGGTGTGCCTTTGGCATCATATTTATGAAATCACATAGTATAGAGTGTGTATATACCACATGATAGGATGGCACCCACTGTTGTAGATTTGGCCCCATTTCCAAGTGATGAGTGAGACCCTCTAGTTACCTTAGTAGTGAGAGATGATGTCAATTATACTAATGGGTATTTTTAGTGTTGTAATAGGGCTTGATGGACTCTATTATTCCCTATTCTAGTTATGTCTCTAGGTGTCATTCCTATAGCATAGGGCGGTGGTAGAGTGATAGGTGGTGATGGAGGAGGTGATGCTCTAGTAGGACCAACACTGGTTGATGAGGCATCCATTTAATCCACATGTGAGTATATTAGTTTTGAGTTTTTGTATTTTAGTTTTTTATAAATATATTAGGTTTTATATATGTTTCTAACTGGTGTATTATCTCAAATATATGTCGATACTAGGAGTGGTTGAGCATGGTAGATTAGGTGATTTAGGCCCTTATTTATAATGTGCCAATGGATGTATCTAAAGATGGATTTATACATATATATGTTGATTTTTATGGTGAACATGCACCATTATTTGATCAAGTTTTGAGAATTGTGGTGGCATGTCATATGATATCCATAAAGCATGAGGATTTGTATGTAAAGCTTGATAGATAAGAAATCCCAGAGTGGAGTTCCATAGAGATCATGTAGACATTTATTGATAACTATGATTCTTTGAGATGAGATCATGAGGAGACAATATGATATTTATGTGATTTCAAGGAGAGATTACACATTCTTTTATGGGCATGATACCCATAGATTGATCATAGTTCATCTACCTCTAAAGTTGGCTGATTTATGGATGTTGACAGTGGTGAGGTGTATACACCAGGGGATATGTCGCTACTTATGATTGATATGTTTATTTTTAAAACATTTGTATTATTTTATATGTAAATTACATTGTTCACATGGATTTTATTTGGTATCTAATATATTTACACTGCTTTATTCTTTGTTGATCATTATATGATTTTGTTAATTGTATTTGAATTTCATGGTGTATGTTATAGATATGGTAAAAGGTATAATGAATATTTCCATTTAATGAATTTATTGGATGGTTTAAACAATAATTTACTCATTATATGCAATGGAACCATGTAATAAATAAAAATTCTTTATTTTAATGATCAAGTGGCAAAGTGACTATTAGTTTTGCTTATGTGGTTAAATCTACTAGAATTCTAGGTGTAACCAATGTATCTATAGGTACCTATTTAGGAACCCAAATATAATATGAAAGTATATCCACTCTATGTGTGCCTCTATCCAAGACATGAACAACTAATGGTTCCTTGGTAGGATTAGTGTGGGAGTGATGAGTCCAAATAGAGAGCACACTAGGAGAAAGACTTCTGTTATTGCTCCTCCTCTACAAAGGTCGATGGACCATGATTTCCTTAGAAGGATTAGCATGGGATATATCGACTATGTTATGCTTTCCTATAGAAGAAGTATGTGAATTAGTTATGGATGCCTCTTTTTAAAATGAGATAATTCCTTTATCTCCTAACTGTGTAATCTTTTTCTCAAGTGCAAAACACTCATTATTTCAATGCCCATTAATACCATGATAAGTGCAAAAGTGGTGTCCTTTTACCCTCTCAAATATATGAGGTGGGTAATGTGAATTAGGAGGGATTTTGATCAATTTTTTATCCAATAAATTTTTTAATATATCATGTGGTCTATCTCAGTACCAATCAAACTAAAGAGGTTGGCATCTGGTGGTGATATTTAGTCTAACTGTGGGAGGTACTTGAAAAACATGTTCCTTTCCTTTTCTCAATACTTTAAATTTTGGTGTTTTTATAGGAACTAATGGTTATAAAAAATATTTTTTAAGTGGTTCATGATCATTAATAACTTATTTAGGTGCCCTTGAAACATGAGTCTTAGCTTGCTTGGTTGGTGATGGAAAAATAGGTAACTAAGTTTGTGTATTGGTTAGAGCACACGTATGTTTATGCACATCCCAATATAAGGTCTAACATGAATCAAAGGGATTTTTAAATGATCTCTCTCTAAGTGGAGAGAAAAAATACCTACTAAATATAAATTGTAATAAATTTGAGGGTATAAATTTTAAGGAATATAAAACATCCTTAAATTGAATAACATAGTCTTGTAGAGAATCACTCACATTTTGGGTCAATGTTTTCAAATGTTCTAATGGTAACTTAGGTAATTTAAATCAATGAAAATGTGATATAAACATATCCTCAATCTTTTTTAAAATTGATAAATAACTGTCAGAGAGGCTATAAACCAATCGAGAGACCCTTTTCTTAAACTATGATGGAAAGCTTTTAATAACAAGCTTTTATTTTGGGCCCAATGTCCAAAGGAGTGCATATATTGGTTAAAATGACTAGAAATGTCCCCTTGACCATATAATAAGTAAAAATAATACATGATAAATTCTGGTGGATAAATATATTCAAACACATGTCAATCAATATATTGTCATGATAATGTATTCTCCTCAAAAATAACCTCATGAGAATAAACTTGTAACTTAATTGCATTGAATTATTGTTGAAAATATCCCATGGTCATCGTAATAGATAACATGTCATGAGGAGAGAATTAATTTTTTATTATAGGTTTTAAAATACCATTCACGTAAAACATAGGTATGGTGGGATTTGTACCACTCTCAAGAGGAAAATCATCACATGGGTTTGCAATATTTGGTAAAGGATTACCCATGGCTAAAGAGGTAAGTATGTCAAGATGTATATCATGAAGTATAATACCATTTCCATTACAATATTATAATTCACTTATAATTTGGTTACTTTCAATGGGAATGGTTGAAATAATTTCACTTCGAAACATTTCCTCTTGTTTAGCCAAAAATGGAAAAGAGGGAGTAAAAGGGACATTTGACACTTAATTTGCAATATCATGAGTTGGGGGGTTAAAGATATCACTTTAATTTGTACTAAACAAAGGAAGAAGAAATGGAATGCTAATTTTGAGTTTTTTAGATTTATATGATTTAGCTTTTAAATGAGATACATTGAGTAGAGTTTGAACTTTTTATGTATCCCCAAACAATGCAAGTTTCATAAGTGTTTCCTTAGGATGTTCATTGGAACTCTCATTTTTATTCAAGTAATAAATTTTCAGATATAATACATGTAATTTAATTATTATCTACTAGAGGGGAAGAACAACTCGGGCTAGGTGTGTTTGAGTCATGCAAAGAAGACATGGGATTTTCAACACTAGTATTGTTTGGAGGTGAAGGCACACACTTGATTTTGTCAATATTTTCATTATGAGATACATTGGATGAACATTTAACCTCCTTGAATTTTTAAACATTATAATGGGGAAGCTCACATATGGCTGTTAAGATAACCAAAGAAGGTGGAGATGCAGTAACTGGATTTTCAACACTAGGAATAATATCATTTTACATAGTTTTTATTTCTTGAGACTTCATCATTATAAAGTAAAGGATAAGGAAACTGAGGTTCAACATATCATTATATTCATATTCATAAGAACTAATATCATTATATTCATATCCATAACAAGCAATATCATTACCACTAGTTGTTTCATTGGGATTCGCATTTGCATCATTTGTTATTTCATTATCATAATGATAAGGAAAGGTAGGGGTTTTAGCCTAAATTTTATGTTCCATAAGATCCTCATATGAAATAAATTGATCATTAGGTACACTAAAAATAATACCAAAGGGATGGGGCTTTTTTGTTTAAGCTTCTTTGGATGAACTATGGAATCCATAAAGAGGTGAGCTTTTAAGAAAATTTTGCAAAGCACAACCAGGAGAGCCAAAGTAATAAGAATAGTTAACATTCCTAAACTAGGCCTACATAAACACAAATTAGATCTAAACACTAAAATACTGAAAGTTGAAATGGAATTTGAACAAAGGTAAAAACCCTAATATATAAAATAGGGTTTTGGTTCAAGAAATAGAGGTTGTGTTCACCAAAATATTTTATGCTTTAGGAGTTTTAAAATATAATACCTTATCGAATAAAGATGTTTTAAAGTAATGAAATATTTATGTTTACACTAAAATATAGTCAATAATATAGATTTGTTTGATCTAAAATGTCTAATAAATGCAATAAGTACAAAGCAACTAAGGTACAAAGAGAACGTATCTTACTTAATCTTTTGTTATAGATCGTGGTAATGGTCAGAAGTCATCATAAGGCCGTGTTAAATATTTAGACTTCATTAATTCTATGTTTTGATTATTTTTTGACATTTAAATAGTTTCATAAATTTGGAATAATGTCAACACTTATGTCCATATTTGATGTTTGTGTCTAATGATAAATATACACAAGAGTGACCCCATAAATGGATCAGACATACCTTTCCCCCTATGTAATATTTTTGTGTCTCAGCTTATGCTTGCCTATGTGTCAGATCTAGATAATAATCAACCTTAGATATTTTGAATTCTACCTCATGAAACCTAGTGAAAATGGGTTAGTAACATGGGTCAAGTTATCCCTAGCAACCTCATTGTTGCTAAGTCTTTCCTACATAGCCAATATTCCTAAGAGGGCCTCATACTCACATGTAGTTCTCCCTCTTATGCATGTGTGTGGAATTGTAATAGTAATACTATATGCTCTTTCTCCTAGTAACCCTTGGGACAAGTGATTCAATAGTATATTTGACATTTTGAATGCTTTAGATATTTAAAAAAGTATTGTAGTGTAATTTGATAGATTGGAATAAATAGGACTTTCTTATTGCATAGTTTCCTTATCCAATTGGAAAGAGTGTTGATTAGACCACAGGCTTTGTATATATAATAATATTTTAACTTTGAATAAGAACTTAGTGATTTTTGAATATACAACCATAGGATGGGCAAAGGGGGTTAATAAAATGGTCACAATGTGAAAGATACGGTAAAAAGATAAAAGATAAGAATGGGTAGTTTTGTCAAGCTTGGACACTAACGTCAACACTATTGTCTAAGATAGATGCAAGTGTCTGGGGGATAAAAACATTCATAAAATAAGAATAATAGGTAAGGTTCTCTAGTATACATTGTATGAGGATAAACAAACATAGCACAAAGGCCCAATGGGTAGGTAAATCAAATTAAATAAGATGGAATCGAAGAGGTCCTTGAGAGACCATGTCACTAGATGTCTAATTCTTAGTAAAGAGGTATATGCATACAAGAAGAGTAGTAATATGTGTGCTTATACCAAAATGGGTGTTTATAGTCTGAGCTCATATATGTACTTACACATTCCTTTATCCATGCTTATATCTTTTGTAATGTACTCGATATACTATGTACTTAATGTTTTTTGCTAACACATATATCCAGGGCCTAGTATGATATGTTTATGTTGATTTATTATGCTTTCATTCATGAACTTCCTTGAGTGTCCCATCATGTTTTAGATTATGGTAAAAGTAGGTTTTGAAGGGGCCCTGAAACCCTAGTACAAGGAAAAAAGATAGAGCAACCAATACACAGACAAAGTCTAAGAACTACTACAAGGAAGTAGCAAAAACAGGTTTTAAATGGACCTGAAACCACTGGATAGACAACCGGTCACAACCCAAAAAAATAGAGATCTGGCACCACCTTAGATAAAGGATGACATCAAATAAACAAAGAACTAGACCAGATTCTTTACCAACAAGAGGAACCAGATTATTCATCCAATTCTAATATCATTTTCATTGTTTCTTTTTCTTTCAAAATAGTATCCTAGGTAGTGGTTTCCACCAGCATTGCTCCTTTTTGTGTTTCCTTCTTTCTAGTGCTTTGTCTCATTCTTTTACTGGGTCCCTCCAAAGCTTTAGTCTCCTCACTAGCTCTTTTACCAATATTGACAGCAGCAGCACAAATATTGCACGTAGCTTCCTCCATTTTCATTCTATTGTCCTTAATTAGTTCTCGAAGGTTTTTCTCATAGGCTTTGAGCTTGGCTGGGATCTCTCCTATCTGATTATCCATATTGTTGACTTTGTTCCATACCTCTTTCAGGGTATCTTCCATTGTTTCCACTTTCCTTTTGAGGTTCATAACCTCCCTACACATCCAAGAATCAAATTGAGAAGATGCCTCTGCTTTATAATTAACCCAGTTCATTGGTGTATGTGTTTCATCATTCAGTTTTTTCCCCCTCCATTCTTCAGAATTTTTATTAGGACTATTCCTGTCTTCTTCAGTGATATCTTCTCGACCCTTATGTTCCTGCTCTTTAATTCCATTTTGAATTTCCATTTCCATATCTTGATTATCATCTTGCTATTATCTTGAGTGTCCCATCATGTTATTATCTTAATTGTTTTATAATTTGAATATGCTCCATTATTTCTGTCCCCCATGCCTTTGTTTTCCTCTTTGACATTTGAATATGTCATTATTTTCTTTGTGTACATTTGACTAAGTCATGTCCCTTAAATTGTGTATAATTTAAACATGCCCCTTATTTGAAATATCCTTGGACCATTATATTTTGTTTTGATTTGAGTGTTCTTATGTGTGTGTGTTTGATTTTTTGTTGCACTTACACTATTACTATATAGACATTTTCATGATCTACATCATCCATATTATGACTTAGTGTGATCACATTCTTTGTGTTTTAATGACTTATCTACCTAGACATGTTCCTTTTATATGCTACATGATTCATACATAGATTATACATTTATCTTATCCTTTTCAGGTAAGGTGACTACCAGTTTCTAGTTTCCTTCACCTTAAAAATGGGGGCATATCAGTGGAGGCATGCCATGGAGGCATGACCTCTACATTACTTCATAGATTCATATTGTAGTGGGGCCATAATCTAAAAACATGTTCTCTGCATTTGTCACAATTTTAGATTCATTGGGGGCATGTTTTGGAAACATATTCTCCACACTTATTTAATATGCATCATACCCAAATTACAATGGGGGCATGTTTTGGAAACATGTTCTCCACACTTATTTAATATGCATCATACCCAAATTACAATGGGGGCATGTTTTGGAAACATGTCCTCCACATTGGCACTTGCACCAGTTCTCAGATTTAGATTGTAGTGGGGGCATGTTTTAGAAACATGTTCTCCACACTTACACCAATTTATAGTTTTAGATTATATTAGGGGACATGTTTTGAAAATGTGTTCTCCACACTTACACAGTTTAAAATTGGCCAAATTCATAGGTATATGATTCATATACACATTTTTGGTAGAAATATATACACTAGTACCATTGTTATACACAAATATAGAAAGATACACATCTAAGGTGCATATGTTATGCAATGTGTGCCTAATATTACACAATAAAATTAGTTTAAGATTCTAAACACTTTCAAGAACTTTCATCACCCATTAGGTTAGTATTTTATGGACCATATTGAACCAATCTACTTCAGTAGTTATTTCACTTTTTGGTGTGGTTGAGGTGATTAAATCACTAAATATTTGTAAATTTATAGGTTGGACTTTATTACATCATCAATCCTCACCAATTTTATAGTTTGAGTTAACTTTGTTCACTAATAATCACTAGGTTATAAGTATGATTGGGTTGCATGGTTGAGTTAATCTCAACTATCAGGTGGTAATTCTCATTTTATATAAGGTTGGGGGCATGTGTCCTCCAATATCTCTCTATCTATTTAGATATATGCACTTTCCATATTTTATATTTGTCATAATCTCAACTCTAATGATTCATAATTATATATTTTCAACTCAAGTGTCATATTCCAAAGTAAGTCTCCAATGCCTTAAATTTGTCTAATTTTAAAATGAAAAGTATTCATATGGTTCACCTAAGTGATTTAATTCAAGATATTATCCAAAGGTTTGGTATAAATACAAGATAAACTCTCATTCATTCCTCACCTAGTTAATACCTAGCATAGACCAAAAGGCTGCTTACAAAAAACACTCAATCAAGCACTGAAGTGAGAAAAACTTCCCTATTTTCTTATATTTTCATATCAATCATAGGGACATCACATCTATAGGTTTGAAATAATGAAATATGACTCCAAGAGCCACATTTTACAAGTTATAATCTAGGTCATTATTTTACTTTCTTATCACACATTGCATGATTCACATAAAATCTAACATGTAGGGGAGAACTACATAAGTTTGAGGACCTATTCGTAGTATTGGCTATGTAGACAATGTTCATTAACATAGGGGTCTTTGGGGTATCTCAAAAATGTGTGCCCACTAACCCTTTTTCCCACAACCACAATGAAGATGAAGAACTAGGGTTTTACTATATGACAAGTAATGACAATCCATGACATATATTTGAATGCACCAAAGCGAAGGTAGCATAAAACCCATAAGCATTGAGGTAGTTACATCTAGTTTCAATAGGTATTATATATTGAACACCTAAATCTATTGTCATGAATTTTTTATTTCATGAAAACACCCTCAATTGTGCTCATACAAGAAATTAGAGGTGTTTTAAGGATATGTATAGTAAAAAAATTAGAATGGGACATCAACTTCATAGCCCAATGGACAAGGCTTAGGTCACATAATAAAATATAAAATTGGTACTCATTTAACCTTGTCAATAACAAAGTGAAAATTTAAGATAAAATCAAACTTCTCAAAAAGCTCATGATTTTTGTCCCAATGCAGAGACCAGACCTAAGAGATATATTTTAACTATAAACACTTGGTATAAAAACTTCATCTTGAACTGCTAAATCAAGAGGGAGAATTGCATTTACATGTAGAAGCTAGGGAACCCAACATCTATCCAAGTAGTCTAGGTAACCCACCTTGTGTTTGAACATAGGGAAAAAATTACCATGTGCCTGAACACAAGTGAGAACCCACCATGTGTCGAAGCAAGGTCCAATATCCCTTGGGCAATAACATTCACATCCAAACTCCAATTTTTCTCTTGTTCATTGCACTATAAAGATAAATTGATGAAAAATATTATTCCTAAAGGATCCATGGTGAAAAAACTTCATCTTGAACTTCTAAAATCAAAGGGGAGAATCATAGTTATAGAAACAAGGTGAAGTTTAAATTTTTCAAGTTGTGAAAAACACCAATGTACTTTTGCAAGTCATGCAAATTGGTCATTACATTTTTACAAGTTGTGAAAATTGGTCATTGACATTTTTTAATTCATATGAATTTATAAACACACTTTTTAAAGTTGTATGAATATGTCATTACACTTTTGTAAGTTGTGAAAATTTCTCATTGCATTTTTACAAGTTTTAAGTCATGAAAAACACTAACGCACTTTTGCAAGTTGTACAAATTTGTCATTTCACTTTTGAAAGTTGTGAGAATTGACCAATGTGTTTTTTTATTTTTAAAGTTGTGAAAATTAGCTAATGTGTTTTTACAAGCCCCTACAAAAAAACAAAGGTGGTTACGCACTAGAACCACCCATTTCAACTTATAAATATGAGTTATGGGATCATTTGTAAGGGTTATTAATAGTTAAACTTCTCAGAAAACTTTTGAAAGTGGATAAACCTAAAAAAAAAAATACAAAGATATTTCACAAACTTTGTGTTCAATATTTCTTCATAGATTATTTATGTGTTTACTATATGCATGTGTTTAAATCTTTATTTTAAAAATGTTATCGTAGTTGTTATAAACTGGTCAAAACTTAGAATTTCATTGTAGTATTTATTTTTTAATAGACATTTGTTATTTTCATTTTGGTGAAACCTTGGTGGAGTTAAAAATTAATCTTTCACTTTTTCACAAGGAAATACAAAGTAATTGCTATATTTTGTTATCAATCATATGCAATTATTTTAGTGTATGTTATGTGTTCATGTAGACATATATATGTCTTTACCATCCATTGAATGATAGAAGCTGCCTATTAGATAGATTATACCCTACTTTGAAATTTTTAATAAGTCTCTGAATTTGGATTATTAAGCTTGTTATCTTTCACTTTCCTATGTACATTTATTTCCTTTGTGTCTCTCTTTCATACTTTCCTTTCTATAGAATTTTCATACTTTATGGTTATACTACCCTGATGAAACCCATTTTTGTTGTAAATATTTTCTCTTATCACATCCTTTTTGGCTTTCAATAAAAGTCGCTCCACCTTCTAATAGGAGAGGTATTTGGTCCCTACATTGTTAACCAATTTAAGGACTATGTCCTAACATAGTTGCCTGAAATTTCAAATTTGTCCCTCTGACAAATTTTTCATCCAATACTTTTTTATGACTCCATTGGGGATCAAGGTGCCTTGTGCACATCATTTTTAGACATTTCAAGGAACCTCCCTTGGAATGGAGGTTGGTGAATCTATTAATATATAGTACCTAGTGCTTACATCTTTTTTATTTAAGAAATGGTGTTGGTTCACCCCAACTCTAATGTTCCTTGTGTCCCATGGGGAAAACTTTTTGGGTCATTGGCATTGGCCCAATACAATGAGTTACCATTAGGCTAAAGGAAGAGATTTCTAAATTTTTCTAGAGAAAATGATCGATATGTAGATAACTATATCATATCCTTCTAAGTGTCCTATAGTATCTTGGGAGTTATGAATGAATATGTCATTGTTAGGCTTTTTGTTTAAACTCTCATTGGACATTTTGCTGAGTCATTTTGGCACCTATAATATGGATGCATTTTTAATTGGGACTCCTTGAAAATTAAGTTCCTAAAAATATTAAAATTAGTGGTGGACATGTGTGCATTATTGTCAAATTTATTCCAAATTAAAAAGTAAGACATTGAATAGATGAGAGAGTTTGTATCCTATTTCAACAAATTGTGGAGACTGATTCCTCAGAAGGATCAACCAAGTCCCAAAAATAAACTTTGCGTCTTCATTGATTTTATACATCTAGACATAAAGGTAAATGACTTGAAATGTGTGTAATAAGAAGCTATCAAAATTGAATATGACTTGATTATGTCTGGGATGTTAAAGAAATAAGTTCTAAAATTTGTTAAAACTATAGTAAATATTGAATAAGTAGAAAAACCTAATATAATCAAGAGTCCTCCAAATTTAGAAAAGATGTTTAAAATTCAAATTTCTAATCAAACATGTCAGAACTCTAACAAATAAAAATAAAAAGTGTTTCCTATCACATATGACTGTTACAGTTTAAAAATTATCAAAAAGGGTGAACAGTTAGAAGAACTAATTATTGATCAAAGAACACATGAAAAATTTGGCTTCCCACTTGGTAAAAAAGATAGATTTCCTATTTCACAAGATTTCTCAAACCTCATGATCCTAGATGAAAATGAGTTATCTAAATAAAAACTAATAAAGCCACAAAAAGAGAGAAGAAATAATGTAAAATGTGATTTTCTAATTTATGAAGGTGAAGATAGTATGGACCCAATTTTTTGTAAAGAAGAAGATTTATATTGTATCAGAATGGAAGATTTAGTGGTCAAAAGTGAAGATTATCTTGGTACTTCCTTTTCATATCCCCTTAAATAAGAGTTCCTTGAAGGATATAAATCTAATGAAATCAAGCCTATACAGATTAGAGACCATAGTAATGCCAAGATTGAAATCAAAGAAGATGTGAAAGCAGAGCATAATAAAATGCCCAGTTTTCATTTCAAGTGAAATGGAAATTATCAAGGTAGAAGAAGTTAATGAAGATGATGATGGTGATGGTGATTTATTCAATGATGAATTCATCTATTTTATAAGAAATAATTTATAAAATAATATCAACACTCGATTCATTCCATAAGATAATCATATTATGGTTATAGATCAAGAACATATATGCAACATAAGTCTTTCTGATTCAAATCTTGAATCTGGAAAATATGCATTCAAATCCACTCAAGAAGATATTATCAAAGTTAATTCCTACTCAATAATGTTCACATAATATTGGAAAATTCACAATGATGTTATTCCAAGACATGAATAAATTTTTGACTTGTTCATTTATCATCATCCCTATGTGAATGATTATTGTAAGTTCTTCTTCCCACCTGCTTGGTCTTTGCTTCTAAATGTATTTAGAGCTCATAATTTAAATCCATTGTTTTGAAATGATAGGCATTTATCCCAACTAGTGAAATTTTTGTATAGTCTTCTCTTTTTCCTCTATTCCATGTAAATAACTTTGCTTTCCCTATTTTAGCTTGTTTTATTTTCCCACTTCTATTTTGGTGTGTGTGTGTGTGGTTTTTGAATAAATTCAATAGCATGTATGTTATTCCTTAATCTCTATGTATTGGTATTTTTACCTACAGATGTTCATAGTTGTGATCTCCACCTTAAAACTATCAGTTGGATATCTCCAATCCTATGCCAAGTCTATAATGCAAGTCTTCTTCAATTGATTGAAATGTTATGCAAAAAAGAACATTGAATTTCCTTAGCCAAGTGGATTTCCAAGATAGACATTTGATAATGTATCATGAAAATGGTGATATAGATGTTTGTTTCTCAAGAAAGAGAATGAACTAGTTTTTCATGGATTTTTTCAAGTGAATAGGTGGTAAACATACATAATTTCATGAGTAAGGGATTTGGTTAGGTAGTGCATGTTCATTTGTCATACGATTGAGATATGTGAACTAGCTATCATTTAGTTGGATCAAAACATACAAATTTTCAAAATAAAATATTTGGTTTGATAATACATGTTCATTTCTCATATGATTGAGATAGGTGAATTAGTTGTCAATTAGCCAAATTAGGACGTGTAGATGTGAGCTACATAGAAGTCTTCAAGAATATATGATAATAAGGCACCGGTCATTTGAGATTCTAGAGTTCTACTACATTTCCTTTATAAATTTAGTCCCACAGTTAGAGCTAGTTGTCATGAAATTTTAATTTTTATGACAACACCCCTAATTACACTCACACAGGTAATTAGAGGTGTTTAAAAGATAGGGATAGTAAAAAAATTCAAAATTGGACATCAACTCTTTATCCCAATGGACAATGCTTGGGTCAGATACTAAAATATATAATTGGTACTCATTTTACCTTATCATTAATAGAGGGAAAATTTAAGGTAAATCAAACTTGTCAGAAAGCTCATGATTTTTGTCCCAATGCAAAGACTAGAATAGAGAGATGAATTTTGACTATAAACACTTGATATAAAAACTTCATCTCAAACTACAAAAATCAAGAGGTAGCATTACATTTGCACCTATATGTCAAGGGACTTGACATTTGTCCAAGAAGGATAGATAACCCACCATGTGTTTGAACACAGTGTAGAATCTACCATGTGTCTTAACACATGTTAGAACCTACCATATGTCCAAGTAGGGCCTAATATCCCTAGAGCCATAAATTTTACATCAAACTCTAATTTTTCTCTCATTTAATGCATTAAAAAGATAATTTGATGAAGAATATTTTTTCTCAAGGATACATGGTGAAAAAACTTAATATTGAACTTCTAAAATCAAAGTGGAGAATCATAGTTATAGAAATAGGGTGAAGTTTATAGTTTTAAAGTTGTGAAAAAACACCAATGCACTTTTGCAAATCATGCAAATTAGTCATTGCACATTTTTAAGACATGTGAATTTGTCAATACACTTTTTCAAGTTATGTGAATATGTCATTGCACTTTTACAAGTTGTGAAAATATATCATTGCACTTTTATAAGTTTTAAGTCATGCAAAAACACTAATGCACTTTTCAAGTTGTGAAAATTTGTCATTACACTTTTACAAGTTGTGCAAATTTCCCAATGTGTTTTATACAAATTTTAAGTTATGTAAATTAGATAATGTGCTTTTACAAGACCCTAAAAAAGCAAAAATTATAGTTATACACCAGAACCAGCCTTTTCAACCTATAAATATGAGTTAGGGGCTCATTTTTAAGGGTTATTAATAATTAAATTTCTTAGAAAACTTTTAAAAGTGGAGATTATATTTGCAACCCAACAAAAATAAATATAAGGAGATTTTGAAAACTTTGCATTCAAGCTTTTATCATGACTCTGCCAAATAGTACATTGTAGTTACTATTATCCCATTGGTTAAGTAGGTTTACCCCAATTATGATTGACATGTCTCATATTATTATAGTTGATTATTATGACTTAGATGTATGATTTTGATTGTCATGATTATTGGTTCTTACTAGCTAATTATTGTCATGGATGTATATGCTTAAATTCACTATTGACATGCTTCATATGTTGTACATATTAGAGTTTATTATTATCATTATTTATTTATTGAGCAGATATTACTAATGTCTCAATTGGTCATTGTAGGAATAAGTCAAGTGAATTAGGCTCGACAATGGACTTTGGCAGCTGGGACAATAATAGGTAGGATTTATGAGTAGTCAGATTGATATGACATGTAAATTGTAAGGTGACAAAAATTTTAAAGCCATGGTTTATTTTAGGTCCTCTAGCTCATTTTGGTCCATCTTTGTTTAATTGCTCTTATGTTATGAGCAGATTTTGGTTTATTCATCTTTGTGTGTTTATGATAGTTGTTCTAATTCCTTATTAGTTTAGTGAATTCTTTGGACCTTGCCTCTCTTGCCCCTATTGTATTTTGAACTCAAATTTATTTTCACGTGTCATCCAAGGTTGGATTTAACTGTAGCCTATTATGTGTAGTATTTTATCTTGGGCCACATTTTTGATAAATGGCTTTGATCTTCCCTTCTTGCCTTAAGCCTACTTGGACCATGACTTGACATCATGTTAGACATTTCATGGAGGATTTGATCTGGCATAGGAGAATAATATTATTTAATCATGTTGTGAATCAAATTATACTCCACACCAAATTCTGAAAAGGTATTTATTATCATTTATTATGGGGTTGGTCTTTTGGTCAAAACCACTTTCCACTTAATAAATATATATATGCATGTTTTGAAGTCAACTTGAGGGGAGGTGCCAAAAGTAAATTTGGGAATAGTTTCATTACTAATTTTTAATTTGTTGGTGGTGGTTTAGCTTGCAAATCATGCCAATGACCCAGGTGAAAGTTTTTATAGTGAATTACTATTTTGTTCTTGGTTTTTATCTCCCGATTCCCCCATTATTATTATGTTATGTATGATTAAGTGTTCTCTCTTTCTCTCCATGCCAAAATCTAAAAAAGTCTTATTTTGTCATTTTTTTTATTGATGGGGGATGTATTTTTTTATGCTTTTCTTCAGGGAGAAGCATGTAGCTGCATCAAAGTATTTTAGGCCTAGAATTGATTTAGGGGAGGAGAGATTCGCATATATTCTACTAAATGGTTGGGTATCCCAATTCAAGGGCACGATTTTAGTAGGTATTATTTTTTAGATGTTGGAAGGAGCTTTGAACCCTACTTGGAATAAACCCTAATCCATGCCATAGAGAGTAAAAGGAAATTATTCCAAAGGGAAGTGGTAGGCAATCTTGAAGAGCCTCAATGATGAGTGATGGGCAAGAAAGGATGAGGCAACCACATGATTGGTTGTGTTTGATTTATAACCCCTTCAAAGTATGTGGCATTTTGATTTCTTTTCATGCTTGAGACTTACTTATTCATTATAAATCCTAATGAAGATAGTATAAACAAACCCTTGTTACATAAAAATTGATTTAGTCAATTTGGACTCCATTGACAAGTCTTGAGATAATTTTTGGAATGGCATTATCATTTTTTTTTTCCCTAATTCGATTTTGGTAGACATGTCAAATATTTCCCTCTCATTTTTTGGAATGGATGTTAAGAGAAATATCTGTAACATAGGTGCTACAAGGTATCAGGGGGTCTAGCCTCATGTCTAATACCCTATAGCGCTTATGTTACAGGTCATTTCTTGAGGTGAAATTAAAATTTTGTTGGTGTTTCAAATTAGTGATTAGTTAAACAAAAAAATTAAAAAGAAATATGAACCCTTAAAGTATAAAAATTAGCGCACCATTATGGGGCTATGCCTATTTCCCTTCCTCTACCAAATTGGTAAGTAATATTATTAATAACTTCATGATTTGGGTGACCCTGGTAGATTAGGGTTTTTGGGGAGATATTTTTGAATACCATTGGGTCAGAGTGTGATGGCATGGATATTTATATTTATTATTTATGTTTGTAAATAAAATAGCCTTTTTAATTGAGTACATATATTGTTATGGTTGAAGCTCTTGTTGGGAGAATAAAAATCATCAATGAATGGTCCTTAATGAAATACTTTCCATCTATTAGCATTCTCTTCCTTATTTGAATGTTTTCTATTTCTGATCTAAAACCCCTGTTTCATCATTTTGGCCTGGTAGGGGACAAGGAAAATTAATTATAGTTTTAATCAAGCCTCTTAGACTACATGTTATTATCCATAACCAAATGGTTGTATGTAACAATATCTTTATGGATGGGTTGAATACTTTATATCCAAGAATTTATATATTCTTGTATGCCTATATGCTTGTTTTGGAAAGCCACTATTGATGGTACCCTATTAGGTGATGTTTCAGATTCATTTATATGTAATCTTATCTCTTTTATTAAGTTTTATACTATTTTAAAGGCCATAGAAATTTATATAGATGTATGTGGGAGTAATATAATGTTGGTTTAAATTCCACCAATAGTTTAGTTGTTGAAATGTGTCATAACCCATTGGTTGAGTGGTTTTTGTTCATGAAGCACCCCCTAATTGGTTGGTAGTTCATTGACCAAGCTATTGATTTTAATGATTCATTTCATTTAAAGTAAAGCAAGGATTGATGGGTACCAATTTGGCATTAAGTCATTGTCTATGAATTTTGATAAGTTAGCCAATGGGCTACCTAACTTACCTTAATTCATACGAATGAAAACCCCTAAATAAATGAAACTAATTGGGGATTTTAGTTGTTGATTTTATTGTGTGTATGACCTTATAGTTTCTCTTTTGATGAATGGAATTTTATGTTTATTGTATGATTGTTTTCAGTTTCTCTTTTTTTGGTTGGTTGTGCATGTGAGTCATGAAGGAGATGTTATCTTATTTAAATTTTTGTGTGGAAGGGAAATTATCCCTACAAGTATCTATTAGCATTTTAAACTAATTGATTATTATTGTTTACCTTGTGGTGGATTTCTTCAATTTTTTAATTTTTGGAATGGGACCATGGCTTAGTGTCACTAATATGCTCATCTCTATCTGGTAAAACTTAAATCCCTGATTCCATCATGTAGCTAATGGTTGGGGTGTTTAGGGCCACCTATGGTCAGGCTCATCAAGGTAGACCTTTGGGTTGACCTTATGTGGATTCATCACTTCATTCCCTACTGGTAAGACTTAGTGCTTTCAACTTGATTGGCTCCATGGTATCAATATATGGAATACTTATGGATGTTTTAGAGTTATTCCTAATAGTTTTTATGAATGTAATTAATGTTTATGTAATATTATGCAGCTCTTGAGCTTGATTTGCATGTATAACAATGCATATTGTAGTGTCCTATTACATTCAATACATAGTTATCAAACATCCACTAATTTTATACGTGTTCTACATTATATTAATGTTGAATTCATTCTAGTTTTATGGATATAGACTTGTTATTCTTATAGTTACATTTTTAAGTAGTGTTGGAACTATCAGTTGGTTACACTTCTATTAGTAATGGATGTTTAATGAACTTGGATATGTATAGTAGTGTTATGATGGTTTCAGTTACTATTGCTCTCCATTATGGAATGTATATCTTTTTATCTTAACATAGAAGTGCATTGTTTTATTATTTTAAGCCTTATCTAATGTTGGATATGTTATACATTGCCTAGATTGGGCACTACATGCTCAACTTGTAAATTTTAGATTGTTACAAGAATGTACATGGCTGCATATAAAACTAAATAGTTATTTATAGTTGTAATAATGAGTTAGTTTCATACTAACATTTTTAGGTAAAATTGCATTAATTATTGAGTATAATAATTATGATCAACACCCTTATTAAGTTATGCTCATGGTGGAGTGTATCTCCTTGTGATATGATTTACTTTATGAGGGCATCAAATGTGGTTGTAAAAATACCTTGGTTTTTGTTACGGTAATTTAGGTGCATCATTACAAACTAAGAGTTAAATATTATGATCTAATACTCTTGTTGATTCATGATTAGGATATACTTCATGTCATTAATAGAAAATATTTGGGTATCTAATGATGAATGTTGTCTTCATCCTAGTAGATATTTAAATATTACTAACTTTAGCGTGAAACACATATTATTGTATAAATCAATCAAATACATGAAAATGATTTGCATATGAGACCATTGCTTAGGCTAGAATGTTAAGATTGGAAAGTGTTTTAATTATATTAAGTTCAACCAAAAGTTGTTGTTTAAAAAATGGTTGCATAGTCTAACATTGGTTCCCTTGGTTGAGTTTTGGGTGATTATGTCCACCTTGATTAATGCTAGAAATAAAAGTTAGTTCATAGTATAGTTGGGAATAAAGTTGAATTTGACATGATTACCTTGCTTCATCATATATGCTAATTTAATTAATTGTATGGATAGCCTAGGTAATTGATTCTGGTTACTCCTTTCTCACATATATGAGACTTACGAAAACTTATTGTATATGAATAAATATTCCTTGCTGGTAATTTATATATATATTCATTTTATGTTCAAAAGGTTGTATCTAGCCATATTTGACATTTGGATTTGGCATTAATATCTAATAGCTGCCATTAAAATGCCACAGTTGTCAATCATTGTGAATTTCCATTGCTTAAGCAATGAAATTGAGAATGTAGATTATATTATATTTTAGCATGATTTTATTTAATATTTGGGATCTTAGAGAAAATGCCATCTAGTTGACTCTTCATAGTAGCCATTGTTCATATCTTATACTATGTTAAGGAATAAAATATTATCCTTTTGCCAATCATATGCAATATCAATTATTCTTAATGAGGTGGCATTAAATGTGAATAGTGTTGCATTAAGGAACCTCGTATATATAAAGGAAAGCCAAGTATGGCCCTTTGAATAATACAACCAATGATGTTGTGGATGAACCATTGGGTTGATAAATAAACTATGTCATTGGTGTCCCACAAGGAAACCAATGTGTACCCTTATGATATGGTTATGTTAGGATTCTTCTTCCTAAGCAATGGTTATCCTGATTCATAATGTGCTCCAAAGTGTGCATGTATGTCATGGTTGGTCGAGTCCTAGTGAGTGATGTTCACCTGGGTGACCTTGTCACCATCCTCTCTTATGATAAAGTTTAACTAGAGTTGGACTCTAGGGTGTTATACTAAGTATCCCAATTTCTCTAGTCATCATTGTGGTAGATTCATGAGGGAATGGTTTTATCCTTCGAACTTTCTACCTGATTCTCCTAGGAGACTAAGATACTTACGTAGCATTATTAGATCATTAAAGGATCCTATGAGGGGTCTTTCTCTGAGTATATATTTTGGTGTATATTGGTGTGTGTACACACACTAATACACCCCAAACTATATTTTCCCTTTTTATGAAGAGCTCTATTATAGAACATTTTGACGATGTGGTAGCCCTAGTTATGTGTTTACTACCACCTAATAGGATATTTTTTGGAATCACATGAGGGTGAAATAAAATAGTATGTTGTCTCTTGACCTCATTTTTTATGTGGGTCTGTGTATGCAGTGTTGTTGTGTACTCTATAATTTTAACAACTCCCATAATTTTTTTTTTTTTTTTTTTTTTTTTTTGGGGGGGTGTTGTTTCATCTAGTATCATAACCTATGATTTAAGGTTATAGATAAGTTTATGGGCACATTTAATTTATTTTAACATATACTTGGAAGGGTTGGTTCAACTTTTGTGTGATGGTACATACTATGGTAGAGGTTTATATTTCATAATATACCTTTGGATGATTGTAAATACACATAATATGGATGTGTATATTATTTTGAAGGTTTATTTTATATCAGCATGTATGTGTATGCCTTTGGATGGTTGAATAACGCTTTTTGGCTATGTTGCCTTTGTTAAGATTAAATTGGAACACTTTATGATCGAGGGTATACAAAACCATGGTTAAAATTATATACCTTGTGTGGACAATTATATGTCTTATATGCTTGGAAAGGTTATGTTATGACCTTTATAAAGGCACATAGCCTCTTGGATTAATAAAATAGTGATTTGTTATGCAATATGGAGGTGCTATAAATTCTTACATTTATGGAATTTATATATGCATATAAATTGGTAAACTTTTGTAATAACCTTATGTTGTTTACCTGTAGCCTTGGTTGGTTCAACCCATTCCTAATTGAGTTGCATTAAGGAAAACATCACCTATTAAATATTGAATTATATGGGCAAGTTGATGGGAGATTGGTGATAATCCCTTCACCCTTATAATTGAGGAAATGATGTTCAATATCTATTGATTGATTTGTATGGTCAAGTCATCAGTAGATGCTTAGAACATTATAACCTTGGGAAGAGTCGGGGTTAAATGTAAACTTGGAGGGATGGATGGGGTAAGAATATGGGATTTACTTAGGTAAATTAGTAAGGCTTGGGATCTCCACTTGTGAAAGAGTATCTTGAGCTAAATTAAAGTTTGATCTTGTTGAGAGTTGGCCTCTTTCAAGTTGAGTGAAGGAGCTTATGGTCTTATAGCTCTAAAGGCTAGAAGCTATTACTGTATGGATATGTTTTGATTCAATGATGTTGTTTATTTTGATAATGGGTATGTTTTAATCCCCAAGGATGCTGTGATGATCATGGATATATTTTACATCCATGAGGATGTTCATTGTGATTATGGATATATTTTACATCTATGAGGATGTTTATTATGAATTTGAATTAAATTTAATGATTGTGGAAATTGTAAGTTACACGGTAGTGATACAGCATTCACCTTTTGCCTTGGTTAAGTTCACCCTTTCCCAAGCGATGTTGCTTCAAAATAAGCATCACCATTTAACCTTTGACTTGTTGGATTAAGTCAATTGGAAGAATGGCAATATAAGCTTGTTATTGGAATCATAAGACAATGCCTTGGTGGATACTGATAGCTTACATGGGTGAGTTATCTGATGATGTAGAGGTATAATATCTTGGAAGGTCCAAGTGTGCAGTTCAAGCCTGGAGGGCTTGGTGGGGTGAATGTAACTTTCAAAATTCATGGAAATAGATTTATTGGCTTTGTTGGAACACAACCTTCATTGAGAGAAGTTGATCATAAACTAGAGATCCTTAGGATTAAGTATTTTTTACTATATGATGGGCATTTGATGTCATTCGATGGCATCAATACATCAGATGGATGGATGGAAATCCTGGACCCTTATGCTTCACCATCATGTGTGCTTAATTATTCTGATGTGAAATTACCTTCACATAAATTATCAAACACCTAAGTCTTATATGTGTGTCCTATTCATGTGGATCCCCCCTTGCTTGTAGATTATTGAATGTCATGTAAACCCTTACATCTTATTGATTATATTAAAACATGTAAGTTGTAACTCTATGTACTATGTAAATGTAGTCAATGATATGGACTTCCTTAGTTGCTCCATGTTTCAACATTATTGTATGAGAAATTTATGTGCATCCTTGTATGTTGTTAACTATGGAACATGTAATTGATGGTAAAACACTTGTGTAAGAAATCTTCCATATCCAAAATTTACTATGTGGATCTTATTTTGCTCTATGTTTTTGAAATTGTTCTATGAGTATTTCATGTACATGTTATGGAATAAGTATGAGCACATGTTAGTGTGGTAACGTGATCAAAATAATCATGTGATGTAACTTTTCCTCTTGAAACTAACTTCTAACAATTGAAATATGCCAAGGTATGGTGTTATATTATGTGAGTACTCCCACATCACTACTCTAGTATTGAGCATGGGTGCAAGTATGACATTGAGGGTAGAGAAGTACTATATCCATAATTATTTAGACCAGGTAAAGGCAAAAAATTGGAGCCACTTGTAGGCTGAAAATCCATTTTTTCCCTTTGCATAAGTAGCCACCTGATTCATTCAGGGCATGCACCATGAGTGCCACAAGTTGGCCATAAAATCTTAGTGTATAATGGTCATTTTATGGATTTAATGTTTCTTTAACCACCTCTTATAGGTTGTTGTAAAAACAACCCTTGTGGAATTTTATTGTTATATCCTTGTGAAGCACCAATTGGTCCTATAATTTAGACATTTATGCAATCAGCAAAGTAGTACTTGTTGAAATTCATGCATGTGTTGGCCTGTAAGTGCAAACAAGCTATGGATGAGGTATTGTTTTTTTTAATACCTGATAGATATATTCTGAGATGAATATTTTTAATTTTTTTCAAAGTATGATAGGTATGTATGCTAATTTTATGTTTGGGAGGAGCAATCTTAAGTCTTGATCATGAAGATTTTTGAGTTTTATGTACTTATAATGTTGCCAAGAAGCAAGTGCATTAAGATGGTGGGATTGTAATACCTAAAACCATAATGTGAGCTCATAAAGTTTGTGAGATCATGTTGTAAGCCTTGGTGGTTGCATGTGAATGCCTGGGATGGCTTCTCTAATGTTTAGTGTGGTTAGTATGGGACATTGCACTAACACATGAACGGTATTGTTAGAATGAAGTAACTAATTAGTATGGGTTACTACTTTTTATTGTCATTCTATGATGAATGATATGAGGTCATGTGCAAAAATAACCTATGTTTTGGAAAAACACCATTTTTTTAATTATGGGATTGTGTTGGAATCTAATTATTTTTGGAGTAGTACCACTATTGTCATATAAGGAGAAGTTTATGTGGTGATCTCTTGCTACAATAAATAAATGATTAACCAAAAATTTATTATTATCTAGTTGTTGAGCTGAATTAAATATCTAAACTAAAAAAATTATTAATTTCTCTATCTTTTTGAACTATTAGATATAATTCCTACTTTGGAAACACTAAAAACTCTCATGATGAGCAATTGCTAAGGTGAAGTTGATCACTATGACTAGAATTTTTTATTTTTTCTCAAATGGATTAAAGTTACACCTACAAAGGTGGTTGGAAATTTAGTATATTTAGACTATTTAAGTTTAAAAATAGTAGTTTACCAATGAACTCTGCTAAGGTAAGAGCAATTTTGAGGTTGTAGGCCTATTGTAAAGTAGTAAGTAATTTTTGATCAAAAATAATTGGTCATATGTGTCATATGAGGGTAGGAATTATGCTTTAAATCCTAGATGCACATAAAATCTAGTGCTAATAAAAACATACATCTCTCTATTTTTTCACCATGATGTCATGAGTTGGCACATGAACTGATAAGATAATTTATTAAGGGACGTGATTATCTTTAGGATAATATTTAGAATATTAGAAAATAAGGTTGAATCTTTCCATCTTAGAAGTGTGTTATATCCTTGGCATACCAAGAGGAAAGTTGACTATAATTTTCATTGGGTTTTATCATTGAAATACATAAGTATGTAGTTATCATAACATTATTTTGATTAATAAAATAGATAAGATAAATACCAGGTGGTTGCTTTGCTACTGGGAAATAGTTGGTGTTTTATTTTGTAGAATATTTTTTAAAACATGTGATAGAACCTTTTTCAGGCAACATGTTCCCTAATTATTTAAATAGTCATAGGAATTGCTACTCTTTAAGAGGAGGATGTCATGACCCCCGCCAAATAGTGCATTGTAGTTTATATTATCCCATTTGTTTAGAAGGTTTATCCTAGCTTTGATTGACATTTTGCTTATTGTCACAACTGATTATTATTACATAGTTGTATGATATTAATTATCATGATTATTGTTTCTGACTAGATCATTATTGTCATAGATACATATGCTTAAATTCACTATTGACATGCTTCATATGTTGTACATAGTAGAGTTTATAATTATTTTTATTTATTTTTTGATAAGATATTGTTGATGTCCTTATTAGTGGTTGCAAGAACAGGTCAAGTGAGTTAGGCTTGGTGGTGGACTTTGATAGTTAGGATAATAATGGGTAGGAGCTATGAGTAGTCAGATCGATACTAAAGGTAAATTGTAAGGTGACACAAAGTTTAAAGCCATGGTTCATTCTGGGTCCTAGCTCATTTTGGTCCATATTCATTTAATAGTTCTTGTGTTGTGAGTGGATTTTAGTTTATTTCATCTTTGTGTGTTTATGGCAGTTGTTCTTATTCTTTGTTGGTTTAGTGAATTCCTTGGACCTTGCCTCTCTTTCACCTATTGTATTTTCAACTTATATTCCTTTTCATGTGTGTTTTTTTATTATCTAAGGTTGGACTAAATCATAGCCTATTATGTGTAGTCTTTTATCTTGGGCCACATTTTTTATAAATGGATTTGATCTTCCCTTGGTGACTTAAGCTTACTTGAACCATGAATTGAAATCATGGTAGAAATTTCATGGGGGAGTTGATTTGGCATAGGATAATAATATTATTTAATCATGTTGCAAATCAACTTATACTCCATGCCAAAATATGAAAAGGTCTTTATTGTCATTTATTATGGGGTTGGTCTTTTGGTCAAAAATGCCTTCCATTTAATATATATTTATATATTTGTTTATGCATGTTTTGAATTCAACTTTAGGGGGGCACCAAAAGTAAATCTATAAAAAGTTTCATTAATAATTTTTAATTTATTGGTGGTGGTTTAGCTTGCACATCATGCCTATGACCTAGGTGGAAGTTTTTATTACAAATTACTATTTTGGTCTTGGTTTCTATCTCCCAATACCCCCATTATTATTATGTTATGCATGATTAGGTGCTCTCTCTCTCTCTCTCTCTCTCTCTCTCTCTCTCTCTCTCTCTCTCTCTCTCTCTCTCTCTCTCTCTCTCTCTCTCTCTCTCTCTCTCTCTCTCTCTCTCTCTCCCTCCATGCCAAAATCTATGAAAAGTCTTTTTTTGTCAATTTTTATTGATGGCAGATATTTTTTTTATGTTTTTATTCAGGGAGAAGATTATAGTTGTATCAAAATACTGCATGCCTAAACTCAATTTGGGGGGAGAGAAATTCACATATATTTTTTTGACTAGTTGGTTTTCCCAATGTAGGGGCACAATTTTAGTAGGCATACTTTTTTACAATCCATAAGGATATCTGAAGTTTACTTGGAATAAACCCTAAACTATGCCATTGAGACTAAAAGGAAAGGGAGGTGATAGGTAGTATTGAAAAACCTTAATGATGGGCATTGGGCAAGAAAGTATGAGGCAACTACATGATTGGTTGTGTTTGATCTGTAACCCCTTGAAATTAAGTGAAATTTTGATTTCTTTTCATGCTTAAAACTTACTTCTACATTATAAATATTGATGAAGTTAGTGTTGTCACTTAGATTTACACCCCTTAAGGAGATGTCTCAACTCTTCTCATCCAAGTGGCATAATGGAAACATCTCACAAGCTATGGGTAACTAATAGGTGAGATGAATCTCTAGATTTAAGGGCTAACTCCATGAATGTGTCTTGAAATGCTTTCACCTATACTAATTTATTATTTATGGGGGGAAAGGGTTAGATTTTACATGAAATGAAACATATTCTAGAGGTTGATGTACCAAGATGTTTAACACAATACTATCATACTCTATCACAAAGAGACAAGGCATACAACACTATTCTAAGAGTCCTAGAATGCACTAACATTAGTATTTCAATATAAAGGTGACATGCATGAAGACTATCCAATGTAAGTGAAACCAAAGATCAGTTGCAAATACTAAGGCTTCCTTTTACACTTAATAATATATCCATACACTTAACAACACTTCATATGACCTACTAGGCTGGAATCACTTGCATCAAACATGGAAGGATTGAGAGAAAGCAAGGATAAATGAACATCTCTTAACCATTCACTATACATCTCTTTACACACTTTGATAAGCTGATATATGAACTCAAACTAGATTTAATTTATTATCTAAGGCAAATTACAATGTCAAAACTAGTAGGGCTTCACCATATATGGTGTGGTATTATATTACAAAGGCCAAAATGGCAGCTGCTTATAGCATTTTAGAGAGAAGTGCAAAAAGAGGAGTCCAAAGGTCACTTGAACACTTGTCATATTGAGAGGAGTTACATGTACATAAAAATGAAGTAGGATATAGACCATGCAATTTTTTATATGATAAATGGCTCCCTAAACTATACAACTCATGAAAAGTGGCATGAAACTCCTTATTCTACACAAGAAAATTATCTTCATCATTCCCCCTTTTTGAAACATCCCAAAAATAATTATGGATATATATAATGATTGAAATGATACAGATGGGTTATTTACATTTTTATCCATGCATTAGTTTCATTCTTAATCATTTGGATTCCTCTAAAAGTAAACCATCACTACATGCAGTTAAAGAAAATCCTTTTTTAGTCATCCCTTATAGTTTGCCTCAAAGTTGGATTCATTTTTTGATGAAAATACATGAAAAAAAGTGGATGAAACTTTGAAAAACCATTCATGGATTTAGATCACTAAGGTACACCTTAAATAGGCTCCCACTTTAAGTTTTCACACTTCTCAACATCTTGCTCACTTTGTCAGTTTTGACTAGTTGAGATGGAGTTACTTGTAGGAACACTTAGGAGTTATTATAAAGCATTAAATGGACATGGGGGGTTATATTAATTTTTAATATCACTCCCAAAGTTTATTTTTCCTCTTAAAACTCCCTAGAACTTGCATAATACACAAAATAGTCAAGGAAACCAATTTCATACCCTATTTATATAGATAGGGCAGCACAAAATTTGATGGGGAGGAGACCTATAGAGTTTGATATAACATCTAACAACTTTTCACTCCATTATGGTCCATTAAAGTACCTTTCCATCTTCATTTTCCCAATCAGGTCATTTCCAAGGGTTTGCAAGGGTTTTTAAACCATTTTGACCTTTAGTGATGTTTTATAAAGGTCTAACATTATATAGAGAAAATAATTTAAAAAAAATTGTTTTCATGACCTTATTCAATACATCTTATCCCCTTGAGTCTCCATGCAAAGTGTCAAAGGAGATGTGAGCATCCCAAGTTGCTTACTTGAGCATTTTTTTCCATTTATATAGGTCATGATGTGGTCCAAAGCCAAAATTGGCTCTCATTATGGTTTATTATGCATACCAATAGCTTATGCATGTTTTAAATCACCTCATAAACATGTTACATCTCATTATATTTCTTATCTAAGATTGGAATTTAAGTTGACCCTTTATTTGGCGTTAGGTTAAACCATGCTTGACAGGCCTATCTACAACCTTGATGATTTAGACCACCTTATTGAGTTTCTTTATTTTATGTAAGGTATTTAATGTTTTTTTAGGTGTTATTAAACTTCCCACACCTCTCTTATATGTCTTCTCAACCCTTATCTGATCCCTTTATATTCCTTCCTCAAACCTATAGGGTTTGCACTTAAGGGAGGTACCCTCTGTCTAAGATAAAATAGAGGGTACTTACCCTATTCCCTCAAAAAAATTGGTAATTTAAGGATATTATAAAATTAATATATATTATATATATATAAAAATTCCCTTGGTCATATCATTTTGTCCCTCCAACTCTTGTAAAACTCTAAGACAGATTGTTCAAAAGGGAATTGTGTGCAGGGTTTGGGGTATAGACTGTGTATTACCTAATTGAAGCCTTTTCTCTAAATGTTTTTGTGTTATATGAGGGTGTATAAATTCCATAAAAACATTAACCAATGTTTTCAAATCCAATTCATTACCACAATCCTCTACACGCTTCTTTATGAATGCCTTGCTCAACTTAGACCTAACTATTTTTTTACTTCAGAACAGGGGCCTACCTATAGATGGAACTTGGTGTTTGGTATTGTATTTATGATATAATAATTCCTATAGATATTTTAGTTCATTTCATAATATTTTTAACTCAAATAATTGTACTTGTATACCTAAAAATGTATGACTCACTTGTTTCCTCCTAATATCACACCATAGTCAAACTCTAGGTAACTATTTTGTGACCAAATGGATCCTATAAGTGATGGTCTATACATGGTATTAAATGTGGATGTATCTCAGTTATATTTTGATTATATTGGTATAATTTATATTAAAAAATATCCACCCATCCAATAATTAGGCTTTCATTACATTTCAGCACATTGAAGAGCTATTTGAACATGCAACACTACAGGGAATAATTCACATTCTATAGTACAAAATGTATGAAATAGACAACTTACATCAACATGATCTCTTGAACAAATGATATTTTATCAATTCAAACCATTTATTTTTCAATTTTAATTTAACATGTAAGGCATATACTAGTTATCACTTCAAAAATACTTCATCATGGAAAAGTCACAAAAATGGCTAGACCTCTGTTCAGATAGATTAAGGTAATTAGTCTCTGAACTCTCTTCCATATGTGAATCATGCATCACCAAGTCCTTATACAAATCAAGAGATACCCCATGGAAAAATATATCATTCTTAAACTCTTACAAACTTTGATAAATATTCAAGCAAACTCCAAAAATGATATTTCAACCTTGCTCAGTCTCTATTAAGCCACCTGTAGGTCGTTATTCCAATGTACAGGCAGTGGATGATATTATGAGAAATATGCATGGTTTGTGGGTTTAAATGTATTTTTAACCCTTTAAAAAGTTATAAATTTACTATTATCACTATATATAATCATATCCAACTCATATTCTCCCTCTCAACATGATTTGTTTTCATGAGGGCTCCTGTAGGTGCACTTTGAGTTGTATGTAGGCAGTGAGCAGAATTGGAGCAATGTGCATAGTGAATGGTCTCATGAAAAAACCTGATATCCTTACCAATTATTCAAATGTATTTTTATCAATATAAAGGTATTTAAACAAGTCTCAAAACCTCTATTCCAATGTGATATCCTTCATGTAAGCATCATTGTAGTGGCATGCCAATGGTAGAAGATTGTGTGAGTGACTGAGTTGACCATCACGGTATTTGTTTACCATTTGAAATCTTAGTTCACTAATTCATGTTACTATAATATGTATCATATATTTGAAACCTTCATCATACTTCTATGGATGTTCTCATAGCCTCCATAAGTCATGACTGAGACTATGTATCCAATTAAACTATAACCTCAATGATGCTCACTTTGGAGATTAAAAATTTGAAATAAATCTATTTTCATGACCATTTAAATTATTTAAACACAATTTTCCATATTATCAAATCCCTTGCATATAAATAGGCTTTCTACAAATGGTGGAATTTGAATGCAAGTTCAATATAAACACCCTCTTGTAAAGTGAGTTGTTTGAGCTATCAAATCCCTTGAAAATGTGATACCAAGAATGGATAACATAAAATAATATATTAAAAATAATTTGGATTCAAAATCACCAACTATATTATACAAACTTGTCCATACAAGATCAAAACCTATAGGGTATGGGAAAAAATGAGCAAAAAAATATAGTCAACTTGTTAGAGATGATTCATAATTCATATTTGACCAATTATTAAAATATATATATATATATATATATATATATATATATATATATATATATATATATATATATATATATATATATATATATATATATATATATATATATATATATATATATATACTTTTAATTTAAATTCCTAAAGGTGTTTGACCTGGAACTTCCCCAATGGGTCATACCAAGCATAAACCTACTGACTAGTTCTGTGTCTAGAAAGGAGATCAAGGATCAAAATGGGTTTAGCTCAAATTTATCACTTTTATAGTATTTAAATCATTATAATGAGTATAAGGAAGTTTATTATTCATAAAAAAACCTTCTCCCATGTGTAAAAATCCCTTATGGGTCGTACAAGTGCTAAACTCTTCTTTTTTCAGCTATTTTATTGATTTTTAGTTAGATAAACTCTAAGTTTCAGATCAAATAACATTTATGATATGTAATATGAAATATCTAACATTTTAAATAAAATTAAGATACTTAGAAACCTTGAAAACCATGCCAATTGTATATATTACCCTTAAAAAGCTACTAAGTGACTCAAAATGACATATAAACTAATTAGACCATGACCAAGGCTAAAATGGAACTAGATTACATCAAATAGACTATAACACGCCCTATGAAAATATATTATACCCCTATATAAGTTATTACTATAGGTGGGTTGACCCATTTTTACTTGTGGTCAAATGCCTAATCCTATCCATTTGGATATGGAGTCACATGTACATTAATATTGACACACAAATTTCCTTTTACAACACACAAAACATAATAAAACTAACAAAGAACAACACATAAGACAAGAAACTAAATAAAAACACACTTTTGCTTCATGAGCACTTATGAAACACACACGCCAAACTAAACAAACTGACTCAAACACTAACTAACCTAAGATGAAAATTCCCTCCTAGATCAAAGGGGAAGTTTCAAACCTTCCTTTATTCATAACATTAAGGATTTAGTGAGACATGTAGCCTTTTGACCTTTAGCATTGATGCCTCCATCTTCTTCATGGTGTTTGCCAACTTCATTGGCATGATGTTCAATGAGAACCAAGCAACTCCATATAGGTTGGATATGGAAATGAACTCTTATTACATACAAATAGGCTCAATTTTATCATATGGATCCTCAATTACAACCTCCAATGGTGGTTCAATAAGGCATACCTTTTTGATCTCCATAGTGCTCTCAATAAGTTTAGGTTTCTTCTCAGTTGCAAGTTCTTCTAGCTCATCAAAGAGCTTTCAATATTCTACCAAATCTCAATCATTGTCCTTCATGGAATAATATTTCTCCACCTTTTCATGTAATTGATCCTCAACTTGGAAAAGATCTTCAAGCTCTTGAAATACCTTCCTTTGCCATTACCAATCATCTTTGTCCTTCTTGTCATTTAGAACCACCACCTCTTCAACCTTCTCTCCTTGATGTATGTGGTCATCAAGTTGGTGTTATTCATGCTCCAATGTAGTTGAATGGGATTCAAAATCATATGGAGGTATTGAGTCATCTCTAATAACTATGTCTTCCACCTTGGTCTCATGAAACTCTTTTAGGACTACCACTTCTTGAGGAGTGACTTGAACTTCATGATAGTACACTCCACTTCATGCCTGAGATGGTCATCCATAACTTCATAATCAGACATGGAGTCTTATTTAAATACCTCTCTCTTCAAGTCTTTTCCACATTCCCAATGGATAGCTACAAAAGAGTCTTTAATATGTTTCTCCTCATTAAATGTAGGATTGTACTTTTATTTACCAAGGGGAGTCCTTATGGTGATTTCTTCCTCATAGTCACTCATGACATCTTCTTGATTAGCCATGAATTGATTTTTCTCTTCTTCACTTGCTTCTCTCAATATGGGCTCTTCCTAAAGAAGGGTTGAGGTGGAAGGTTTATGGATAGGCTCATGTGAAGGAGATGGAATATGAGATGAAGTGGAAGACTTATGAATTGAAGATAGAGTGTGAGGGGTAGGAAAAGGCCTATGAGTGGATTTGGGAAAGATAAAAGCACTAGTAAGCTCATAGGGAAGTGATTTATTGGAATGATTTAAAAGAGGGACACCTACATAAGCAAGAGTTACATCTTGCCAATATCTTTCTTGGAATTTTTCAACAGCAGCATCTTCATTTTTTAGCTCTTTATCCTTCCACATACTTAGCCTTTCTATTGAGTATTGCAGGCTCTTCTTTACCAAGTCCATTTTTAATTTGATCTCCCATTGAGTTCCTTATAACTCTTCAAACACCTATAAATTCTATATATGACCTTGGTCAATACCTCTCAACCATTCTATGAGATGACCACGGGGCACATCATATTCATCATCCCATGTTCTCATATTCTCCTCATTAACTAGTAACTATGTTATGGATGCCAAAAAGGACTTGATATAAGATGGAAAAAATGAAGGAGGAGGAGGGTAATTATGGGGATTAAGACTAAATTTAACTTCTTACATTTTAAGCTCTAAGAATCCAACCCTTTCATCTTGATATCCTGATCTAGAATCCATGGAAACATCTTGTTCCTCATGACAAGATTCATAGGATTACTCTTAAGTTTTATAGGCATCATGGTATGGCTGGTAAGACTCATATTAGGATTGGTAGGAAGGAATTTCTTGATAGGTATCTTAGTATCCTTCTTCATAGGGTTTTCCAATAACATGGTGTCCATATGGAGAGGGAAATGAAGGGATATAGGGCTGCCATGGATCATAAGATTGATAGCCATTTTGATAGTACTATTAAGGAGTAAAATGTGGTTCATAATAGGGCTGATAGGGAGGTTCATGATAGGGGTCTTGGCCATATCTTTTATATGTTATATGAAAGACAAAAATTGATCAAAATCTTTAATGAGATATACCTAGGCTGATTACAACCATAATTTATTATTTGGAGTCACCATTGGCGCTAACTTGCATACTTCCAAAAGTTGATAGAGGAAAGACAAACCAACAATATTCCCACTCTCTTGGACCTTTGTGCCACTAGGCATGCCAAAAACTATTATCACTAATATTTTCACCCCTTGAGGAGATGTCTCAGCTCTGCTCATCTAAGTGGTACAATGGAAACATCTCACAAGCTGTGGGTAACCAATAGGTGAGATGAATCTCTAGATTTAAGGCCTATCCCCTTAAATGTGTCTTGAAATGCTTTCACCTATAATAATTGACTATTTATGGGGGGAAAGGGTTATATTTTGCATGAAATGCAACCTATTATAGAGGGTTATGCACCAAGTTGATTTACCATAAGACTAGCATACTCTATCACAAAGAGACAAGGCATACAACACTGGTCTAAGAGTCCTAGAATGCACTAACATTAGTATTTCAATATGAAGGTAGCATGCATGAAGACTATCCAAGGTAAATGAAACCATAGATCAGTTGCAAATACTAAGGCTTATTTGTATACTTAAGAACATATCCATACACTTAAAAAAACTTCATATGACCTGCTAGGCTGAAATCACTTGCATCAAACATGGAAGGATTGAAAGAAAGCAAGGATAAATGAATATCTCCTAACCATTCACTATACATCTCTTCACACACTTTGGCATGTTGAAATATGTGTTGTCTCCCAAAAATAACAATCATTTTTGGAACAACATTTGAATTATTTTGGTTCTACAAACCAAAATAATATCTTCCATTTTCAAATTTGTCTTAGATATTCAGATTTCTCATTTTCAGCGCTTCTCAAAAATCTACAAACTCTATATGCTTGAATCCATGGACTCTGTAGGCTTGAATCTATGAACTCTACAGGCTTAAATCTATGGACTCAGTAGGAAGAAAAATCTATGGACTGTGCAAGAAAAGGAAAATCTACAGACTCTGCAGGCAGGTTCATTTTATATAGTTTCAAAGACTTCTGTAGGCAGTTTTCAGTCAAAAGAATTGATTTTCAACATTTGTTCATTTTCTAGGATTGGTTCAAAGTTTTGGTTCATGTGAAAATCTTCATCAGCAAGCATCTGAGTGTAAAAATTAACTTGAACCATTGAACTGAACCATTGAACCATTTTGGTTCAAAAGGTTCAACGGGTTCAAGGTTTAATGGCAGGTTCAACCAAAAGAAGAGTTCAATGTTTCAGTTCAACCAAGTAGTATAACACTTTATTTCATTCATTTGGTTCATTCTTTCAGTTCATCTTTTGGTTCAACGTCTATAGGTTCAACAACAGGTGCTCATCGTGCTTCATTAAACCATTGAACCATTGAACTAGTTCAACAGATTGGTTTAATCTTTTGGTTCAATGTCAAAATTCTTGTTGGTTCAAAGGCAAGTACATTATTATTGGCTCAATGCTTAGTTTATCAGCTTGTTTTATTCATTAAACCATCTGCTTGAACCATTGGCTTGAACCATTTTGGTTCAAAGCCTTGGTTCAACTGATTGGTTCAACGTCAAAGTTCATCTAATGGTTCATCAGCTTTTTGGTTCAAAAGGGACTTGGCGTGCTTCATTGAACCATTGAACCGGTTCAACTAATGGTTCATTGTCCAAGTTCAAAGGGGTGGTTCAATTCAAAAGGAGAATTTTCTAAAGGACAAGTGCCCTTGTGGAGGGCACTTAATCAAGAAAAGCACCTTTTTGGAGGATCATTTTTCTAAGAAGTCGAAAGGTAATTCTTTCGGATTTGTCTAAGGCATTTTTAAAAAAATTGATTAAAGACTTAATTCTTTTGGATTTTTGTCTGAAGGAATTCCTTCAGACAAAAAGTCTGAAAGATTTCCAAATGGCCAAAGACCCCGAAGAAATTTTCAAAGACTTGTTCGGCGGAACAAATTTACGTGGACATTTTGTCCGCGAGAATTTTACCCGGACATTTTGTCTGCGGGAATTTTACCTAGAAATTTTGTCCACAAGAATTTTCTGTAGGGACTGCTAAAACAAAAGCCTAGAGAAATATTTTTCCACAGGGATTACTAAAGCTAAAAGGGTTGCCGAAGGACCCTGAAGGGCAAGTGCCCTTGCAGGGGACTCTCGGTGGCCAAAATAAAGGGCTCGACAAGGATCATTGTTCAAAGTCCAAATGGGTATGTCCAATTCACAAAATTACTAAGCAAAAATCCAAAAGCCAAAAGAAGACCAAGAGGTGATGCCCACAAAGACGTCAAATTCAACATAGCTGACTAGCCGTTGGAAGCATATTGATAGGAATGTAAACGTCAATTTTAAAGACAGTAAAATAGCCTTTGATTTACAGACCCGAATGCATTTCCAAAATTCAACACAAAAACTAGCTGAAATTGAGGAAAGGCAGAACAATGCATGGATATAGAGCTCGATTCAATTAATCTAGAAAAGAGGAATGATGAAGACAAGATCAGATTGATAGCTGGACATTGAAAGTTGTAATCTTTCAATTGCGTAGCCTATTCATCTACATTGAAAAGATCAAATGAGTAAAAGGCCCCAAAGTTCTAGCTAATCTTCCTAACATTTCCCAATGCATCATGATGTATTATTGTTCTTGAGTCCTTTTTGAAATGGCTATATAAGGGACTTTCTTTCATTGTAAAAGGATCTTTTTTTTGACAATCTAAACGAAACGCTGTCAAAATTGAGAAGCATCATTGAGACTTTGTGCTCAGTCTATTGATCATATTCTGTTAATGAAAACAAGGGACTTTTTTAGACTTTGTGCTGTGATAACTTTTCTGTTTCATTAATTTTATAAGCAAGATTAGTAAATTAGTCAGAAAGGTGTCCTGAAGAATCAACTGTGGAGAGACTTTGTGCTTCCATAAGCAACCTTCAGTGTGTTTTCATTATATTGTTGTGTAAAGGACTTTGAGAAGACTTTGAGCTTTCATTTCCCTTCGTATATCACTCTTGAGTATTTCAGGTGCAGACTTTGTGCTGTGTCTTGATTTGCTGGTTACCATACTTTCAGTCATATTTTGCTTTTATTTCTAGGAGTATTCTTGTGGCTAGTTGAACAGTTCTTCTGAAAGAAGAGGAGTGTTGTCTATCATTCTCTTGAGTTTTTCCTTTATTTTGTATACATCATCTCTGAAGAAAGAGAGATGGATGTCTGGTCCTACCCTTGAGTATTATTTTCCATTTATACATATACATAGCATATTCACTGAGAACCTCCCCTTGATGAGAGGAGAGAGCAGTCTCCTTCTGATGTGATAAACTTACACATTAGAATGACTAATCTTCTTGCTTTGGCTGATAAGACCTATTTTGTTTACAAGTATGCTGATAGACAAAATATTCAACCAACAGTTTTTGGTGACTCCACTGGGGAATACCCATTATCCATTTATAGTCTATCCATTCCATTCACCTCCACACCAATCGAGAAAGAACGCATAGTTTAAAGCCTCAAGCTTTAACTGAAGCAAAGTTAAATCTTTTCCATTTTTGTTTTACAATCTGGCAGATTCAAGGTATACATGAAGCCAAAGGGCTAAAGGTGTCGTTGATCCTGTGTTTGAGTTGGTACAGCAAAGTGATTTTGATTTGTTTCCTTCACCATCTCGTCTCCAATGAACCAAGAGCTTCCCTCCTACTAAAGCCAGATCTCCATTACCAGATGAAGTATCCACTTCTACTATTGATAAAGCTGTGCCTCTAATTACCCCTTTGAGATTTTTTATCCCTCCTTTTTAGTATCCTATAATGGCAGTTCAAGGCCCCTGGGATAACGCTTTTGGTCCTCTCAATCTTACTCCTCTACATGAGCTTCCACATCGTTCTAGGAAGAATTTTCCTAAATTTTATGGAGATGAGAAAGTTCATCCTGATGAACACATTATAGCATTCAGTATAGCTTATGGAGTAATCAGAGTAGAGCTTGAAGATGTAGCTATCAGACTTTTTATTGAAACACTACAAGGTCCTATTATATATTGGTTTTACCATCTACAGGCTCAATATGTGACTGATTGGAATACTTTGAAAGCTAAGTTTGAAGCCAGATTCAAACCTACAGAAGATGCACATACACTTCTAACTAAACTTACACAAATGAAAAAAGAGCCACATGAGCCTATGAGAGACATCATAGCTAAATTTGACAAGTTGAGAAATAGAATTCCTATGATTGCCAAACTTACAGCTGAGAATCTCAAATGCTTTTTCATTAATTCTCAGCTACCTAAAGTCAGTTTCCTCTTGAGATGTGCTGGCCAAATAGATCTCGTTGCAGCTCAAATTTTGGCCACTAAAGTAGAAGATGATCTCATCTTAGCAAGGAAAATAAGAAGAGATCCCAATAGAAATAGAGCTTCGTCATCTTCTGAATTTGCATCTATAAGCACCACAGATCTAATGGTGCAAAAATTAGCAAATGAGCTCCTTGCCCTCAAAAAGCAAATGGCTCAAGGATTGTCTTATGCTCCTACATACAAAAGAACATTCCCAAATTAGTCATATTAGGGCAATGTTGCCAGAAACCAAGGACAAAAAAATTGCCTTCCTCTCCCACAAGGGAAACTTGCTCTGGAAGCTCCTCCAACTAATTCAGCAATGGGATATATTGAAACAAAATCATAATTTTCTTATCAGCCTGAATTAAATCAAGAAAATGATGCTGATATCATTGAAGACAGTCAAGAAGAATCAGCTGGTGACTCCCACATTGGTTTCCTGAATTATCAGGATGAACCTAGAAGCAAAGGAGAAGCTTCAGATGGATCATATGCAGTGTTTACTAGGTCTAAGAATCAATCAGCCCAACAGGCTGATAAAAAAAAGATAGAAGAACAACCACAGCCAGTAGTCACAATTGTCAAGCATGAAATAGCTCTACCCCTTTCAACCAAAAGATCTGGTCATTACTCAAAAGGTAAATACATCTGTTGTGCCTTCCCCTTCTACTTCTAATTCACAAACCAACCCACCTCCCATCCCTTTGAAAACTCAGAAAGCTTAAGTGCCTTTTTCTGTACCTAGCTCAATTCAGTCATTTGACATAATTGATCATGTCAAGAAGACAAAAATATAGATGTCTAAATTTGAGTACTTGCAGTCCAATTTAGATCAACTGAACAAGTTGGTCCAATATGTTAAAAATTAGACCATCCCTTCAGGACAAAAGGCCAAAAAAGTAACTTTTAATTCTTCAATGAATACGCCTATTCCAAATAATTTGATTATCACTCCTCCAGCGACTTTTGGAAAAATAGAACCCTTCTATGTTTCCCTATTAATGAATGGCCACAAGCTGAGTAACTACATAATAGACTCAAGCACATCTGACAATGTCATGCCTACCAAAGTTGCAAAGTCCCTTGGTCTCACATTGACCAAGATGTTTGGGAAATGTTTCTCCATGGAGAACAGGGAAGTGTTATTGCTGAGGAAAATCAAAGATGCTCAATTTGCATTCACAGCCTTTCCAAACAAGAGGATTAAAATGACTGTATTAGTGGCTGATGTCCCAGCATCTTATGGCATTTTACTTGGATGAAATTTTTGTAAAGACATGGGAGGAGAACTGAACATGGATCTATCTGAGGTAAGGATCCCTGTCTAGGGCATGATGAAAAGATTACTTCCTAAAAAGGAAGTAAAGTATGTAGTTACCAAGACGTCAACTCCTAAAGCTCAAATCCTCTTTGAATTTGCAAGTATGGGTAATTACTTTTTATATACAGATCATGAAGAAAGATCCTCCATCTCTGATGAGGGGAAGTCTAAAGAAAATCTAGTATATAATGAGATTTGGACTCTAGAATTTGATGATAGTTGTTCCTCTACTGGTTTGAGAGCTGATATTGTCTTAATATCTCCTCAAGGAGATATGTTCCCTTCATCCTATAAGTTATAATTTAGTAACACAAATAATATAGCTGAATATGAATCGTTGTTGTTGGGCATGAAGGCTGCTCAAGAAAGAGGCGTCAAATCTCTTCATGCTAAAGGGGACACCGAATTAGTGGTCTTTCAAGTGAAAAATTCATATCAGACCAAGAATGAGAGGTTGCACCATTACCATAATCTTATTTGGGACCAAATTGGAAGCTTTGAAGCTTTCAACATTTCTTTCATTCCAAGAGAATCCAATGAAAGAGCTGATGCACTCACTGTTTCAGGAACGCTTTTAGTTCCTCATTCTAATTTTAAAGAAGATAAATATACCATTGAGCTGGTTTATAAGCTGAGTGTTCCTTATAATGCTGATCATTGGCAAATTTTTAATGATGATCAGCAGATCATTGCCTTTTTAGAAAGAAAAGACAATTTTGAACAGCTATATTTTGAAGGCAGCGAATCTCAGAAGTCTGAATTAATTTTTGAATCCAGTTCAGATGTCAATGAATAGTTCCTACAGCTGAAAGGAAACAAAATTCTTAAAGGCCTAGTTTCTCTTGAGAATTTATTTGACAAGCATGATAGGTTCATCAAGCAACAGTAGATAGATCCAAATTTCTCTCAGAGATTTGACCAGGTGAATCTGACCAACAAAGAAAATCCAAAAATGATCAACGTTGGTAAATGTTGTACACCTGAAGAAAAATTCAAATTTATTTATTTGCTCCATCAATACATTGATGTCTTGGTGTATTCATATGAAGATCTGAAATCTCTCAGACCTGATGAAATATGCCATCATATTCCTCTCAAGGTTGATTCAACACCTTACAAGCAGAAATCCAGAGAATATAATTTGAAAATTTTAGGTACAATTATGTCTGAGATTCAGAAAATGTTAAATGCTAGGATTATTTTTCCAATCCATCATTCTACATGGATTTCAAACATAGTTCCGGTAAAGAAGAAAAATGACAAAATCTATATTTGTGGAGATTTTTGGAATCTGAACCAGTCATCTCTTAAAGACAATTACCCTTTACCAATCATGGATCAAGTGCTTCAAACAGTAACAGGATCAGAAATGTTATCAATGATGGATGGTTTTTTAAGCTATAACCAAGTTGAAGTTGCTAAAGCTAACCAAAACAAGACTGCATTCACCATGCCTTGGGGTACATTTGCATACAAAAGAATGCCTTTTGGATTAATAAATGTTGGCACTACCTTCTAGAGAGCTATGGACATGGCTTTCAAAGATAAAATTGGCAAATTCATAGTTGTATATCTTGATGATTTAACTGTCTTTTCAAAGCGTCGATCTGATCATGTGTGCCACTTACAATAAGTGCTAGAGCGCTGCTGATAGAATGATATTTCTTTGAATCCTAAAAAGTCTATTTTTGGAGTGACAGAAGGGAAACTCTTTGGACACATTGTGTCCAAAGAAGGCATAAAGATTGACTCAGATAGAGTCAAGTCTATCCAAGAGTTGAATTTGCCTGCAAGTAAGAATGTTGTTCACTATTTATTTGTAAAAGTGAATTTCTTACAAAGATTCATCCCTGAATTTGCTGAGAAGACAAGACACATTGTAAACATGACGAAAGGAAAGACTACCTTCAACTGGACCAAAGAAGGTAAAGCAACATTTCAAGATATCAAAGTCGCCATTGCTCATGCCCCCACCTTGGTCTGCCCAGATTCCCATAGAGATTTCATTATATATAGCTATGTGTCTAAGCATACTCTTTCAGTGATTCTTGTCCAACAAGATAAAGAAGGTATGGAATCCCCTATCTCTTTCATGAGCTGCCCTCTAAAAACTCATGAAATGAAGTATTTAAATATAGAGAAGCATGCCTATGCCTTGGTAAAAGTAGTCAAACACTTTCGCTTCTATATTTTGAATTCACATATTACTGCCTTAGTTCCTGACATCACAATAAAGGCTATATTAACTCAGTAGGAGTTTGGCACAAAGAGAGGTAATTGAATTGCAAAGATCTAAGAATTTGATCTGGATATCAAGCTAACAAAGCTAGTCAGAGGTAAAGGCATTTGTCAATTAATGGCTAACAATAAGCCAAAAGATATACAGTGTGAAGACGCTGAGGTTGACAATATGCCAACAATCTTTTTTGTTTCTACTACCAATGAATGGTATTCAGATATTGCCTATTTTTTGACTTATGGAGAATGTCCTGCTCATTTGTCTTACAAAGAGAGGAGAACTATCAGATTGAAAGCTTCCAATTTTGTTCTTTGGGACAACGGCCTATATAAAAGAAACATAGATGGAGTTTTCCTTTGTTGTGTAGATAAAGAACAGCAGACCTAGCTCTTGAAATATTTCCACATTCTAGCATGTGGAGGACTTTTTTCTGCCCCTGTGACTGCTCACAAAATTCTACGAGCCAGGTATTATTGGCTGACTCTTTTCCAAGATGCACATAAATGGGTAAGGAAATGTGAACTTTGCTAGCAATTTGTTGGAAAACCCAAGTTGGTTGCCTTACCTCTCAAGCCAGTAATCATAAAGGAACCTTTCCAGTAGTGGGGACTCAATTTTATTGGGACAATAAATCCATCTTCAAGTGCTGGACATGATTATGCCCTTACAGTGACTGATTATTTCACCAAGTGGGTAAAAGCAATCCCAACAAAGCATGCTACTTCATAAGTTGTATGTACTTCCTAAAAGAGAATATCATTTCCAAATTTGGAGTTCCACTCAAAATTGTTATTGATAATGCAGCTTGTTTCACCTCTCAAGAAATCATGCAATTCTATTTTTATTATGGAATTATGCTTTCTCATTCTTCTGATTATTTTCCGCAAGGGAATGGACAAGCTAAGTCCAGCAATAAAAATTTGGTAACTATTATCAAGAAACTTGCAGATGATAATTAAAGGATGTGGCATAAAGCATTATTTGATGTTTTGTGGGCTGACAGGATCACGCTAAAAAGGGCAATTGGTATGTCTCCTTTTCAACTTCTCTATGGGATTAATGCTAAGATACCAATCACTTTAGAGTTACCAACCTTGAAATTCGCAAAGGCCATTGAAGATCAGACATATGAGAGTTCTCTTGACAAAAGAATCATGTGTTTGACTCAGCTGGAGGAACAAAGAACCATGGTGGTAGATAGAATTGTTGTTCATCAAAATATAATAAAGAAACTTTTTAATTAGAAGGCTAGAAATCGTGATTTCTAGATTGGAGATAAAGTTCTGTTGTGGGACAAAAGAAGAGAGCCAAAAGGAATGCATGGAAAGTTTGACTCCCTTTGGAGAGGCTCATTCATAATTCATCAGCACATGGATGAAAATAGCTTTTTGTTAAAATACCAAGATGGCACGCTCTTTTCTCTGCCCCATAATGGGTAGCATCTGAAACACTTCAATTCTTGAAGTATCAGATCATTACCTCTGTATATATGTATATTTGTACAGTTTTAAATTCTATTTTGTTTTGTTTGTTTTAATTTTTGATGTCTTTCATTTTTGGAAAGCATGACTCTGAAGCCCAATGGTACACTTGAAGACACTGGAGTTTCTGAATTCTACTCCTTCCAATTCATTTTGCAATTGATAGAAGTTCCCCAACTGGAGCCAGTTGTCTCCCAAAAATAACAGTCATTTTTGGAACAACATTTGAATTATTTTGGTCATTTTTGGAACAACAGTTGAATTATTTGTTACCATACTTTCAGTCATATTCTGCTTTTATTTCCAGGAGTATTCTTGTGGCTAGTTGAACAGTTCTTCTGAAAGAAGAGGAATGTTGTCTGTCATTCTCTTGAGTTTTTCCTTTATTTTGTATACATCATCTCTGAAGAAAGAGAGATGGATGTCTAGTCCTACCCTTGAGTATTATTTTCCATTTATACATATACATAGCATATTCACAGGGAACCTCCCCTTAATGAGAGGAGAGAGCAGTCTCCTTCTGATGTGATAAACTTACACATTAGGATGACTAATCTTCTTGCTTTGGCTGATAAGACCTATTTTGTTTACCAATACACTAATAGACAAAATATTCAACCAACAATATGAACTCAAACTAGATTAAATTTATTGTCTAAGGCAAAGTACAATGTCAAAACCAGTAGGGCTTCACTATACATGGTGTGTTATTAGATTACAAAGGCCAAAATGGTAGCTATTTATAGCATTTGAGAGAGAAGTGGGAAAAGAGGAGTCCAAACGTCACCTGAAACACTTTTCATGCTAAGAGGAGTTACATGTGTAGAAGAATGAAGTAGGAGATAAACCATGCAAAGTTTGATAGGAAAAATGGCTCTCCAAATTATGCAACTCGTGAAATGTGGCATGAAACTCCTTATTCTACACAAAAAAATTATATTCATCATTCCCCCTTTTTGGAACATCCCAAAATTGACTAGGGAAAGATCTAATGATTAAACTAAGAGGGAGGGGTTATGAAAATGCTTATCCATGCATTATTTTAATTCTTAATCATCTAAATTCCTTTGAAAGTGAGCCATTACTACCTACATTTGAAGAAATTCTTATTTTAGTCACCCCTTACACTTGAACTCGAATTTGGATTTATTTTTCCATTAAAATACATTAAATAGAGTGGATGACACATGGAAATACCCTCCATGGCCTTAAATTGCTCAGGTACACCTTAAATAGGCTCCCACTTTAATTTTTCACACTTCTCGCCATCTTGCTCACTTTGCCAGTTTTGACTGGCTAAGATGGAGTTGATTATAGGAACACTTAGGAATTGTTCTAAAGCATGAAATGGACATGGGGAGTTATATTAAGTCCTAATCTAACTCCCAAAGTTGATTTCTTTTTTGGAAGTCCCTATAACTTGCACAATACATAAAATAGTCAAGGAAACCAATTTTGTACCCTGTCTGTATTATAGGGTAGCACAAAAGTTGATGGGGAGGAGAATTGAAGAGTTTTCTACAACCTCTAACCACTTTTCATGACATTCTAGTCCATTAGAGTATCTTTCCATCTTCATTTTCCCAATTAGGTCATTTCTAAGGGTTTGCAAGGGTTTTAGACCATTTTGACCTTTAGTGATGTTTCATAAAGGTCTAACATTAGATAAAGAAAATAATACCACAAAAAAAAAAATCATGACCTTACTCAACTCATCTTAGCCCCATGAGTCTCCATATAAAGTTTCAAAGGAGATGTGAGCATCCCAAGTTGCTTGAGCATTTACTTCTATTTATATAGGCCATGATGTGGTCCAAAGCCAAAAGTGGCTCTCCTTATGGTTTTTTATGCATACCAATAGCTTAGACATACTTTAAATGACCTCATAAACATGTTTCATCTCATTATAGTTCTCATCTAAAGTTGGAAGTGAAGTTGACTCTTCATTTGGCTTTAGGCTTAAACCATGCTTGAAAGGTCTATCTACAACCTTGATGATATAAACCACCTTGTTAAATTACCTCATTTTGTCTAAGGTCTCTCATGTTTTTTAGGTGTGATTCAACCTCCCACACCTCTATTCTAGGTCTGATCATCCTTTTATATCCCTTCCTCAAAACTGTAGGGTTTGCACTCAAGGGAAGTACCCTCTATCTGAGACAAAATAGAGGGTACTTCCCCTATAACCTTAGATAAATTGGTCATTGGAGGAGGTTATCCAAGTAATATATATTATTTTTATAAAAAAAAATTCCTTTGGTCATATCATTTTACCCTCAAACTCTTGAAAAATCCAAGACAGATTGTTTAAAACGGAACTATGTGCAGGGTTTGGGGTATAGACTATGTATAACCTGATTGAATCCCTTTATTTGCATGATTTATGTTTTATGAGGGTGTCTCAATTACATCACAACATTAACCAATGTTTTCCAATCCAATTAATTACCCCAATCTTCTACATTCTTCTTTATGAATGCCTCGCTTATCTCAGACCTGACTATTTTTTACTTTAGAACAGGGGCCCACCTATAGATGGAACTTGGTGTTTGGCATTGTATTTAAGCTCTAATACTTACTATATATATTTTATCTCATTTCATATTATTTTTAACTCAAATTAATGTACTTTTAGACCTACCAATGTCTGACTCACTTGTTTCCTCCCACTGTCATACCATAGTCAAACTGTAGGTGAATATTTTATGACCAAATGGACACTATAAGTGATGGTCTATACATGGTATTGAATATGTATGCCTCTTGGTTGTCCCTTGATGATCATGGTATCATTTTTATTCAAAAATATCCCCCCATCCAACAACTAGGATTTCATTACATTTCAACACATTGAAGATCTATTTGAACATGCAACACTGCAGAGAACACTTCACATTCTATAGTACAAAATGTATGAAATGGAAAACTTATATCAACATGATATCTGACCAAATGATATTTTATTAAGTACAACCATTGATTTTTCACTTATACTACAACATGGAAATAATAAACCAGTTAGTACTTTTAAAATACTTCATCATGGAAAAGTCACAAGAATGGCTAGACCTTTGTTCAGATAGATTAAGATAATTAGTCTCTAAACTCTCTTCCATATGTGAATCATGAATCACCAAGTCCATATAAAACTCAAGAAATCCCCCATGTAAAACTAGAGAATTCTTAAACTCTTATATACATTGAAAAATATTTAAGCAAACTCCCAAACTTATATATGCAGTGGATGATCTTATGAGCAATATACATGGTTTATGGGTTTCAATGTAGTTTGGACCCTTTAAAAAGTTCAAAATGGACTCTTATCACTATATATAATCCTATCCAACTCATATTCTCTCTCTAAACATGATTTTTTTCTTTGAGGGCACCTGTGTGTGCACTTTGAGTTGTATGCAGGCAGTGAATAGAATTGGAGCAATGTGCATAGTGAATGGTCTCATGAACAAACCTGAGCTCCTTACCAATTATTTAAATGGATGTTTATAACTATCAAGATATTAAAACAAGTCTTAAAACCTATATTCCAACATGATATCATTCCTATCAGCATCATTGTAATGGCATGCTAATGGTAGAAGACTATGTGATTGACTAAGTTGACCGTCATAGTATTTGTTTACCATTTGAAAGCTTAGTTCACTAATTCATGTTGCTAGAAGATGTATCATATATTTAAAAACTTTATAATACTATGGATGTTCATATATCCTTCAAAAATCATGACTAAGAGTGAGAAGGAGCTAGGAGTTGATTGTGCATGCCAATGGACTGCAACCTCAATGCTCACCTTGGAGGTTGAAACTTTTGAAAGAAGGATATTACCATGACCATTAAAATGAGTGAAAAACCATGTTACATTATATTAAATTTCTTGAAGATAAAGAGGCTTTATGCAAATGATGAAATTTGAATACAAGTTCAATATCAACACCCTCCTGCAAAGTGAGTTGTTTGAGCTATAAAATCCTTTCTAAATCTGATAGCAGACATTAAGAACATGAAAGAAGATATTCAACACATCTAGAATCAGGATCACCAATTGGATTTTATGGAATTATCCAAACAAGATCAAAACCTGTAGGCTATGGGAAATAATGAGTAGAAAAACATGGTCAATTTTTGAGAGATGATTCATAAATCATAGTTGACCAATCCTTGAACTCTTTTTATGAAAATGAATATCTCTGAGTGCAATTTCACCTCCCAAAGGTATTTGGCCTAGAGGTTCTCCAACTGGTTGTAGCAAACACAAACATGTTGACTTGTTATATATGTCTAGAAGGGTGAAGAAGGAGTAGAATGGTTTTAGACCCTTTTTAGAACTTCCAAAGAATTTAAAGAACTAATATGAGTTTTAGGAATATTAATATCCATTACATGACCTTATTTCATGTGTCACATTCCCTTATGGGCCATACAAGTGCCAAACTCCTTTTTCAATTGGTTTCTTAATTTTTAGTTAGATAACCTATAATTTTTAGATGATATTGACATTATTAATAGTTAATCTAACCTCTTATATTTTTTAAATAAAACTAGGACACTTGGACACCTTGAAAACTGTGTCACTTACATATATGACCCCAAATGGCTACTAAGTGACTCAAAATGACATATAAACTAATTAGACCATGACCAAGGCTAAAATTAAATTAAATTACATAAAATAAACTATAACACACCCTATGACAAAATATTAGACCCCTATATAATTTTTTAATATAGGGGGTTGACCCATTTTGACTTATGGTCAACATGGTCAACAGTTAGTACAAACAAACCCTTGTACATAAAAATCAATTTAGCTAATTTGGATTCCATTGACAACTCTTGAGATAATTTTTAGAATGGCATTGTCATTGTTTTTTTCCTTGGTTTGATTTTGGAAGACATGTCCAATATTTCCCTTTCATTTTTTGTATTGGATGTTAAGAGTAAACCTAGCTGCAGGATTCTAGTAGTGGGTTAAACTAGCTCATTAAACATGAGGCTTGGCCTCCTAATACCCTACAACACCTATATTGTAGATCAATGTTCAAGGTGAAATTAAATTATGTTATTGTTTTATATTAGTGAGTGGTTGAACAAGAAAATTAAAAATAAATATGAACCCCTAAAGTAAAAAAATTAGTACACCATTATGGGGCTACACCTATTTCCCTTCCTCTGCCATATTGGTAAGTGATATTATTAATAAATCCATGATTTGGTTGACCATAGTAGATTGAGGGATTTTGGGGAGTTATTTTTTAATACCATTGGGCCTGAGTGTGGTGGCATGGATATTTCCATTTATTATTTATGTTTGTAAACAAAATCCCTTCTTTAATTGAGTAGATATATTGTTGTGGTTGAAGCCCTTACTGGGTGAACAAAAATCATCAATGAATGGTCCTTGAATACTTTACAACTATTAGCATTCTATTCCTTATTTGAATGTTTTCTATTTCCAATCCAAAACCCCTATTTGATCATTTTGGCCTGGTAGGGGACAAGGAAAATTAAATATAGTTTTAATCAAACCTTTTGGACTGCATGTTATTGTCCATATTTGAATGGTTGTAAGTAACAATATCTTTATGGATGGGCTGAATAATTTATATCTAAGAATTTATATAATCTTGTATGTCTCTATGCTTGTTTTGGAAAGCCACTATTGATGGTACCCTATTGAGTGATGTTTTGGATTCATTCATATGTAATGTTATCTCTTTTATTAAGTGTTGTTTCATTTTAAAGGTCATATAAATTTGCATAACTAGATGTGGGATTAATATAATGCTAGTTTAAACTCCACCAATGGCTTAGTTGTTGAAATGCTTCATAGCCCATTGGTTGAGAGTTTTCCATTCGTGAAGCACCCCCTAATTTTTTGGTAGTTCATTGTCCGAGCTAATGCTTTTGATGATTCATTTTATTTAATGTAAAGCAAGGATTGATGGATTCTGATTTGGCATTAAATCGTTATCCATGAATTTTGATAAATTAGACAATGGGATGCCAAACTTACCTTACTTCATACGAATGTAAACCCTTGAATGAATGGGACTAATTGGGGATTTTGGTTGTTTTTTCTTTTTTATATGGTTGGTTGTGCATATGAGTCATGAAGGAAATATTAACTTATTTAAATTTCTGTATGGAAGGGAAATTATCCTTGTGAGTATATGTTAACATTTTAAACCAACTGATTATTGTTGTTTACATTGGAATAGATTTTTTTATTATTTGGAATGGGACCATGGCTTAGTGTCACTAGTATGCTCATCTCTACCCAATAAAATTTGAATGCCTCATTCCACCATCTAGTTGATGGTTGGCGTGGTTAGGGTAAACAATGGTTGGGCTTATCAGGCTTGACCTTTAGTTTGACCTTATGCAGACTCATCACTTCATTCCCTACCGGTTAGACTTAATTCTTACAACTTGATTGGCTTCATGGTATCTGATATATGGAATACTTGGCATTTTAGAGTTTTTCCTAATAGTTTTCATAAATGTAATTAATGCTTATGTAATATTATGTAGCTCTTGAGCTTGATTTACATGTATAATAATGCATATCATAGTGTCGTATTGCATTTGATACATGGATATCAAACATCCACTAATTATATACTTGGTCCACATTATATTAATGTTAAATTCATTTTATTTGTATGGCTATAGACTTAGTATTTTAATAGTTACATTTTGAAGTAGTGTTGGAACTAGTAGTTAGTTACACTTCTATTAATAATGGATGTTTAATGAACCTGGATATGTACAATAATGTTATGATGGTTCCAATTACTCTTGGTATCCATTATGGAATGTGTATCTTTTTAATCTTGGAATAAAAGTGTATTATTTTGATATTTGTAGCCTTATCTAATGCTGGATATATTATATATTGCCTAGAATGGGCACTACATACTCAACTTGTAAATTTTAGATTGTTACAAGAATGTATATGGCTGTATATAAAAATGTATAGTTATTTACAACTATAATAATGAGTTAGTTTAATACTAACATTATTAGGGAAAATCAAATTAATTATTGAGTATAATAATTATGATCAAAACCCTTATTAAGTTATGTTCATGGTGGAATGTATCTCCTTGTGATATGATTTACTCTATGAGGGCATAAAATGTAGTTGTAAGAATACCTTAGTTTTTATTATGGTAATTCAGATGCATCATTACAAACTAAGAGTTAAATATTATGATCTAATACTCTTTTTGATTCATGATTAGTGTATACTTCATGTTTTTAATTGAAAATATATGGGAATCTAATGATGAATGTTGCCTTCCTCCTAGTAGGTATTTCAATATTATTATTTTTAGCTTGAAACACATATTATTGTGTAAAGAAATCAAATACATGAAAGTTATTTACATATGAGATACTTGTTTAGGTTGGAATTTTAAGATTGGAAAGTGTTTTAAATATATTAAGTTCAATCGAAAGTTGTTGTTTAAACAATGGTTGCATAGTCTCACATTAGTTACCTTAGCTGAGTTTTGGGTGATTATGTCCACCTTGACTAATGTTGGAAATAAAAGTTAGTACATAGTATGGTTGGGAATAAAGTTGAATTTGACATGAATATTTTGATCTAACATATATGCTAATTTAATTAATTGTATGGACAGCCTAGGTAATTGATTATTATTACTAATTTATCATGTGTATGAGACTTATGGAAACTTATTGTATATGAATAAATACTCTTTGCTAGTAATTCTTATATATATATTCCTTTTTTGTTCAAAACGTTATATCTAGACATAATTGACATTTGGCTTGGGCATTGATATCTAGTGGATATCATTAAAATTCCACAACTGTCAATTATTATGAATTTCCATAATTTAAGCAATGAAATTGAGAATGCAGATTATATTGTATTGTATCATGATTTTATTTAATGCTTAGGATCTTAGAGTAAATGCCATTTGGTTGATTCTTCATGGCAGCCATTATTCATATATTATAATATGTTAAGGACTAAAATATTATCCTTCTTGGTAATCATATGAAATATCAATTGTTCTTAAAGAGGTGGCATTAAATGTGAATAGTGTTGATTTAAGAAACCTAGTATATATAGAGGAAATCCAAGTGTGGATCATTGAATAATACCACCAATGATGTTATGGATGAACTATTGGGTTGATGAACAACCTGATTGGTGTCTCGCAAGGAAACCAATAAGTACCCTTATGATAGGGTTATGTTGGGATTCTTCTTCCTAAGCAATGGCTATCCTGATTCATAATATGCTCCAAAGTGTGCCTATATGTCATGGTTAGTCGAGTCCTAGTGAGTGATATTCATCTAGGTGATTAATCGCCATCCTCTCTTATTCTAAATTTTAATTGGAATTAGACTTTGGGGTGTTATATCTAGTTTCCTAGTTGCTTTATTTGTCATTGTGGTGGATTCACTAGGGAATGGTTTTATCCTTTGAACATTCTACCTAATTCTCTTAGGAGATTGAGATACTTAAGTAGCATTATCAGACCTTTAAATGGTCCTATGAGGGGTCCCTACTCTAAGTATAGAGTATTCCATATATTGATGTGCATGCACACACGAATACACCCCAAACTATATCTTCCCTTTTTATGAAGAGATCTCTTATAGAACATTTTGACAATGTGGTAACCCTGATTATGTGTCTACTACCGCCTAATAGGATATTGGTTCGAATCATGTGAGGGTGAAATCAAATAGTATGTTATCTCTTGACCACATTTTGTGTCCAAGTCCATGCACACAGTGTTGTTGTGTACTCTATAATTTTAACAACTCCCAAAATTTGTTTTGGGGGGATTGTTTTAGATTTATTCATAGATTATGTATGTGTTTACTATCTACATGTGTTTAAATATTTTTTTTCAACATGTTATCATAGTTGTTATAAACTAGTCAAAACATGGAAATTTTATTGTAATTTTTATTTCTAAAACTAAATTTGTTATTTTCATTTTGGTGAAACCTTGGTGGAGTTAAAAAGTAATCTTTCATTTTTTCATAAGCAAATACAAATTAATTGTTATATTCTATTATCAATCATATATAGTTATTTTCATGTATATTATGTGTTCTTATAGACACATATATGTCTTTCCTATCTAATTAATGATAGAGATTGCCTCTTACGGATATTATCCCCTAATTCAACATTTTTAGTAAGTCTCTAAATTTGGCTTATTGAACTTATTGTCTTTCACTTTTTTAAGTATATTTATTTCCTTTATGCCTTTCTTTCAGATTTTCCTTTTTATATCCTTTTCATACTTTTTAGTTAAAAGTACTTGTTACAATATGACTTTATACCCCATTTCATAGACTATTATATGTTTTGAAACATACTTTTATACTATTTAGTTGTACTTTTAGAATTGATATTTTGACACTATTGTATGATTGGTAGATTGGCCAAATTAATGATGATTATATTTTGATTAGATCATGTCTTATTAATTTTGGTTGATACTTGACTAATTTTTGTAGCTATGGATTATATTTTAAAATTGGTACTTTAGTAATCATGATTCATTATTGATTCTAATTCATTTCTAATACTTTATACTATTTAGTTCAGTTATATTATTACCATTACATTCAAATTTTATTGATGTCATTTATATATATAAGTACAGGTACATGAGCTAGGATAGCAGTGGAAAATAGTTTTTATAAAATTGATGAACTGTTATTCATGCATATTATTATGCATTTTAATAGGTTCATTTTTGTGTATTAAGAACCATTATCTATGAGGTTTAAATTATTTTTATACAACTATACATATGTTCTTGATGTGACATGATTAAGATTGTCATTGGCAAGATTTAGCTTACTTATTATCCATTAAGATTTGTATTATTTTTAATTTTTCCTTCACATGATACAACCAATCATAATTCGGATTGAAGTCGGTCATAAAAATAAGAATGGAAACAAATCAAGTTGCTTAATTTGGGTATCTTTCTTTGAGTAAAAAAAATCCCTTAGATTTATCATTGAAATTATATAAAGTATATCATTGGCAGAGTGAATGCATATTGATAGTGTCTGTTGGCTATTACATACTAAAAGTGTGAAGCACTTGGGTTCCTAAGTTTTGAATTAATTTCACTTCTAATAGATTAGTAAATTATTATTTTTAATGTGGTTCATACTTTTTATTTGGTTGCTCATAAACCAATATATAAAAGATGGAAGGTTAATAAATTGACACTATGGTGTCAATATGACCTCAATATATATATTTAGGAATATTCATCCTTAGGTTATATAGTCTTTTGATTTTAAGAATTTACTTTAGCAAAGATCATGCTTTGGTTGTAAATGGAAATAGGTCTACTTAAGTATTGTAACATGAATATGAATAAGTTATTGTTGGTGCAAATGGTTTTGATGTTCTTAGAGGAGTTATTAAGAGAAGTTAGTGAATAATGCAAAGAATTAAAATTACATAAATTAAATCTAATTAACATATTTTTATTATGAGCAATAAATTTAGCCTACATATATAGCTAGTTCTTATGGATAATGACTAGTTGACAAGTGGGCAGCACTATAAAGAGTTGATCTCTAAGTGACTATATACAGGATGGTATAATGTTACCATGAGAGCATGTTAATAATTACAAGTCAATGGTATGATTCGCACTTATGTGATGACATCGATCTGTGACAAGACTATGGTAAGTTAATTGGATTATAACAGTAAATTACTTGGTATAATATGCTTATTGATTAGTGACAGAATGTAATATGATGATTCCTAAAGCTTATATACCATGCTACAATGATCTAAAGTGGGGATAGAAATAAATGGGATTTATACTCTCATTAATTTTATTAAGTTTAGGCATATTAATGTTAGATTATTTGCTCGTGCTTACTAGGTTCTAGATAGTTTTTCCTCTTTTCCTAGTTTTGTCTTTTGTGTGGATTTATCCCACATTGGTTAGTTAGGATTGTTTCTTATTTTGCATTACCTACTTATGCAAGGTCTTTCCATTATACTTGAATCTTTTTAATCCCCTAGCTTCTCTTGAGGAGGGTGTTAAAAAATTTGCTCATGCTTACTAGGTTATAGATAGGTTTTCATCTTTTCATAGTTTTGTCCTTTGTGTGGATTTATCCCACATTGGTTATTTAGGCTTGTTTCTCATTTTGACTTACCAACTTATGCAAGGTCTCTCAATTATAATTGCATGTCTTATTTTGAATATCATATGATTTACTTCATCTTTGCATTTCATTCTTGTAGCTTCTTATGATGATTTTGTTGTGAATGCTTCAGATTCATGGGTTCTTGAAATGATATTATTTCTCATTCCTTATACTTAAAAGCCTATTATAATTCTATGGATTTTATAGATATACTTTGCAATTGTTAACCCTCATATTTTGAACACCATTAATTAAGTTAGATAGTATCATGATATACTTTGAATCATGGCTTGTAAATAAATGTTATAACTTCTAATTTTAAAAATAATAAATGAAGTCATGTTGGTTATTACTCAATCCTAACATTGAATATCACTAATAACCTAAAAATTTATCTCAAGTTTGATAAGATTACCTACTCAAACCTATAGTCAAGCTACTATGGATGTGAGATACTTAGGTAAGGAAAGGATGCAGGGGTCCTATTGGGAAGGCAAGTTCCCCCATACAGGTAGGGACCTATCCATATTAACCCACATAGAGATATATTCTAAGCTAGATGCAAAAATAAATACAACAAAATTCTTCCATATAGAACCTACAAGAAGTAATTTCCCTAGTTAAGGTTTCTCATACACGTGATTTCAGTTATGGGTTGTGGGTTTAATATAGTAAAGTAAAAAGTGGCTATGTATAACTAAACATGATGTAATGGGTCCCACTCTTAACCCTATTTTGTAACCCAAAAGTAATAATGCTAAAAAAATTATGGGGGGTTGTTTCACTTGATATCAGAACCTATGCTAAAGTTATTAAATTATAAACACAACTCTAAATAAGACTTTGGAAGAGTTTATCCCTTCTCAATGCTTCCTAAGAGACTATTTTGTGACTTCATAGGAAAATGGTTAAAACTAGAGCTGGTAGCAATTAGGTTCACAATGACCAAGGTATTGATAGGCTAGTATTAAAAGGTAGAGGTCAAGGTAAAGGTAGAAGTAGAGGTAGGGACTGTTCTGCCCAAAATTTGAATCAAAATATAAATGAACCTCTCCTCTATAATGATAATGACAACAATAAAGTGCCTATTGATATTGCATTTGGGGACAACCTAGCAGATAAATAAGAAGAAGTAAATGGAATTTTGACAGCTCTAAATGCCATTCAAGGCAAGATTGAAAATCAAGAGCATAGATTGAATAATTTTGAAGGTGAATCTAAGGAGGAAATTCTTCAATTAGAAGTTGGACAAATAGGGGAGTAAGCACTCTAAGAATTACCAATAAGAATAGTAGATTTGGTCATCAAGGAGCTCAAAAAACTTCCTTCACCTGCCTTTTTAGGTGAGGATTTATGAGATGCATCTGATGTATGGCTCATAAAGTTGCAAAAATATTTTAACCTATATGGCATGTCATCTATTATGAAGGCAAGGGTTACAATTTATCAGTTAAATAGTCTTGCTACCCTTTGGTGGAATCATCTTTATGACTTAGAGGGGTATCAACCTATTACCCTTATATGACCAACTTTTGAGAGTCAATTTTGGAAAAGGTACGTGAGAAGGAATAGAAAATAATAGATTTTTAGTTGTTGAAGTAGGAAAATATGATTGTTTCAGAATATGAAAATAATATCTTGAACCTAATACATCATGTAAACTATATACATGATGAGGAAATGAAAATAACTAAGTTTAAGATGGGGCTAAAATAAATATTGATGTAAGACTTTAATATGACTAATCCTAAGATGATATTAGCTATTATAGAATCTACCCACTAGGTAAAAGAAAAAAGAAAAGTCTCAACAAAAGGTGAGATAATTCTTCAAACTAAATAGGTGGAAATCAAAGACCAAAAAATTGCCTCCAAAACCTAAACATTTCAAGAAAATAGAATACAATCACAAGTTCCAAGGGAATAATAAAAGTTTTAACTAATTCCAAGGTCAAAAAACTTAAGTTTCATGACACCTCAAAAATGGTGTCTTTTAAGAAGGAATTGCATCAAAATAGCCAACATGGGCTCACCACAAGACCAAATACCATCCCAATAACTCCATAAAGGATAGTGGTGTGTTGGGAATGTGGTGATAACCACTACCATAAGGAATACATGTAATCAAAAATAGGTTATCCAATAGACCATAGAGTGTATACAGTAGTAGAAAATCAGAAAGCTAATTTTTATGATACACCAATAGAGATAAGAGGTAATATATCTAGTAATTTTGTTATTATTTTAATTGATTATAGTGTAATAAATATCTTTATTCAACCTATTATAACAAATTTATGCAAGCAAAAATCTATGCAATTAAGAGAATGTTGGGAAGTTAAGTTTGGTACTGGTAAAAGAGTACCTATCCAAGAATGATTGGAGAAAACTTAACTTGATCTAAGCATTTTTAGAACCAAGGTGAATTTATTTTTAGCACCCTTGGGGTCTTATGACATCATATTGGGCACGGATTGGCTATAGCAACGTTATGTAGCACTTAATTACTCCCAAAAAAGGGTACAATGTGTTGATAAAAATGGAAAACTTATAGATATACAAGGTCTTTAAAGGCCAAAAAATCATAAAATGTTTTCATCTATATAGTTAAAGAGGGATGTGAGGAAAGGGTGTAAATTCTTTGTAGTCCAACTACATGAATTTCCCAAAGAAGAAGAATAATCATGTTCATATTTTCCTATTATATAGGAATATATGGATGATTTTACTAAAAAGTTGCTCGATTTACCACCAAAATGTGAGTTTAACTTGTCCATTAAGGTTATGTTAGGGACTTTCCATACATTAAAATCCCCTTATAGAATGAATGTGGTAGCTTTATAAGAATTGAAAGTTCAACTACAAGAACTTTTGGATAGCAGAAGCATCTAGCCAAGTGTGTCACCTTGGGGAGCTCTAGTGCTCTTCATAAGGAACAAAGATGGAACTTTAAGGTTGTGAATTAATTACCACATGCTCAACAAGGTGACAATCAAAAATCATTACCTGTTGCTTTAGGTCGATGATTTTTTTAATTAGATGAAAGATGTAGCAGTTTTTTCAAAAATTGATTTAAGATCTAGCTATCATTAGTTGAGGATCAAAGAAGACATTTACAAAACAAACTTGTGAACTTGATACAGTCATTACAAGTTCATTATTTTACATTTTGGCCGCATAAATGCACTTTTTATGTTTTTGAATCTGATTAATAGTATTTTTGAAGATTTCATGGACAAATTTGTACTAGTATTCTTGGATGACATTCTCATATACTCCAAGAACAAAGTTGAACATGATCAGCACTTGAGGCTAGTTTTGTAAAGGCTAAGATAGAAGAAACTATTTGAAATTTTGTTTAAATGCACCTTCTATCAAAGTAAAATACATTACATGAGATGTGATTTCTAAGAAGGGCATTATTATAGACCTAGCAAAAATTTAAGCCATTCAGGAGTGGCCTGCTCCATCTAATGTACATGAAGTGCATAGTTTTATGGGCCTGGTTGGGTACTATCAGTGATTTGTAGAAAATTTCTCCTACCTGGTCAACCCCATTACATCATTATAATGTAAAGGCAAAAAATTTGCATGAAAACCTCAATGTGAAGAGGCTTTCAGAAAGTTTCAAGAGTTATTGTCAACTCCTATTTTGATTATACCTTAACCAAATGGTCATTTTGAGGTATGGTTTGATGCTTGTAAGGAATGCTTTGGTGGCATATTGACCCAATAAAGTAAAGTGGTGGCCTATGAGTCCCATAAGCTCAAAAAAACTAAAAATAATTATCCCACACATGATTTAGAACTTGTTTCCATAGTGTACACACTAAAAAAGTAGAAGTATTTCTTGTTATGCAAACATTTCAAGGTGAAATTTGATCATTGTAGCCTAGAGCATCTATTTTTTAAGATGAATTGAATACCTACCAGCATAGATGGTTGGATTTTGTCAGTAATTTTGACATGGACATACCTTATGTGAAAGGCAAAGAAAATCACATGGTTGATGCACTCAGTAGGTGTACATACCTTGTTACCTTGTTTGTTTTACAAATAAATAATAAAATTGTAGTCTTAAAATAGTAGTTTGATGATGAATACTCCTAAGAAGTAAGTTTAGGATTGGTTGATGATCATCTAGAAAAAGAGTTTATTGATTTTTATACTAAAAAATGGCATTGTAAGTAATAAAAATAGAATTTTTTTACCCAAATTAGGTGGAATACATAATATTGTGTTGCAAGAAGTGCTTACAACACCCGATTTTTCCCATCTAAGGGTCACAAAAATGACCCATGAGCTGAAAAGACTTTATTTTTGGCCTAGTTTAAAGCATGATGTAATAAATTTTGTGTCAAGGTGTTTGAAATGTCAACGTGTAAAGGCTAAACATTATCATCTTAGGGGTTTGCTATACCCACACAATATACCAAGAGATAAATGGGCAGTAGTTCTGCTTGAATTTACTGTTGGGTTGTCGAAATCTCATATCCAAAATGACACTATTATAGTGGTAATCAAAAGCAATTGACCACTTAATTACTGGGAATTTGATTGATGATGTTACTATATTTATTAAATTCTTTGTGAAAAAAGTGGTTTGGTTGCATGGCATGTTTTAGTTCATTATATTTGATAGAGATAAGTTGTTTGCATCAATGTTTTGGTAAATATTGACCATAGATTTTGGCACTCGATTGAATTTTAGTTATTCATAGCACCCAAAAATAGATGGCCAAACTAAAATACTAAACCAAGTGGTTGAGGACATGTTGGGCATGTATGTCATGGATAAATAGAGTAAGTGGGAGGATTATATCCATTTATTCAATTAAGCTTACAATAACTCTTATCATTATGCAATCAAGATGGCTCCTTTTGAAACTTTGCATGGGCACAAATGTAGAACCCCACTTGGTTGGGAAAAATTAAAAAATAAAGCCATTACTAGTCTAGAATTTTTACTAGAATATGATGAGTAGATGGCCATAATACACTAGAATTTAATGGTTGCCTCAGATTGACAAAAGAGTTACGCTAATATAAAAAGGATACCTCATGAATTTGTAGTAGGTGAAAAAAAAATTATGTATAAGACCAAAAAAAAATGTTGTTCAAGTTTGAGAAAACCTCCAAATTGGCTCCTTTCTTTATTGACCCATTCAACATTATGGATAAGATTCGACCTATTACCTACTGCCTAGTTTTACCACATTTCTTGTCAAGATCTCATGACATGTTTCATATTGCATTACTAAGGAAATATGTATCTGATCCATGTCATGTGTTAGATTGGAAAAAATTATAGGTTATGGAAGAGGAAAAGATGCAACTAGACTGAGTGAAAATTTTAGATCATCCTAACATTAAATTAAGAAATCAATAAATTCAACAAGTCTTGATATAATGGGATCCACTAAGTACAAGAAGTACCACTTGGGAAGATGTAAAGTTGTTTGAATAACATTATCTTTGGTTATTTTGATCTATCACCAGGATGGCTCCTCCTTAAGGGGAGGAGGATGTTACAATCTAAATCTATACCACATTTCAATACTATTATATGTTTTATAGCATATTTTTATACTATTTAATTATACTTTTATAACTAGTATTTTGACACTATTGTATGACTAGTACATTAGCCAGATTAGTGATGATTATATTTTGATTAGATCATGTCTTATTAGTTCTACTTGATACTAGATTGCATTCTATATTTATGGATTAGGTCTCAATTAAGGTGATTCAATTATCATGATTCATGATTGATTATGATTCATTTCTAATACTTTATATTGTTCAGTTCAGTTATATTATTACCATATCATTCAGGTGTTATTAATGTCATTTATGGTTGTAGATATAGGTATATGAGCTAGGTTGGTAGTGGATTCTAGTAGTTGGTAAAATAAAGGATAGGGACAATGAGTAGCCAGTTGACACTGACAAAGGTAAAAGGGATAATATGCATAAGCCATCTAGTTATTGTGTAGCAGTAGTGTGTCGTGTTGTTCTTTTGTTTAAGTTGTGTTGTCCTGCTCACTTTTTAAAATTATCCTTTGTTTATCTTATTATTACTCATTTTGAATTTTATCATCCTTGTATCTGATTGTCATATGGATTAATGTCTTATTTTTTCCTGCTTTGTTTCGTTATCTTTATGTTATTTTGTGACCCCATGGCATTATTGGTTTAATCTCTTGTTTATTATATTCACCTTTGCATAGAAGGATCCTATTATATTTTGCTAAGTTTTGATTTTGGTTAATTATTACCTATGTGGGGGGTGGGGGGGGAGGAGGGCAGTATCATGGGCCTTTGACATTTTAAAATACAAAATTAAAAAAAAGATCATAATGACCAAAATCTTGGTCGATGGGATTAAACAAGACATGCCACGATTTGGGTAGATTTGGATCTCCTCCCATATTACCACATTGAGTAGTTAGGTGAGGGAGGTGTAGGGTAAATAATGGGGAGGAAAGATAAACACCCTAGTAAGGAAAAAATGGTGACGATTATGAGTAATGGGGCTCGAAAACCCTACCAGGAGAGAGGAGGGATAATGGAGTAGCTTGAGCCATGGGAAATAAAAAGGAGGAGCATGTAGTCTTTGAGGGAAAACAAGAAAGAAACAAGATAGTCATAAAAAATCTATTCTAATTTTGGAGTGCAAAATTTCTCATAGGTAAGTGATGCATTATTTTGGAAAGACAAAAAGAATGAATATCTGGTTATTTACATTGGCTAAGCAAAAATAAATTACTTGTAGGTTCAGGAAGAAGCCATAGGACTTCCTAATGAACCTCAAAAGCAACAAATGGATTTATATTAATAAGAATCCTTTATTTCTATTTAATATTAAAAATTATTGAGTATGGTGAATTGGTATAGCTAGGCCATTTGGGATTTCTAGGTTAAAAACCTATGTCTGAAATATCTCCTTCAAATCATTGCAAAACCCTTTTATTTGGGATATAGATTTAATTATCTCTTTTGAGAACTTGGCCATTCTATTTTAACCTATTTATTACATTTTTCAGTTGTAACTAATAATTTTTTTGGTTTTTATGTTGATCTTCTACTTGTTGTAAATCCTTGGCTGATTTGTTTTAACTAGGGTATGACATTTTTTAGTTGAATATAATTATTTTGATTGATTTTCAATTTGATATTTTACCAGTTAAAAGTAATAATTAAAAATGGGATTTTACCCTATCATACTAGTGTGCCATTCTTAGATGAAGTTGGTTTTGTTGACCAAGTGGCAAGGGTTTCACCTCAACTAGTTTTATTATTTTGTGTATTTTTTTAAACACCTGGGCAAATTCATTTTTTTCCTAGATATTATTATTTTGCATACAAGTTATAATGTAAATTGACCCATCTATAATAGGGTCAATTATAATAAAAAAATCCCTTTTACATGTTTTTTTCAAGCCATTAAATGGTTATACTTGATTTTATGGCATAAGAATAAGGAGTTAAATTTTTGGGTGCTTTTATTGAACTAGTTTTAGATGCAAATAATATGTGAATATTTCACACTTACCTCTTAGTTGTATGTAATGTTTTCATCTGATTATGGGTTTCAAGCTATATTTTTTGGCCATTGGTATACTTGAATATATGATAAAGGGTTATTGACTTTGATTTTATATTTCAAATCAGTACAGAAAAATCCTTCAAATAAAGACAAGGATTGTCAATATAGTGTGTCTATTTTAATCTTAATTTTTAGTTATTAATTTATTGTCTGTTGAGTGTTTGTTTTAGATGTTATGTTTTTAGCGAAGGCTTATGTGTCCCTATTTCTCTTGTCCACATACCAAAATCCCAAAGGCCAGACTCCACCACCCAACTAATGGTTAAGGGTGGTGAGGGCCACCAATTAGGGGGCTCATAAGATAGATCAGTTTGGGTCAATTCATATGAGGATGCATATCTTAGTTGGATCCATTTGGTTACTTGATTTAATCTTGGTTGGTTATCACTTGAAAAAAATCTTTGGTAGCCTATTATAAGTAAATTTTCACGGATCATTGGTTTCATATAGCACGTCTTATAAATGGCCAACTATTAATTGTTTGGCATATTAGACAAAGTTGAAAACATAAATATATTTGTAACATTGATGTATATAGATATTTAATTAATTATTACTTTATTTCTCTTACATTATTATGTTGTTATATGATCCAACTTTCAAGTTGGGTTAATTGCATTGTATACATTTTAAATTATAAATGTTCAAATGGATTGAAAGGCTAAGTGATTAGTTGCTTAAATTGCATTGCTCAATGGATTAGTTATGGTGATTATTTTAGTTAATTAAAGGTTATTAGTTAGTTTGTGTAGAACATAATAAATTCTAGTTGTATGGATATAAAATATGAATTTTTAGTCCCTTGTTTACTCAGGTTAAGATTGTAGTTTTTATAGTTTATTAATGATTTAACTTTGGTCCATACTTGCATAAGAAAATATTTTAAAAAAAAATTATGAACTATTGTACATGCATGTTAGTATGCATTAGAATAGGTTCATTGTTGTGTATTAAGAACCATTATGTATGAGGTTTGAAGTATTTTTATACAATTGTATATAAGGTCTTAATGTGACATGATTAAGCTTGTCATTGGCAAGATTTGGCTTGTTTCTTTTCCACTAAGATTTGTATGATTTTTTATTTTTCTTGGGTATGCTAAAACCAAGCATAATTTGGATTGAATTCAGTCATAAAAATAAGAATGGAAATAAATCAATTTGATTAATTTGGGTATCTTTCTTTGAGTAAAAAAATTCTCTTATATTTATTATTGAAATTATAAAAATTATATCATTGGCAGAGTGAATGCATATTGATGGTGTTAGTTGGCTATTACATAATGAAAGTGTGGAGCACTTGGGTTCCTAAGTTGTGAATGAATTTCACTTTTAATAGATTAGCAAAATATTATTTTTAATGTGGTTCATACTTCTTAGTTGATTGTTCATGAACCAATATATCAATGATGGAAGGTTACCAAATTGACACAATGGTGTCAATATGACCTCAAGATATATATTTAGGAAGGTTCATCCTTGGGTTATATAGTCATTTGATTTTAAGAAGCTAGTTTAGCAAAAAGCGTGCTATGGTTGTAAATGTAAATATGCCTTCTTAAATGTTGTAACATAAATATGAATAAGTTATTATTGATGCAAATGGTTTTGATGATCTTAGAGGAATCATTAAAAGAATTTCATGAATAATGAAAAGAGAATTACAATTAAAATAATTTAAATCTAATTAATGAATTTTTATTATGAGTAATAAATCTAACTTATATATATATATATATATATATATATATATATATATATATATATATATAACTAGTTCTTATGGATAATGAGCTATTGACAAGTGGGCAACACTATAGAGAGTTGATCTCTAAGTGACTATCTACAAGATGGTCTAGTGTTACCATGAGAGTGAGTTAAGTGTTACAGTTCAATGGTATAATTCTCACCTTTGTGATGACATCAGTTTGTGACAAGACTATGGTAGCTTAATTGGATTTTAACAGTAAATTGCTTGGTATAATATGATTATTAATAAGTGAAAGCATGTAATACGATGATTCCTAAAGATTATAGATCATGGTACAATGATCTAAGTGGGGATATTACTAAATGGGATTTATACTTACACAATTTTTATTAAGTTTAGTCATTTGAAAAGCCTATTGTAATTCTATGGATTTTATAGATATACTCTCCAATAACTGACCCTGATATTGTGAACATCATTGATTAAGTTAGATAGCATCATGATATACTTTGAATCATGGATTTTAAATGAATGATGTAATTTATAATTTTAAGAATAATAAATGAACTCATGTTGGTTATTACTTGATCCTAATGTTCAATGTCATTAATAACCTAAAAATTTATCTCAAGTATGATAATATTACCTACCCAAACCTATACTCAGGCTTCCATGGATGTGAGGTACTTAGGTAGGGTAAGGACACTTAGGGGGTCATATTGGGAAGGTAATTACCCCCATATAACATGGGACATATCAATATAGACCCACATATAGATATGCCCTAAGCTAGATGCAAAATTCAATATGGAAACATTTTTCCCTATAGAACTTGTTAGAGGTCATTTCCCTAGTTAAGGTTTCTCATATACATGATTTCAATTATGGGCTATGGAATTAATAAAATAAAGTAAAAAGTGGTTATGAATAACAAAACATGATGTAGTGGGTCCCATTCTTAACCCTTTTTTGTAACTCAAAAGTAACAATGCTAAAAAAAATTGGGGTTATTTCAGTACTGCCCTGATGAATCCCACTTTTATTGTAAATATTTTCTCTTATCGCATCATTTTTGGCTTTCAATAAAGGTAACTATACCTTTTAATAGGAAAGGGATTTGGTCCCTAAATTTTTGAACGATGTAAGGACTTTGTCCCAACACTATTAACTAAAATTCCACATTTATCCCCCTGACAAATTTTTCAACTAAAGCATCCAAGTTAGATAGTTGTGTCGACACAATCATCCTAGACGACGCAAGTTTTCATGACTACAGAGGTTAAATTTCAAGAATTAGGTGACTATTCTAGAATCCAAATATAGTCTAATTTTTACCTCTTCTAGATATGGATCTATATTAACATTAGAACTAGCTAAGTATCTTATTTTCTTTATCATTGCAATATTTAGCATAGTTATACTTTCTATATTTAGTATCTTAGCATAATAAATTCACATATTTGTTTTATCTAAGTTTCAAAAATAACTGGCCTAATTTAGAGATAGTCTACCATCCTTGTGCCATAGGGAATATCTACCCTTGAACCATGGATTCCAGACATCTAGATTTTAGGGTTAAAAATAGACGTATCACAGTTGTGACTAGTGTGCTCCAGGTACATGGTGCATTTATTATAAATTCTAGCATTTTGAATAAAAATGGAGTAGATTAGGAAAAGTAGGCATTGGGTAAAATTCATGTAATGTAATTTTCCCCAAAAAAAATAGGTTTAGATTTAAAAATAGGATAGAAAATGGATATGGGATGAAAATTCAAAATATCGATCCAGGGCATTTATTATGGCCTAGTGAAAAAACATTGCCCAATCTAAACAGTATCGACCAGGGTGATGTAGTTAAAATTTGAGGGTAATAAAAAAATTCCAATATTTTCTAAGTTTATTGATGTAGTTGAACCAATTTTGGTCAATGTCATGTGGCATGGTTGATATAGTTGAATATATAAAATGTCAATGAAATACATCATAGCTGATGGCAGTAGAGATTACCCTAATTGATTTTTTTTAAAAGATGGCCAATGGTATATGATAATTTATAGATATAATTCTAATTTATATATGGATGGTGTAGTAATATGCATGGCCAATATAGTTTATAAACTAAAATGGCCGATGTAGTAAGGTACATGGTTGATGAAGTAGTTAATTTGAAAGAAAGGTTGATTTATTATATTCATGTCTCGTTTATTATAGTTTTTTGATAAAGCCCTAATTTGTGCTCTATTATTAGATATTTTTTAGAGGCATTAGAGATTGTGGATAATGTTGGATGTTATATGGTTACTATATTTACTAAAGTGTTACATGTAGTTGATTGATCTATCCTGATTGCACTTGGATTTAGCAATATTATGGAGTTGTGGCAAATCCCACTCAGTGTATAGTTAGTTACCATGTTCTTAGGAGTATGATAGAGACTAACTAATACCTTCCAATGGGTGGTGGATGAGGATACCATCGAGGTGGGTATTACATTGGAGGATGTTCATGCACTTTTGGGCTTACCTATTATGGGCACACCTTTAGTGTGCAATACCCCAAATTCCTCTAATGAGAGAAAGGTGTTATCTATGTAGGCCGCATGGTCTGAGAGGTATGTTGAGTGAGGGTTGTTCATCACTTTATTTAATGTGTATATATTGACTAGTATAGATATCTATAAATTGATTATTGGACTTATGATAGTCTGAGTGAAATGTCATAAGTTAAATGGCAGAGTGTCGTTATATATTATAGACTAGTGTTGATTTATGTTAGATAATGGCACATTTTATGATTAGGTTTGATTATTGCATGAAGTTAGTGTATGATTTACATATTATTTTATCAAGATGCCAATATAGTATGGGGCATGTTATTATTTTTTGGAGATGGATTAATGAGTGCTTACCTATTTATATATCGGTAGGGTTGGCCCATGTCATAAATGATGCCTAGTACATGATTATAATTTATATGTAGTTGCTTATGCCCTTATATGTAGATAGTGCAATGTGTGTAGATTATTTGTTAGCCATATGTGGGTACTATGGATATGTATCCATCATGACCATATACTATGCAAGCACATGCATGAGTGAGGGTCACTAGATGCTATCTTTGGTAGTTACAACCTTAGTCATGTTATTGTATACTAGGAAAGATTAGACTATCACACCCATCTATTCTTTTTTTTGTTCCAACTTATTGGGATTTTCATGCAAAAGAGTGGTATGGTATGAGAGCTAGAGGGGTACCTACTAAGGTGTTGGTCATATGACTTCATCATCCTAAAGTGTTGAGTTGGTAGCAGAGGTGAAAGTGAGGAGATCATATTGCTAGAGGAAGAGGAGTGTTATGTCCTTGACAGAAGTAGAAGATACATGCACAACCACCACTATTAGTATCGCCACATAGGTATTGATAGAGGTAGTTTTAGCCATAACCATAGTTTTAGTTGTAGTACAAGGATTGTATAACTCATTTAGTTCTTAACTAGATGATTGTGCATTTGATATGTAGTCAAGCATAAAATGCATATATCATCTAATTAGAGGAGTATGAAGGTTTTGTACCTCCATCGAGGCATGACACCTAAGAGGTGTTAGGAAGTCAAGCTAATGGTGCTATTTTGGGTAAGTAAAAATGTGTTTATGTTGGTTTATTTCCTAGATATATGCTATATATAAGTATGAGGTTTTTTTATTATATATGAGATCTAATGTTATTCTGGTTTCCATTTTATATATTCTATGGCAGAGGAGGCTCGATAGATGACCATGGTGTAGACTACCTACCATGATATTCTAGATGGTGTGTTACCATAGCACAATACTACATAGTTGATTAATTTTTTGGTGCCATTAGCCCATAGTTATGTTGATTGTTTTAGGTTGGCTAGGGAAGCTACCTGAGAGATACAAAGATTATTAAATGGAGCTCAAACTAGAACACCACTAAGAATTATCCATGGGGAGTTGTAGGAGTGGTAATTGATAGCTTAGGATAATATTGATCACTTAGATACAATTGAATAGGTGTCAAGGTTATAGGCTTAGGTATCCAATCTACAAGGTCAGGTGGATGCTCTACGATCACAAACATAGTCACTATAGTGGACTATACAAAGAAGGCAGTCCCAAGATTTTATGGGTAGTGTAACATGTCCTCCATTAGGTAGACATGATGTACCTCAACCTTAGAATTATTTTTAACTATGTATCATTGTATACCATGATGTATATAAATTTTTTGAGTCATATGTGTGCGTGTGTTTCAGTATCACTCATAGATGTTATCTATGGATGTATTTCTTTCTATCCCATGTGGTTGTGATTCATTATACTATGGGAAAATGTATGATGTATTTTTAATTTTTTTGTAGTAGATGTGATCAAATGCATGGTTGAAAAGAATGATAAAAAGTTTGAAAAACAAAATAAAGTGGTAAAAATGAAAAAAACATCATGAAAAATGAGATGCGTAAAACACTATAAGTAAATGAAATAAATGATAAATTTCAATCAAAGATGAGATAATAATGGATGATCAATAACATAAAATAAAAATAATCAATAATCAATGAAAATAGGGAGAAGCTCTAAATGAGTGAAATTTTCAAATTTAGTGTTTTTACGAGCATGTGATGTAAGAGAGTATGACCATATAATGACATATGAATGATGACAATAAGATGGTATGAAAAAGTGGTGTAAATATTTTTATGAAGAAATCCTAGTTTTATCCAAGGTCTTACACTATAACTCAAAAACTAATCCAAGAGGCATGATAAGGTGGATATTTGTGAGGAAAGATTTATCCTATCCAATGTCTTACATTAAAAATCACAAAGGAATACCAAAAGGTGTAAGTAGGAAGTGTGAGAAAGGATGTGATCAGTTATAGGTGATAACCATCAAGGGGAAATATTATGGATAATAGAATGTGAAAAAGGAGTGTGAGGCACCACATAGGTGATGTGGAAATCCTTAGCAATGATGAGACACACTAGACTAGTGTATGAGTGCTAAAAATTATTGACATCAACGATCTAAGACACTCTAACTAATAAACATAAATCTTGGGTTAACATAAGCATTACATAAATCATTCCATGAAGGTTATGTGATAGAAAATTAAAATGTTTGTACCTTCCCATAACATGTTCCTTGTTGTTTAGGACCCTTTACAAAGACGTCAGTGTATTATGAAGATTGATTACTTATGTGAGAAAGTAGGTGAAACTATATGATACTATGAGACCTGATATCCCGATCTACTAGCCTACCACACCCCAATGGACCTCTAATCTATCATGACGCCAATTATGGAGTTTGAACTTCAACTATAATATAAGATGTGCCAAAATATTGCATATTTTAGTGAAATATGACTTTTAATATTGTAATTGCCTTTTTATAATTACCCTTTATTTATTTTATGATGTGTATTTTAAGTTTTTGTGGATTTTTATATTGCTCTTACATATGGATTTATATCACCAATCATGAATGAAATAAGTGACATACACAAGAGAACTTACACTTGGTCATTAGAGAAGAATACTGAAGACCATGGTAATAATAATTCCTAGACTTGCCCACAAGTAAGTGTGCAATCTCAAAATTGACTTATGCATGCCTCAAATGAAGGGAAGTGAAAAGGGGAGAAGAATATCATAGAATATTCATTCATGTAATAAGTAGTCCAATGATGGGTATACTTTTAGTTGATCACAGGGATGTAAGGTAGTGTAATGAAGATGGCATGGACTATGTTTAGTATATCTAAGTCACTAAGAAGTTGTACTATATTATAAAAAAACTAGCACAAGTATTTATAGAAGTATTGATCATCCCAAAAAGAGGGGGAATAAAAGTAAGTTTTCAAAATTAATTCCAAGAAATAAAATTAAAACATAATACATAAAAATCTAAGGTTTTACCCAAGTTGTATTATTAAAACTAATGGTTAAATATAAGTATAATGAAGGAAATGATTGTAGGAACAAATTGTCATAAATGTGAAATAAATGTAGAAAAGTAAGGTATTGAAAATTAAAATAAAAGCATGATATAAGAGAGATATAAGCAATAAGGCATCACAAATTCTCATAATGAAATGTAAATATCAAATTTAATCATATGATAATGTGAAAAATAATATGATATGTCACACAAAAATGTACTCACAAATGTTGATATATATCTTGGCATACATCATCAATAACATATGATAACTCCTATTGTAATTAAAATCTAGTTATGATCATGGTCTCATCCATCTTCACAAAGAGTGGTGCAATGACTTCCTAATGCATAAGATCTAAGGAGAATGAGAAGAATAAGGAGGAGGACATTGTGCCTCCTACAAGAAATAATTAATCTGAGGAACGTCACTAGGGCATGGTTGATATCCTCTGATATGTGAGAATACATGGGTCTAGGAGAAGGTTGAGCTGATCTTGATGGCACCACTAAAAATTTGAAGGTGTAGGTTGTGGAAAATCATGAAAATGTTATTGGAGTACTCTACATTTGTTTTCATCAATGTACTATCAAAGTTATCAACAATGTGTCAAAGTGTGGGTAGTTAAGTCATGAAAACAACAAGTGCATCTAGGAGTATCTAAATGGGGAGATTGACTATATGTGGTAGGAACAAAGCTATATGTCTAATATTTCACTAATAATCTCTACTTGGCTCTACAATATTTGTCCCAATGACCAACTATCTTATGAAACTCACAATATGGCTTATCTTTCCATTGTCTAGATGGAGAGTTAAGCTTCAACATGGGTAATATTATATAAAATTGATCATCATTATCCATGCATTTATGATTAGGATCCTAAATAGACTCTGTCATAATAAGAGAGCCTTAATGTGGGTCAGAGTAATGTGGCCAAGGAGCACACTCCAAACCTATAAAATTGGTATGGTCTTGTTATAGCATAATCAAGGAACATACTCCTAAGAGGTTCAATGATGACTACAGTAGAATGGGAAGAATCTGGCACATATTCCATCTTAGACCTATGAAAATCAATGGAAGAAGAAAAATTTTAGGTGTAGCATCAGGAGAAAGAATTACATCTACTATGTGAATGTTATGTACACGTAAAGTAGACTCATAAGAACACTGTAAAGAATATTAATAACAAATAATTTTTGCATTCTTGGCTTGAGCATAGTGAACTAAGAATGGGTCATCTAGGAATAACCATCATCGTAATTAGGTTAATGGAGATTGATTTAGAAGTCATAAATAATTCTATTGGCTAAATAAGAATGAGAAATTGATTGTTTAGACCTGACTATTGAAGCAGGAATTTCATCAATCAAATTTTGTGGAGAACAAGGTCACAAAAAAGGGAGTAATTGAATGATAATGCTAAAACATAGATTTGAGGTCTTGATCTTAACATTAATTTCATCAAGACCATTATCATCATGATATAATAGGTTAGGGGGTATGTGTTTAACTCTAATTTGGATGTGGATCCTACTTGGGTACATAGGGTAAGGATATAGAAACCATAGGGAACAAGGGTGAATATCATATCTACAGTAGGCCAATTAAAGTGATAAACTCATATGTACTATATGCTAAATTTATAAAACTAAGATAAGATATAAATGGAAAGTACTACTATGATAGATATAGAAATGATACAAAAGTGATGTACTTAGTTGCTTCTAATGATAATGTCCATCTAAACCTAGCATAGGCTAAAAGTAGGTGAGAAGACAGTTCAAGAATAGTTGTCAGATTCAAGATCTGAGGTCTCTCACTCTATAGATAATTATCTCAACTTGGGATAGTTGCATTGATGTTACTATCTAGGTTTGATGCTAATATCCTATATGGAATATTATTTTATTTAAAATATGATGTAACCACATAGATACTTCTAGGTTTGGCTTTGCCTTTGCTCTAATAAATTTAGATCTAGGTCATGGATTGTCACTCTTGGTGAAATGGCAAAACCCTAGCTTTCCATCTTTAATGTGACCTTGGGGGAAAATGGATTAGTGGGCACACATTGTCAAGCTAACCTGTAATGACCCTACCATTAAAAGACACTACCTATATAGCCAATATTCCAAAAGAGGGCCTCAAGCTAATGTAGTTCTCCCCTACGTGTTGGCTTATGTGTGAATCATGTAACGTGTAAAGTACAATAGTTACCTAGCTTGTAACTTGGTAAATGAGACCTTATGCCTACTTTTTTAGTACTTCAGACCTATATTTTGGCTATTCATTTTACTTATATCAAAATAAGGTAGAATAAGAAAGCTTTTGTTAACTTGAGTGCTTCTTTAATGCTCTTTTAGTTTGATTGCTAGGTGTTCCTAGGTGATGAATGAATTAGGGTTGATATTGTATTTATACCAATCCTATCAGGATATAATTCACATTAAATCACTTAGGCTAACAATACATTTCATTTGCAAATTGGATTACTTTAAGGCACTAGACACTTGCATCAAAGTAGGATGGTAATGTTGATGATATTGTCTATCCTAGATGTTAGTGTCCAAGGAGTAGCAAAATAGGTAAAAGATCAAAACTTACATAAGTGTAAGATAAGTACATTTTAAGCATTCTAAGCAAGATATGATGTTTATGTCATAAATATAAGGCTATTCAGACTAAGAGATAGGCCAATGGGCATAAGATAGAATAGATGCAAGGCTTGTCAAAGTAAGGCATGTGTATAACTAAGAGGAAAAACCAAATTCTAACTTTGCCAAGTGTACAAGACTGAGGTGCTACATAATCACAAAATATCATCTACATTTTTTCCCTTTAATTTAGTAATGATATTTCTAGTTTAAAGGAAAGGAATAAGTACTTAGGTGTGTATGCACACCTTATCCTTACTTGATTTGAATTTGAATGCTTTGTTGGTGACTAACCTACAACCAAGAGAATTTATAGTGTAAAATTAGTGCATATGATCTGGGTTAAAAGTACATAAAAAATATTGATATTTAAATAATAAGGTTTAGGAGCACCTATGTGTCGATGCAACCACTTTGCCTATTGGCAAGTTATTTTGAAAAAGATGAAACATTGTAAGGCTGCAACTATGACTAAGATAAATATAGATAAATCTTTAAAGTGCATATACCTAAGGAGATAAAGAGAGAGATTGGAAGGCACATGCCCCCAACTTTGTAGCAAAAGTGAGTTGCCACCTAGCAGTTGAGATTAGTTTAACCGTGTAACCCAATGATAATTATTACTTGGTAAGGTTGGATGATCAAGTCCAACCTAAAAACATGGCAATATTGAGTGATATGATCACCTAAAGCATACCAAAAGGTGAACCAACTACTACATTAGATTGGTTCGATAAAGTCCATAAAAGTCTGTAGGGTATCAGTACATGCAATGGTTTTTGAATCTAAAATTAATTTAGCTTTTGAAATATTAGGCATATGTTGCATAACATATGCACTTTAGATATGTCTCATGTTGAAACTGTATATAATAATGGTACCATATATATAATCCTGCCACAACTATGAATCTAAATCATATAATTGTGTGTTTTGGCCAATTTAGATAATTGTGTAAGTGTGGAGGACATGCTTCTAAATCATGCCCCCATAATATATGGAGAAATATGAAACTAATATAAGTACCAATGTGGAGGACATGTTTCCAAAACATGCCCCCACTATAATTTGGAGATGTTGAATATTGAATAGGTGTGGAGAATATGCTTCTAAAGCATTCCCCCAATAAATATGTGAATTAATATAAGTATCATAATGAATGAGTATGGAGAACGTGATTTCAAATCATGCCCCCATTGAATTTGAAAATTGTTAATGTGTGTAATTCATGTCCATATGACATGCCCCCACTAAATCTACAAACTAGTATAAGTATTGAATAATGAATAAATGTGGAGTATATGCTTCCAAAGCATGCCCCTACTGTAATCTAGAAACTATGAATGTGTGGAAATCATGTCCATATGACATGCCCCATTAAATCTAATAATTGTACAAAGTGTTAAGAACATGATTCCCAATCATACCCCCACTAATATTCCCCCCATTTGAGGTGAGGGAAAAATAGCACCTGAAAGTGACCTCACCTCGAAAGGGTAAGACAATAGTAAAATATGTGAATGTAACCATATAGCATATAGAAGGAAACATGTCTAGGTAAATGTATCATTGAAGTGCATAGAACCAATGTGACTATATGTAAGACTAATATGCATGGCAAAGATCATGGCAATGTCTAGATAGTAATAGTACATACTAAACAGGCCAACAATCACACACACAAGAGCACTCAAAAGCAAAATAAAAATCAATGGTCCAAAGAGACTACAAACAAGGGGCATGTTCAAATGCTACAAAATTGAATGGACATGACTCAGTCAAGTGTAAACAAATTAAGGAATGACATATTTAAATGTTTATACTACAATCAATGACATATAAAATGTCTAATAAAGTAAACATAGGCACAGAGTTCGCATATAATGGAGCATATTCAAATACTCGAACAAGTAAGACAATATCAAGGCAAAATATCAAAATTAGCTCCAAGAATATTGATCTCAGTGAATGCACCTGATTCAATATGCTATGTGAGACGCGTATTGGACAAAATAATACTGAGCAAACACAAGCACATAACTATAAGAAATGAATAAGAGGAATGAGACAAATGATCCACACATTATTGCATTACATTACACTAAAAATATGAAAGGGAAAAGGTACATATATAGGTTTGAAATGAAAGGATACAACACATTCTAATGAATGTGGGATTAATCCTTTCCAAGTAACCAACATGACATTATATCCCTAAGCAATCATATGTCACTGTGTAGCCAAAACCCATAGGAAAAAGGCCTACACCAACACCCCCCCCCCATAATCATAGCTTAGGTAGGTGATGATACAAAAAATGCAAAAAAATGGGTCCCAATAATAAGGCCTG